>JAPMUY010004320.1:0-255000 GCA_026901105.3 Galaxias olidus
TCTTTCGTGACCTGGTCTTCACTGTGACCCTTCCCCCACATTGGAACAACAGCTTAGGCTTGAACATCCGTGATGATGCCAAAATTTCCCTTACACGGTACAGGCACACTCTGTGATTGGTCGGGTGATTGATTGGCATGTGACGTCATGACTTCGTAGTGCATTTTCATTGGTTAGTTGTTCTTTCCTCAAACAAGCACGTTGCCTCAGCAAAGACTGTCAAAAGTTCTTTGGTGTTGTGAAATTGAACAGTGGTACTGATGCAAAAGTGTAACACAGAAACAAACTGTTTTACATAATTTAAAACATGCATTTTGCCTGCAACAACAAATTAGCCTTTAAAATACAATTGGCATAGGTGAATGTATCTAACATCTGAACGTCAATAATATGTCGAATTTTTTAATGAGGCAGAATGAGAAGATAAAATTTTTGGGATTTTAACAAGGTAATTTTTGCAGAAAAAACAACAGGTATGATTTATACGTTTAAGCAGAATGTTTAAAATGTTTTATAAAATGACTGGAGGGGGACTTAAAAGCAATATTAAAACTATATTGAAACATTACTGAAACAAAACTATTAAAATTATAAATAAAATATTGTCTTTAAAAAAGTAGACACAACATAATCTGACTACTTTGACTAAGCAGCCATACCAAAGCCATGTGTTACCCAACGCAAAGTCCATGTAGGATGTGTGCTGATATTATCCACCAGAAAAATGTGTGGTGCTGTCGCCTTGGTTTTCTATGCGGAAAAAGCAAACCAGTTAAAAGAGCCAATGGAATACTACACTAAGTATCAAGTATTCAAAAAACAGTAAAAATGGTAGCTATTATCTCTTACCTTGCACATCCTGTAAGTAGTTCCTCCAGAATGGGCTAACTTCCTCTGATACTCTTGTTGCTTCCTTTTTGGGAGTAGTGAATGATGAATAGATTGTCAGTCAAACGGCAGTGTGCGTGGTTCATAGCACAGTAAAAAAAGCTGTCTGGATGAAGTTGAACTTGTTATAACACACCTAGTGTCTGTAATCCATCTCTAAATCTGTAAGGCCATAGATAATATTATATTCCATGCATACGTCAGTGGTGGCCAACAATGTAAAGATCATTGTCAAAAGAACATAATGCATATAAATTATTCTGAGCTTCTAGATTGAGCTGGCAAGTGAGTTTGTATATCTTGGTAAAGAAATGTTTCATTTCATGGTCAGTTTCTTAAGAATTTTTAAATAGTAACAAATAAATACCTTTCAATGATTCGTGGACACTGGATCAATTGAAACATGAGGTTGTCCTGCACCAGTAGATACTTGTCAGCTATGCTTTTCGAAGGCCTGAGACAGCCTGTATTTTCTAGGCAGTCTAGGAGTGGTTCAATGGAGCCTATTTGGTCCTCCGGAAGTGCTTTCCTAAATCTAATATTAGAATGCAAGCAAGAGGAAAACATTTAAGATGCGGTAGATACGCGTTTGGTTACATATTGTAATATTTGCACAGCTTTGTTAACCCTCTAAACCCCAAGAAACTTTTAGGCATATTTTTGCTCCTGTCACATTTTGATTCAATGTGGGAGTAGGGAGAACTCAAAAATGTCTTCTGTCGATGCACAATGACTGAATACAGAACAAAGGAAAACAGGAACTTAAATACACTGGCAAAAGGCAAAATCAATTAAACTAATAATAGGCCAGTCAGAAACAAGGTCCAGGTTAGGACTGGTTAAAGGAAATACCTTTGAATTTTTGTATATTACCACTAATCATTTGTTTCCTTGTTAACACTTAATTTTCTTTTGAACTTTGCACACCATATTTTGATTATTGATGGTGTTGGAGCTTGGTGGGTGTGCAACCCGTTCAATTTGATGATGTTGATATGACCACGCCACCCTAATTTGTCTCCTATTTTTTTCTTTCTTTCCTAATGTTTATATTTCATTTATTTCTTAATTTGCACCTTTATTGTCATGTTTTCTGTAACTATTTTTACATAGCTGACCACCGCATACACTGCTTCCAGTTATATTTTATTTTTATTATTGTAGCAGGTAGGTCCTCAAACTTTTGTAGGCTTAAGAATATGGCAAAACATTTTCAGCCTACTACCCTTTGGCCTACAGTATATCCACATTACATAAAAGGAATACATGTGGTTGCCCTTGCCCACCGATCACCATAAAATGATTATAAGCACACTACAAAATACCTGTGCTGTCTAATAAATTATTTAGTTTACATAAAAAACTTTCAAATCATGATTCGAACTTCTGATTGTAGAAAAGTGCATTGTGCCTTTTTATCCAGTAGAGAGCGCCTTTAACTTTATTCTTTAATAAAAGCATAGCACCAGAGGCAGCTAAGCAAAATAGGTGCAGAGGACAAACAAGTATTCAAATCAGTCACATTGGTTCCATTATTAAAGCTCTTCATTTCTGTAGTTCTTGTCTTATTTTATCATTTAAAGATGCTAGTGCATTGGAGTGATTGGCCCCCATAAGGTAGTCATGTTCCAACTGAAGTTAACATATTTTTTGTCAGGAATTAGGATTTTGTTGGAGGACATTATATAAGATATGGCAGATTGTATGGTCCAAGCAATCAGATAAGGGATTGTAGGAGCTGAAACCTGATTATTTGACAATTTAGATGCTTGGGGAATTGCACGGGTAAGCCAGATAAGGTCTGTTCCTGGTCTGTTGTCTCTGGGCTCCTCATTAGAATACTGTCTCTGCCCTTCACAGTCAAGATAACATCAGCAACCATTTAGTTTGGTTTCATTCAGCCATTAAAGACCTCCCATGTGCACTGTCAACTTTTGACCAAATTATTATTCTCATCTAGAAGCAAACAGGCCTTTGGCAAACAGCCTTGAGTGGGGCAGAGGACCAAGACAAACTCAATTGCTTCCCCTATCAAGGCGACATGTAGTTAATCTGCACATGTCCATGTATTAAGTGAGACTGGGTCTTACCCCTTTCCCCTCATCACCCTAAAAATAAGATTAAAGAAAAATTTTTATAACAAAGACCCTTTTCATACTTAATATTTCCCCCCTTGTGTCAACCCACATTCCTGAATTCGTGGAATATTGCATATCAATAATTATTATATCTTCCCATTTCTAACAGCATTCATACAGCATGGAACAGGCAGAGATAATACTTGTATATTCTTTCCATATGACAACAAAGGTTACATATAAGCATAAACATAGCCATAAATACGCATGAAAACATTAAGTAAAATAAAAATTAAGAAGAAAAGAGGAGGTACACACACACGTTAATACATATGTACACTTATGTATGTATCTGAGTAAAGTTATACAAAACCCCCCAAAAGCCCTCAAATCCAGAATACATTTACATCTTAACGTTATTTGATATAGAAATACACAAAAACCTGAGAAAAAAGAGTATTGTGTGAATGTGTTCACATCAATGTGGTCTCACATTGGCCTGCTATTGTTCTGTTGTTTTTACTTTTGCGCCAATAGTTCTGGCGTTTGACAATTCCAATGACAGAATGTCAAGACTTAGCCACCAGGCACCATCTCAGTTTTTGTTGGCTTTCTTTCAGCAACTGTCCATCCACTATACAGATTATTGTCGAAGAGATAGATGGCTTACATGATATTGCAGTCAGCACACAAAAAAAACTATTCAAAGAGGTACTTAACCCTTTCATGCATGAAGTATTAAATCTCAAAGTAATAATGTTTTTTATGTTTGTTTTTACTTTTAAACAATTGAAAAATCATGGCAATAACTTATTTTTTTTTAATATTTTATTTGAGGGAGCTACATATCTGTTCGCTGTAGTGGACATCATGCATCAACGGAATAAAAAGTGATTCAATGGAACTCAATATAGCTCAGAAAAAACACGTTTTTAAATAATTTACAAAGAGCAAATGGCAAGAACTAATTATTAAAGAACTAATTATTAAATAACAACAATAGAGAAGACATTTAAAAAACATTACTTTATGCATCGAAACTCATATTAATTACAAATTGTATGGCCACAAAAAACAAGGAACATACTTAGTATTTAGTATGATTTGATTCACCTTAATACACCAGTAAAATAGTATAATTATATTCACCTTAATACACCGGTTAAATATGTATTATCCATAAGAACTAATTATTAAATTATTAATAAACAGAGGACATTTATAAAAAAACATTATTTCATGCCTCGAAACTTAAAAAATGTATGCCCCAAAAAACAAGGGGCATTCTTAGTGTTTAGTATGATTTAATTCATCTTAATACACCAGTTACATATGTATTATTCATTTAAAAATGTATACTAACATACTGTATTTCATTAATTGTCAAAAGCTGTTAATATTCCAACCGGAGGCATTCTGCCTCCTCAGGTGGGTTATTGATTGTTTAACGGG
Source organism: Galaxias olidus (assembly GCA_026901105.3). Classification (NCBI taxonomy): domain Eukaryota; kingdom Metazoa; phylum Chordata; class Actinopteri; order Galaxiiformes; family Galaxiidae; genus Galaxias; species Galaxias olidus. Next base: position 4,419 of record JAPMUY010004320.1, read on the forward strand.
AGTGAAACCCTTCAAAGTACCCAGGACACAATGCTATTTGACAAGTTTGGCAAATGTATTTCTTTTTTTTCTTGCATGCCTCATCACGGCATCTGTTTGCAGTTTGCACATCCGTAAGCTTCGGCCAGTGATTTCCAAGACCAAACCGGACCTCTAAAAAATACTTTGTGGTTCTTATGTTGTATGTCATCACACAGACGGAGAACCACCTCAGCTGCCTTTCCAAGTTGACCCACTTCACCCCTGCCTCCACTTGCTCCCTGGTACAGCTCACATCTGTACATATAGCCTGATGCTCCAGCTCTTACCCACACTTTGAAACCCCAAGGCTTGGGTTTTCTGGGAATGTACTGCTTTGTAGAGTGCCGGCCCTTGAAGTGAATGATGTGCTCATCCACAGACTGGAATTCCTCTGGCTCCATGGCTGCTGAGAAATTTGCCTGTAGCTCAACTAATAATGGGCGGATTTGAAAGAATTTGTCATCATGGCCATCCAATGCGTTGTCAACATAGTGGAGGTATCTCATGATTTCCTCAAATCTGTTGACAGGCATTGCATCTGCTATTGCATTTTGACGAAGCGCTGGATTGGATGACCAGTACATGCGGGTTCTTGGGTATTTTATGTATGACATCATAAGGTGGATTCCCAGAAATACTTTCAACTCTGATGTTGTAAGGCCAAGGTTTTCTTTTCCATTCTGAATTACATAGAGGTTTGTTTGGAAGACAATTTCATCTATACATTTGTCAGGAAAGAGATTTGAGAAGATCTCAATAGGCTCCTCACCCTGCACATGAAGCTTGTACCTTCTCTGAAATGTGGGTGGGACTCCCTCAAACTCGTTGTCCTTACACTTCCAGGTTCTTATGTTTTTTAGGTTTTCCTGTCTCAGCCTCACTGTTTGTCTCTGTTTCGGAGCTGTCACTGGACTCTCTGCCCCGTGTCTCTGCCCTGTGATATTCCTCAGCACCGTCACAGTCACTCCCTTCTGGAATTTCCTAAATCACCCTGTAGCTCTGTCTGGCTGGCCTAAAGTCTCCCTGTGAGAAAACATTATATTTTAGGGGTATAAGTTATTTCAGTGATTGTTATTTAAGTGATTGTAATTACACTAAAGTTATGTGTAACTAAGAGTGTGTGTGTGCGTGTGTGTGTGTGTGTGTGGGGGGCTGTTCTTACACAGGTGATCACAAACACACACCCCCTCCCACCACACACATTAACGCAATCCTGCACACGCATCCCTGTCCTCATATAGGTCTGCCCTTATACAGTGCATCCGGAAAGTATTCAGTATTCATACCCCTTCACTTTTTCCACATTTTATAATGTTACAGCCTAATTCCAAAATGGATTAAATAAAAAAATGTTCTCAACATTCTACACACAATACCTCATAATGACAAAGTGGAAAAAGTTTTTTAAAATTTTTGCAAAAAGTTTTTTTTTTAAATCACATGTACATAACTATTCACACCGTTAGCTGTGACACTCAAAATTGAGCTCAGGTGCATCCCGTGTCCACTGATCATCCTTGAGATGTTTCTACAACTTGATTGGAGTCCACCTGTGGTAAATTCAATTGATTGGACATGATTTGGAAAGGCACACACCTGTTTATATAAAGTCCCACAGTTGACAGTGCATGTCAGAGCACAAACCAAGTTATGAAGTCCAAGGAATTGTCTGTAGACCTCCGAGACAGGATTGTATCGAGGCACAGACCTGGGGAAGGGTACAAAAAAAATGTCTGCAGCATTAAAGCTCCCAACGAGCACAGTGGTCTCCATCATTCGCAAATGGAAGAAGTTTGGAACCACCAGGACTCTTCCTAGAGCTGGCCGCCCGGCCAAATTGAGAGATCGGGGGAGAATGGCCTTGGTCAGGGAGGTGACCAAGAACCCGATGGTCACTCTGACAGAGCTCCAGTGTTCCTCTGTGGAGATGGGAGAACCTTCCAGAAGGACAACCATCTCTGCAGCACTCCACCAATCAGGCCTTTATGGTAGAGTGGCCAGACGGAAGCCACTCCTCAGTAAAAGGCACGACACCCCGCATGGAGTTTGCCAAAAGGCATCTAAAGGACTCTCAGACCATGAGAAACAAAATTCTCTGGTCTGATGAAACCAAGATTGAACTCTTTGGCCTGAATGCCAAGCGTCATGTCTGGAGGAAACCAGGCACTGCTCATCACCTGGCCAATACCATCCCTACAGTGAAGCATGGTGGTGGCAGCATCATGCTGTGGGGGTGTTTTTCAGCGGCAGGAACTGGGAGACTAGTCAGGATCAAGGGAAAGATGAATGCAGAAATATACTGAGCGACCCTTGATAAAAATATGCTCCAGAGCGCTCTGGACCTCAGACTGGGGCGAAGGTTCACCTTCCAACAGGACAACGACCCTAAGCACACAGCCAAGATAACAAAGGAGTGACTTGAGGACATGTCTGTGAATGTCCTTGAGTGGCCCAGCCAGAGCCCAGACTTGAACCCGATTGAACATCTTTGGAGAGATCTGAAAATGGCTGTGCACTGACGCTCCCCATCCAACCTGATGGAGCTTGAGATGATCTGCAAAGAAGAATGGGAGAAACTGCCCCAAAATAGGTGTGCCAAGCTTGTAGCATCATACTCAAGAAGACTTGAGGCTGCAATTGCTGCCAAAGGTGCTTCAACAAAGTATTGAGGATGAATGAGTGTGAGTATGAGTGTGAATACTTATGTACATGTGATTATTATTATAATTTTTTTTAATACATTTGCAAAAAATTCTAAAAAACTTTTTTCACTTTGTCATTATGCGGTACTGTGTGTAGAATGTTGAGAACATTTTTTTATTTAATCCATTTTGTAATTAGGGTGTAAAATACTAAAATGTGGAAAAAGTGAAGGGGTATGAATACTTTCCGGATGCACTCTATATGACCTAATACAAAAAGGCAGTGAGCATTGAAGTAAACTATAAAATCTAAAGACTATTTATTATTATTTATAAGTGTAAATTACATCATAAATTTCAACAGAACATGAAATAAGACAGAATCTAAATATAGGCCCAATCTGACAGAATAAACCCTTTGGCGCATAACGTCCACTGGAGTGGACAGATGCATTTTCAGTCACAGAAAAAGAATTACTAAAAAATATGATCAAAATCTGGATAAATATACACTGCTCAAAGAAATTAAGGGAACACTCAATCATCACAGTATAACACCCAGTCAATTAATCTTCTGGGATATCGACCTGTCCAGTTATGAAGCATAAGTTATTGTGAATCAAATTCACCTGTTTTGGTGCCAATGAAAGCAACAACGGGTAGACAAGAGAGGCAACAGCAAGACAACCCCCAAAATGGGAATGGTTTTGCAGGTGGTACCATGGACAGTTTCTTTCTCCTGATCCTTCCTGACTGACTTTACTCAGGTTTGGCATTTTGCTAGTGCTCATGTCACTCCTGGTAGCATGAGGCGATACCTACAGCCCATTCAGTTGCACAGGTAGTCCAGCACCTCCAGGGTGGCACAGCCATACGTGCCATCGCAAGAAGGTTTGCTGTATCTCCCAGCACAGTCTCCAGAGTGTGGAGGAGATACCAGGGGACGGGCCATTACACTAGGAGAGCTGGACAGGGCTGTAGAAGGGCAACAATCCAGCAGCAGGACCGGTATCTGCTCCTTTGTGCGAGGAGGAACAGGAGGAGCACTGCTTGAGCCCTACAAAATGACCTCCAGCGAGCTACTCGTACATGTTTCTGACCAAACTATCAGAAACAGACTCCATGAGGGTGGCATGAGGGCCCTAAGTCCTCTAGTGGAACCTGTGCTCACAACCCAGCACCATGCAGCTTGATTGGCATTTGCCAGAGAACATCAGAATTGGCAGCTTCGCCATTGGCGCCCTGTTCTCTTCACAGATGAGAGCAGGTTCACACTGAGCACGTGAAAGAGTCTGGAGACGCCGTGGCGAACGTTATGCTACCTGCAACATCATCCAGCATCACCGGTTTGGTGGTGGGTCAGTGATGGTCTGGGGAGGTATATCCTTGGACGGTCGCACAAAACTCTACGTGCTAGCCAACGGTACCCTGATTGCTGTTATGTACTGTGATGAAATTCTCAGACCCATTGTCAGACCTTACGCTGGTGCAGTGGGCCCTGGGTTCCTCCTGGTTCAGGACAATGCCTGGCCTCATGTGGCCAGAGTGTGTGGACAGTTCATGGATGACAGCGGTTTTGATTACATTGACTGGCCCTCATGTTCACCAGACCTGAATCCAATTGAGCACCTCTGGGACGTTATGTATCGGCGCATCCGACGCCGCCAAGTAGTGCCACAGACTGTCAAGGAGCTCACTGATGCCCTGGTCCAGGTCTGGGAGGAGATCCCCCAGGATACCACGTCTCATCAGGAGCATGCCCAGACATTGTTGGGAGTGCATACAGGCACATGAGGGCCATACACACTACTGAGCCACATTATGAGTTGTCATGATGAAATTTACGCAAGTTGGATCAGCCTGTGATTTTGATTTTGAATCCAGCCCTCAATGGGTTGATAAATTTGGTTTCCATTGACCATTCTTTAGTCATTTTGTTCTCAACGAATTACACAATGTATATCAATAAAGATTTTCAACTTGAATATTTCGTTCATCGAGATCCACTGTGTGATTGACGTGTTCCCTTAATTTTTTTGAGCATTGTATTACTGACATATTGAAAAAATATATTTTACCTGTCTGGTTTTCTGAGAATAAAAGGATTTAACAGTTATTCCTGAGGTACTTGGTACATTTTCTGTTTCGTCCACCATTTTGAATTTATGATACTATCTCAAAATGACAGAGATACAAAGATAATAATCAAACGGAATTGTTGGCAACGGTTTGGGAGTCCGCCATCTGGTGGTTGTGACATGATACTACAACTTGAATGTTTCAAAATGGCTTCCAAATATCTGTCCACTGTAGTGGACACCATGCACGAAAGAATAAAAGCAAGGACAAACCTCTCTGATGGATGTAGAAGCAGCTTTGAGTGGTTTGGTAGATTTGCATTCTTCATGCAGCTTTCCTCTTTCTACAGAATATAGCAGGAAAAGGTTTTTCCACAAAAACTTCTCATATGTGCACCCACAACCTTTTCTCTATGGGATAGATGAGACCGGTATGCACGGTACATCCCTCTCAAACAAACTTTGAAAGCTATATTAAAAGAGCATGTGGTGTGGCAGGGATGTGTGAAGATAATGTCCCTCCTACTGGGGTGTTAACTGATGTGTGTGATGGATCAATGTTCAATACCAATGCTTCGTTTATGCAGCCAGGTTTAAGTTTAAAGCTTATTTTGTACCAAGATGCTTTTGAGGTGGTCAACCCTCTTAGCTAGGCAAAGAGAAAGCACAAGATAGTGGGGATGTACTTTGCACTTGCCAACTTTGAGCCATTTTATCGGTCAAGTGTTGATCACCTGCAACTGTTGCCTTTGTGCACAGAGCGAGATTTTAAATAATTTGGGCATAAAATTGTTTTCCAGGATGCTGTTAGACATGAGACCTAGAAGACAATGGTCTAGTCACTTCTTCGGGTCATACTGTATGGGCAACAGTCTTGTGCATAGTTTGTTTTGGGATCCCACTGCATTGGTGGTTTTATAAAAACAAGATTTCAGTTCAAATTCTCAATGTTGTAGGTACTGCTTGGTACGCAGAGAGGAAATCGGCAATGTGAGTGTCTGGCTTCCAGTGAGTTTGACGGTTGACAATTACAAAGAGGCAGTGCAACTACTACAAGACAGTGAGGCTTCAACTGTAAAGGGAGTGAAGTTTGACTCAAATTCAATGATCTTCAGTATTTTCATGTGTGTCAGCCAGGCCTTCCACCATGCATAGGCCATGACTTATTTGAAGGAGTTGTTGCCTACAACCATTCCATTTACATACATTACTTTGTAAAGGAAAGAAATTGATAACTTACCAGAAGCTCAACCGGCAAATCAAACAGTTCAAGTACCTGGGTTCTGATGCTCGTTCTGTTGCTACATAAGTAAGTGAACGTGGAATTAAGATTGGTGGGCAGGCAGCCGATAATTGGTGTTTGCTGAGACTCCTTCCCATCATTATTGGGGACAAAATCAAAGACTCCCAGGCTAAGGTATTGGAAGTAGTGATAATGCTAAAGGAAGTAGTTGAGTGGGTCTGTGCCCCCAAGATATCCGCTGCCCAAGTTAGTTTCCTCCAGGTCCACATGTAGAATATCTGTAAACAAGGAAGCATCTATTTCCCTCTGACAAACTCAAACTAAAGCATCATTGCCTCCTTCACTACACATCTTTGATCACGACGCTTGGCCCTCTCATTTGCTTGTGGACTGTGAGGTTTGAGAGCAAGCATTCATACTTTAAATTATGTGTGAGGAAGACACACAACTTCAGAAATGTTTGTCAGTATTGCAAACAATCACCAGCTCCTTCAGTCCTACATTAACTCAAACTCCTTTGTTCCTCCAACTTTGCAAGTGAAAGATTCTACCCCTTACCATGCTGAGCTACATAGTATAAAAGAATGCACCGCTGTTGAGGCAAGCTTGGTCACACCTGACTTTCTGTCCACAGAAGTGCACTTTTAGGGAACTCTATAGAACGGTTTCCTTTCTATGCCTTAAGAATGATGAGTCTGTGGAATTTGGAGACCTTTGAGCTTGTTCTGATGAAAGAGAACAAATATGTGTATTTTCTTGTGACACCGCACTCATCTTCTTACATGCCAGAATATGGGCTCCACAAAGTTGGAGAAACTGCACGGGATATGCTTTGCATTAATGCTGATCAGTGTCAGGATTTTTATCCACTCGCTGCCTAGTCTGTTTGCAATGAAAGTAATTTCCCTAAAGCATAGTGTTTTGGATCTGTAGCTGTTTCCATTTCACTGATGATTTATTTCCCCCTTTTAACCATGGATGACATAGCCACTCTCATTAAAGAAGCACTACCAACATATGTCACACCAGCTACACTTTAACCCATGTTAGATGCCCTCCAAGACCTTGAGTTGGAAATGGTTGGAATGGAAAAGCTTGTCCAGATAGATGCCCTTGCAAGGGTGCTCAAACCCATTGAAGCAAGGAAGCTTCTTGCACGCATAAAAAGTAAGTCATGGCCCAATCCGTAATATTAGTATGTTGCCACCCTTGGCATTGTTGGGCTGATATGTCATTGGAATGACAACATGTTTCACTTTGAAATTGATTGACTGAGCTCTGTAATGATTGACAGAATGTGTCAGCTAGTCACCAGCTTTTGATAGACCTCTATTTTGAACCTTTGAATGTTTTTTATTGCATTGTTTGTAATCTATATATATATACACACAAAGGGCCTGTATTTTAAATATAAATGATATCAATGTATTCCAGCCACAAGTTTACACGTGAAAAAATGGATGACATCAATCTTGACATGTGAATGTGTCCCTACTTTGTATGTGCCCTTAAGCCCAGAGGGATACAGCTTCAAGCCACTTGGAACAGGGAGGAGGATTTCCCAAGCTCACCCCAAGCTGTTATGGAAAAGCCCTGGGTTGATACAAGGCCAAGTACACCCTCTACTTCTCCATACTCCATTGGACGCGTCATCTCCTCTCCATCTGATAGTGACTGCTCTAGTTTCACTAGACAACTGGGCAATGACTGGCACTACATTTTTCAAGTTCCTTGGAACATGCTGCCAGCTGTTTTGAGGAAGAGATTAGACAATCAGGAGCGGCCAACAGCCAGGGAAAGGAAGGAACTGATTTCCATAATTGGGGCTGAAATCCTTGCCATTTGCAAAAAGCAACAGCAAAGAAGCACCTAAGTGAGGTCGCATGAAAGATGGTCATAGCATATCCAAAGTCTTTCAAAGACATGATAGGAGATGAAATAGTTTGAAGTGGCCATGATTCTCTAACAAAACAACTCCAGTGTAGAGTTGATAACTACAAGCGGAATGAGACACTGGGTAAGCAGAAAAGCACTCCCTATGATGCATCACTGTTGCAGAAAATAAGAAGCCATGGAAAGACTCCTATGGCTGTATTCAGTGGGAATCTGGGCCTGGGAATGTAGAAGCACAGAAGACAATAAAAGAAGTCTTAGGGTTAATGCCCAAGAAGCACCTGTAAACAATAAGTCAAGAAAACAGATTTCAGTTTCACATATATTGGCTATTGCATCATTTATCAAAGGCATATATGTGGTGTTCCTTTCCATTAAAGTAAACCCTATACAAAAGAAAGAAAGGTGTATTGAAGGCCAAGTAAGAATAATACCATATCTAACAAGCAAGCAAATCAGGTGTGTAGAAATTGAGATACACATGCAAGCATTGAAAAACAAACACTTGTTAAAGGGCCCATAATGTAGACAGCCATACATTTTTGTGTGCTTCCTTGTTGTCTATGAAGCGTATTAAAAAGTATTTGAACCAAAAAATTGTATTCTAAGGTGCTTATTTCTTCCCTTCCAACTCACATGCCGTTTTCAGTGGTGAACAAGAGTTTACGCCCATTGCTCAATAACATTCATCAGCTGAGTTTTATTGGCTAGGGATAGTAACGTTCCACTGTTGTCATGGCTGCGGCCGGAGTAGCTGAGTCCGTGATTGGCCAATTAGATTGACTTGGATTTTCTAAGTCACAAATCAGTGAAATTCAGAACAGCATGTAAAATTGGGTAGATGTGTTGTCAGAGGTAAAAAAGAGAAAATTAACAAGGCACAGATTGAACTTTTTCATATTGTTGGTACAATCACTATAAGTGATAAAACAATGCTAGACAAAGAAATACTCCAAATCTTTCATTGTGGGCTCTTTAAACAGACGACAATGTTATGCAAGCATGAACGCTATCAGGTCATCCACTTTACATCAGTCAGAAAGATGGATGGCGTAACAGTGGTGCTAAATATTAGGAAAAAACATAGTGCCAATTGAAAATTCCTGAACCAAGAACGCGCTATGTATGATGATACGGTGAAAATGTATGATAAATGTAAATGTTATATTACCAAAAAGGAGCACGTCTGCAGCTCACAGGCAGTGTGTGCTCTTTCTTTGCCATGCTATGCGTAATTATGACCTCGCTAGTCAGTGCTTGCTCTGAGGTGTTGGGTCCGGCTGCTGCTGCTGCAAAGGTGAAGGAAATCCCTCTGTCAAATGACACAGTCTGCCGTAGAATTGCGGACATGGCAGCTGACATTGAAGCGCAAATCATAGAGAGAGCAAAAAAGTCAAACTGGTTTGCAATTCAGTTAGATGAGAGCACTGATATTTCAAATGCAGCCATGCTTCTGGTGTACATCAGGTATGCTCACGAAGGACAATTTGAAGAGGATTTCTTGTGTTGTAAAGAGTTGCCTCTTAACACAACTGCTGGGGAAATATTTTGCGTGCTTGACGAGTACATTGCAGGGCACGGGTTGCTGTGGGAGCGTTGTGTCGGGGTCTGTACGGATGGGGCTGCAGCGATGACTGGTAGGCACACAGGCGTTGTGGCTAGGAACAGTATGTCCATCAGTTCAGGCAAAACACTGTGTGATCCATTGAGAGGTGCTTGCCTCCAAACGTTTGTCCATAGAATCGCATGAAGTTCTGAACCAAGAGGTCCGTATAGTGAATTTAATTAAAGCCAATGCATCAAATTCCCGGATATTCGCTGCCTTGTGTGACGAGATGGGTGCTGAACATACTCACTTGCTCTTTCACTCCGACGTTCGTTGGCTGTCATGGGGTAAGGTGGTGAGCAGGCTCTATGAGCTGAGAGATGAGATTGAGGCATTCTTGACTCGCAACAGTCCAGTCTTGCCGCACATCTGCAGGATCAGGCCTGGGTTATAAAGCTCACTTATCTGTCTGACATATTCGACCACTTCAACCAACTAAACCTGTCGATCCAGGGCAGAGCGTGTGACATTTTCCAGGCAAATGACAAAATCATGGCCTTCAAAAAGAATCTCTCTGTCTGGGCAAACAGAGTTAGTAAGGGTGTGTACGACATGTTCCACTGTCTGTCTTCGCTTTCCGATGAGGGCGTGCATCTGGGACGACCAGTGTCACAAGTTATCGTTAACCATCTTAATGAAACACTGGGTCATTTCCAGTTGTACGTCCCTTCAAAATCCCATCTCTCAGAGAAGCAATGGGTACGAGATCCGTTTGCCAACCCAGAGTTAAGTGATCTTTCACCCGTTACACAGGACACACTTTTGGATCTCTCGTGCGATGCAGATCTACACTCAAGATTCGGTCGGCTTTCACTGTCAGAATTCTGGCTCTCGTGCTTTGAGGAATATCCCCATCTAAGTGAGATGGCAGTCAAAACCATTTTGCCCTTCCATTCCACCTATCTGTGCGAAACCGCATTTTCTCACCTCACAGCAACAAACACAAAATATCGGAATAGGCTTGTCTCTGAAAACACACTTTGAGTGGCATTGTCACCATGTGTTCCTCGTTTCTATCAATTAGTTGCAAGAAAGCAGGCGCACCCATCTCATTAGAAATTCTAATTAAAACAGCGCGGGATGGAATGGGTCATTAACGTAAAATTAAATAATTATATATATTTTTTTAAACATGTGTTGAACAGTTTTAAGTTGGGGCAGTGTTGCACCGTTAGCAGTTCATTTAGCCCCCCAAAAAAGGACAAAACAAAACAAAAACAAAAAAAACATTTGTGTTGGGAGTGTTCATAAGAATCAGTTTATTTATTTGATGTTGGTATTGTTGGCAGTAATTTTATGTTCAGCCAAATCACTTCTGTTGAAGCTTTTAATTAAATTTTATTTTGTTTATATAGCGCAATATCATGACAAAGTAATATCTCATTTCATATGGAGCAGGTCTAAATGGCTTGTAATCTTAAATCACATATAAATAATAATTAAGTGTTGTGGTGGGTCGTGTAAACCCAAACTCTGACTTTACCGGGCCCCAGGACAAAGAAGTTTGAGAAAGGCTGATGTAGTTTACTAAAGTTACATCTCATATTTTTCTGGAAGACTTTGATGTCAATGAATGTCACTCCACTCGACATGCTATGAATGAGAAATAAAGGGATCCATTGTTATGAAAGCCTCATTTGAATTCCTGTAAAATTCTATTCTGCATGTCTACTGTTTTGATATTATGATAATATTTCACGTTTGAATCATCCATTCAGCAAAACTACATACATTACAAAGAAACAACAGAGCTCTCCTGGTAACGGCAATTTGTTGATTCTCCACGGTAAGAAAGCTAGCCTAGCACCAACCATTTTAACTTTCATATTTTGCGCTACGGACTGCGACGGATGTCTGGGCAATAGGGTCAAAGTTCAAGGCGTAATGTTATGACGTAGTAGTATGTCCCAATTGTATGCTACTAAAGCAAAAGTACATACTTTGTAAGTGCAAATGCCATTTCCTTTTCGTTTTCAAATTGTTAGACAACTGCATTTTAATTTTAATTGTGACATGAATCATGCTTGCACAAATGGAAAATGAGGATACATTTTTTATATTGCATTTTAGTTTTCAAATTTGAATGAACATTTGAATATTGTCCGCAGTATGGTGGGGTAGGACTTTGACATTTCAATATACACAGGATAGGATGTTATAACATCCATTTTGCCATACTCCAAGATGAGCACTTCAATAGCCAATATTTTAGAATGGACTTGGGTTGAGAGCAGAAATGATATTGGGGTTTTCAAGTGGGCACCCTCCATCCCGGATATTTCGTTAATTTGAACCCACGACACCTCCAGAAGGCTTAACGGTGAGCACTGACGTCTCAGAGTCACCCCCCTCTATATCCGCTCTCGGCACGGCCAGATATTAAAAAAAGTTTATTAAACTGAGAGATATCCCTATACCTATCCCTATTACCTATTCCTGCAGGCGCTTTCTGCCAACTCCGCAGGGATACTTACCACCTGAAAAGAAGATAATCTTTCCCTACTCTGTTCCTGCAGGCTTGGTAAATGGCACTCTGTAGGAAAGACTTACCTTTTTATACCTTTGTCCTGAGATTAAACCACTTATTGTTTTTCAACATGATGTTCTTTACTTTTGTGCCCATATAGGATCCTTCCTTTTCAGCCACAGCCACTGGCTATTTATTTCTGCTATATCTGATATAGCTTTTATGGTCTCGCGCAATTCTTTGCTGCAGATCCCTTACTCCTTATGTAGTTTTGTTGTAGATATTGCCACAAATCCACGGCATCCAACTTCCACAGGACACACCTTTGTTCTCCAACCTCGCTGTTCTGCCTCAGCTGCTAATTCGCTATAGCGGGGTTTCTTTCTTTCGTATGCCTCGTCTATTGCTTCTTCCCACTGGACTGTTAGCTCTATAAAATAAACAATTTGCTGAGTGTTGGACCAGAGTAATAAGTCTGGTCTTAAGTTGGTTGTTGCAATCTCTGATGGGACTCTCGGTTGTTGGCCGACATCAGCAAGCATTTTCCAATCACATGCCCTCCTCAGCTGCCCTGAACTTTATTTTTGGCATATAACTCTTCCTTCCCGGAACTCCCTCCCTGACAAAGCTATTGTGGTGCATGTCACCCTCTGCTCCAACGGGCAGGGCATTAACTGTTGATTGCCTATGCTCTTTTGCTTCCGCCAAGCATTTTAGTACTTGATCATGGCGCCAGGTATATCTTCCTTGGGTAAGGCTCGTCTTGCACCCAGACATTATGTATTTGAAATTAGCCATCCCCCCACAGAGGGGGCATGTTGAATCCTCACCTACCCATTGGCTAAGATTTGTAGGTGTTGGCAGTATGTCGTAGGTTGCCCTAACAATTAAGCAAATTCTTGTGGATTCCATTCCCCACAAGTCCTTCCAGGTAATTTTCCTCTGCTCTACACTTTCCCAGTTCATCCATCGCCCTTGTTTGGTTTGTGACACAGTTTTAGCGCTCCTTACTGCTTCCTCTTGCTTACGTATCTGTTCAATCATTAATTTGCGTTGTTCCAAAGGGGTTGATTTTGACCATCTCTGTTTACTTGTGCCAAGTCCAAATCCTCCTCGTTCATGTTGTACTTGCCCTACTATTTCCGTATGTTTAAGGGCTGCTTTTGGATTCAATTGTCCTGTTGCTAATGTGGGTGCCGCTTTTCTAACTGTACTATCTCGGGATTCTGTAAATGTAATTTGTAATCTAGCTTTAGTGCACTTAAATCCCTCTGTAAGCCTGGTAAGCGGCAACTCCAGAGCACCTTTCCCATAGAGAGCCAGGCTACTAAGACTAATGTGGTACCCCTAACCATTTCCTAGCATAAAAGCTGACTCTTCTTTCTAGCCTTTTCAACCTTAGTGATGGGTATGTCATATACTGTCAATGGCCACACGAGCTGGGGTTGAAGTCCAAACTGTAGGCACCATAGATTTGCTTTCCTGGCAACCCTGACTTCTCAATCTAGGCCTCTGTTCAATTAAATCCTTAATTCCTCCACCTGCTCCGAGTGTTTAAGGGTAGCATTGTACCATTTCCCGAGACTTTTGATAGGCCTTTCAATCACGGTTGGAATTGCATCCTCATCTATGAAGAAAATTTTGTTGCACAATTTTCCCTTAACAACTGATATGCTTCTGGATTTGCTTGGTTTTCTTTTCATTCTAGACCATTTAAGGTTATTGTTAAGTTTGCTTAGTAGACTTTTAGTACACAGAGCAGTTTTGTCAATATTGTCATTGTTACGTGCCGTACTTTTGCGCACACACTAGGCTATGTGAGATTCTCTTTCTGGTCTCCCCTTCCCGTTTCTCCAACGTTCCAGCTGCAGGTTGTTTCGGTGATCAGCAGGACGACCAATCGCGGTCGTTCCATTAACTGGGGAACTGTCGGTGATTGAGCGGTGATACCCATGAACAGCCCCCATGACCTACAAAAGGAGAGTCATTTCACCGGAACGGAAGATTCTGATCTCGCAACTTGGCACTCAACTGAGTGTTTGGTCTAGACGGCAAGCTTATACGCTTTGTCTTTGTTGTCTTCATGTTGATGGGGAACAGGAATAGGTCATCTTGGGGTACCCTGTACACTTATACACATGTAGGATATTCTTTTGTTATATACACTATGTTAGCGAGTGAGTGCAGCCCACTGTATGTTTTGTGAGATAGTGTAGTGAGGTTAGAATGGTCACTGTGCGTGAGGGTTTAGAAAGTGCTGTTAGGCAGGAGATAGATGGTTTCTTTCTTTCTTTGGTTTGGTACCGCTTTTCCCGTCCTGTTCCTCTCAACTTCTGGTGAGCCGGTAGATCGGCCTGTATATTAAGTCGATTCTTCGTTATTGTGACGACTGTTTGTTGTTTGTTCACACTCACTGTAAATAAAGCACCTTTATACCGAAGAATACGCGTGTGTCGTATACTTAGATCAGTCTACACCCGGTCCTGTGTTACAATCCATGAATCCCTAGGCTAATTTAAAATTGGAATGTAACAGTCATATCATCCATATATGCTTGAATGGGAGGGAGGCGTAATCCTGCCCTTAACTTTTGCCCATCAACGACCCATTGTGATGCTCGGATTATTAAATTGAAAATGGGGTGTCAAACAGCTTTTACATTTTTATTTTAATATTGACTATGAATGCCCAGAGGAGCATTTATAGTGCAAATGGGATTATTGCATTTTCATAACATTTCGACTCAAATAACATACATTTTTATGGAAAGTGATAATGCTATCGTGGAATTGCATTTGAATTTTCAAGTTTACATTATCATTTTAATGAAGTCCCATATAGGCTTCCATAGACATTGGGTATTTACTCAGCAACCTAGAGAGAATGAACACCAGGAGAAAAGAGAATATGCGAATGGAGGCCACGAAACTGGGCGATTAATCTCAATTAACTGTGGACACCCAAGCGATTATTCGCGATTACATTTTTTAATCGCTTGACAGCCCTGTATTATACATATGAAAGATACAGTATCTGAACAAAAGATAATTACTTGGCACAACTTTTGTTGTTTGAAATTATTTGTATGTAAAACTTAAACTTCGAAGTTTTTTTAATTTGAAAGATAAATTATTTGAAGAAAAGATAATTAGTTGCCACAACTATGGGTGGTTTTCTTCAAAACTTAAAAGTTTGAGTTGGCCTCAAAAATCTAAGTTGCCTTGAAATTTTTCGTTTTCTGAACTTTTGAATTTTTACAGTGTAGCATTAATCACATTTCACCGTGAGGGTGTCTCCATAACTTAGCTAGCGGCACAGGCTCCACTATCTAAGATACAAGGGAGGAAATGGAGAAATTTAAATAGAAATACTTAAGTTATGGAGTATACTTCTTAGTTACGGGACAGCGCTGTTGGCATACCACTTGTAATCACTTCCAAACTGTTAAAGTCCCCCTCCAGCCATTTTATAAAACATTTAAAATATTCTGCTTAAACATATAAATCATGTCTGTTACGTTTTTTCTGCAAAATACGTTCAACCTTGTTAAAATTCTAAAAATTGAATCTTCTCCTTCTGCCTCATTTAAAAAACCTGATGAGTCGCCCAGCCCCCCTCTATTCGAATACCCTCCCAGCCCCCAGCCCCCTCTGCCACTGCACATACTTGCTCCCGAGTCACCCCACCCATGAACGGTGGTTGGTTAAAAATGGTTACTTAAAGATTTCAAATCATGCAATATCCCATAATGCTGTACTGTTCAAGTGCAATTCAAATTTTACAGTAATTTGTTGTGTTATTAAGGAAGATGGCCTAACATACATTGATTTCACAATAAAATTCTGAATACAATATTTTACTGTGAAATAATACAGTAAAATGTTGTGAAATCCTTGTGGTAATTAACAGTGTAGTTTTGATCTCATGCTTTCTTCTATGTAAATATAAGCATATCTTCACAGGAATAAATAATGCCCCTGTTGATACACTTGAGGGAAAAGTCTTCTCTGATTTCTCTATGCAGTCTATTTTTAAAAAGAAATCTCAGAGTTTTCTTGTGATGTACCTGCAGCTGTAGAGCAGATGTATTGTGTGCATTCATCTTTCTGGTTTTTTCTTAAATTTCCTTTCATGTTTTTTGGCTTTCTCAGCAAAAGTTAGCTTTTTGCTGAGTCACTGCAGCTTTAGATTTGAATGACCATACACAACAGGCCCCCTTAAATCTCGTACAATATTTGCACATTAATCAGCATAACTAAATTCACTCCATATTATCTGTGATCTATCATATCCAAGGGTACTTATACCATCCACACCATGTGTTGAATTTATACTGGATATAGTCTTTCAATATGTTCTTAACAGCCTTTCCTACAAAGCCAGTCTGACCTCTCATATAGCCATAGCGGATTGAATGGTTGGGCTCAAAATTGTGTCACTTTTATCTCTCTGGATGACATATGACTGGCTCCTACTTGCGCACAGAGAAAACCCAACAGAGTGCTGTTCAGAGCTGCTTGGGGTCTGTTGTCTCTGCCACAATATACTGTATATCCATTTTCATTAGCTGGAGAAACTCACTATTCCAAAAACTGAACTTTGTGGGCAAGAACTGTGTCTGTATTCTTCCCTCTTATTTCTGTATTTAATTGTTTTAAATGATTAAATGAGACAAATATAGAAAATACTGATGCCAGGACCCCCTCTAGAAAGTTGTCTGGGAACAAGGGATACATTCCCAGGCAAACACGTTTTGTGTTAATGTGTACATTTGGTAGTTTGGATATTTAGACCTATAGTATATAAAAAGCAAAAAATATTGATAATTGTCTGTGTAGTAAGGCTGGCCAATGGATCGAAAATACCGTTATCTCACGGAGTTTCTTCATGCTCACTTCAGATCAGCTTTATGGCGGTTTTCCTACAGTAAATATTGATTACATTTACACCAGCTTTACAACTGTATTCATTCAGTATAAGCACTTTATTGTATATGTTAGGCTGGCGTTATACATTAGCAGTATCAATACGTCTTTAAATTGTAATGTAACATTAGGCGGCCTTGCTAATTCACATTGGCCAACGTAACCGTTATTTGTTACTCTGGTCAAGCCATCAGTTATCAGAACTAAACAATATTACTGAAAATAGATGAACTCAATAATAAATGTCATAATGTCATCTAAAAAGTAACAAATCAAAAAAACAATAAATAAGTTGTAAAGGATTGACAAAGGCTAAAGAGTGCACCCTCACTCCATGATGAATGTATCATGACTTTTATATCTTTACAGTTACTTTAGAAAACGTTTATTCTAAGTATATTTGGGGCTATCAGTACGGGTATTCCGTTATGCGGGTAATGATCAAAGTTAACGTGGTGGTGTTTCTCGTGCAAAGCTTGTCCTTGCAGAGCGGAAAATACCTGACGAAAGAACAACAGAGTATCTTATGGGTTGGCTGAATTGACTACAAAAACAGAATGATTGCTATCTATAGGCCAGAGAACTATTAAGCGGTCACTTTGGCATAATATCAACACAAATAAGACTTGCCAGTGCCAGTCAGCAGTGATGGATACTTTAACATGCTGAGACACTTTATTATGAACCCTGCATCATTAAAAAAGGATGATAAAACGGGGGTTAAATATGTTAATACTAGGCCGGCTAGTAAATAGTTTGACCGTTCGTGAGCAAGTGATGTCCTATATTGGGAAGAAAAATTCCTGGAAAATGTCCTGGAAAGGTTGTGGAAAATTGTTTCTTAAAAAGAGTGGCAACCCATGGTCCGTTCGTGTTTCATTAAATTACAGATCATGCCCCCTTCTAAAGAAAAAACTCCAACCAGCCTGCTTTGCAACCTCCGATCGCCCACACGCACACACATACACACACACACACACACACACACACACACCCACACACACACACGTCCCCAATGCCCATCCCCTACTGTGTTCACCCTCCTCCAAGTTTATTAGGAGACTGTTGCCATAGAGACATGTCCCCCAGCAACAGTTACCATAGCAACAACATAATCTGGTTCTGGGGGATGGAGCATTTTGGCAGGCAGCATTACCATGTGAACCCTTGAACTCTCTTTACAGCTGTCTCCCCTCTCCAAGATAAGAGACAGTGAGACAGATCGAAAAGAGAAACATGAAGACAGTGATGATCAACAAACAGATCAGTCATTGTACAAGAGGCTGAACAGCGTTTGAAATAAAGGGCAAAACAGCTGAGGATGTTTGTCAGCATGGATATCAAGTAGATGCTATGAATACAATTTGCTATTGATAGGATCCCAGAACTACAACAAATGGGATGTATTGGGAATACATCTGAGAAAATGTTCTAAACTGCTACGTGTATCAGATCTATGTAAATTATTCTCTTCAGTGAGTTGTTATGTATTTTTGGAGTTTATTAGACCGTTAATCAGTGAATTTCAACTATAGAGCACTTTTGGCTGATAGAGAAGCCTTTATTATAACGACAACCTGTTTAGAGAGGGTTGTTCCCATGGCTGTTGTGAGATATATTCAGATCTTGACTTAGAACTGATGACATGATACTGTACATTCAGGCCTTGTGGTGATTTCGGTTTACGTAAAGGCTAGGATGATTAATGTTCTCCAATGTGTGATTTGCTGCAAAACTATTAACCCACTGGACACACATCGATCCACTCAGCCACTCTATTAAATTATGGTGGAGTCTGAAAAGGTTTTTTCACTTGGGACCTGCCTGAACCATATGTGGTCTCCAGGGAGGGGAGAGATCAATGGGAGCCAGGTCACTCAGCCAGTCTCTCTCATCTCCAGAGGGGCTGAGCCTCTCTGACTGCCTGCTACAGTGGAGAGTGGGTTTGTGAAGGGAACGGGCTTGGAGTTGGTCTGTCGATTGTTCTGTCCCTGCATGTCTCCTTGATTTGGAGAGATGTCTGTGTGCTCGCTCTTTCTCGCCTTGATTAGATCAACCCTCACTCACTCAAATCTCTGCCTTTCTCATCCCCCCCACTCCTTTCCTCTGCCTTGTAACAAGCCCCGACTGGGAAGCAAAGGTGTCGATATGAGCGACAGAACAATCATTCCACACGAATCACAAGCTGACAAAATCGGTCTCATTTTTATGAAAGAAAACTTTATTTAGTGATTTATAAACAAAACACAATACCACTGTATCCATTAAGGTCAAATAAAAAAGCCAAAGGAAATGCAAATTCACTACTTCACCATCACAGTTGATGAGCAGGTGTACAAAAAAGGTTTTACAACAGATCTGCGTCGCCACTCAGGACGGCACATCGCCACCATAGATCACCACCATACACTGAGAAAGAATGACAGCATGAACGCTCACTAAACACAAGCATACACTACATATACCATTTTTACAGTCGATTTTTTTGGGTCGTTTTCTCTGTTTTTTTTCTGTTGAAAGAGGTGTGGGGAAAGACATAGGTCATCATAGGAATTAAGATCATACATATTTCAGTTACAATATTACAGTGTTGAGTTAGATCATAATGTCAAAGCTGGACACAAGAAAGTGATCGTTGTTCTGTTTTTTTTTTCTCCTTTTTTCTTTGCTTGTTTTCCAAAAAAATAGTCATAGTTGGAAAAGAAAAGAACTGAATTGCGTTCAAGGGTATCACACTAGAGCATTACAAATATCGAAAGTGGTTTTGAGTTAACATCATACAACACCACTGTCTGTTGACTGTGGAGGGTGATTATGTAGAAGTTGCTTGACAAAGACAGTAATACATACAAATATTTCCTGTGCGAGTCATGAAGTAAAATGATAATACAAAAGAATAAAATCATAGCCATCTATCTATTTATATATATATATATATTTCTCTATATAGTATGTGTTTCCTTTGAGCAGTACATGCAGCAGCCACTTAATGGAGTGACGTCATACTGAGCCGCTAAACTTAAGGGAAGTGGCAACAGGTTACAGGCAGGGGTGGGGGAACCAATAGAAGTAGGGCTGAGACATGACGCCGCCCCTTTAAACAACCTCTTGAGAGAGGATTGGTGGGATAGATAACAGACCTTGAATCCATAGACACCAATTTTGGAAATCTCAACAGCAAGTTAAATGGAATTATATGCAGAGACAATATATGCAAAGCAAGTTTAACACAAGCTACTTACTGCATACATAAAAGCCAATACGTAACTCACTCTTTCGACTCAATAATTCAGGACGACCAATTGAGAGTTTAAATACTTGACTGTCTGATTCATGGAGGGGGGAGCGGGTGGGCGACTTTCTATGCCCGGCCTCTGACCCACACCTCCTCACCCAGCCCACCATGTCCCCTCTCCTAGGTGACATCAAACAATAAATGAACAGCGTGCTGTTAGTATTCACAAGTTAAAAGCACTGAACCGTTTTGCACTTTGAGAGACGTACAAATCCCCTTCCCTACTGGGTTTCTTCTCAAGGCCTCGTCCACATTACTCCATGCTGTTCCCAGCACACCACAATGTTCAGAGCATGCCTACCCAGGACCTTGCGTCAGCAGGTCAGAAAAGGGTTGGGGCAGTCTATGGACAAAAATAGACTTAAGGGTTGGGGATTTGACAAGCAGAAACACTGAAGATCAGTTAAAGCTTTAAAACTAAAACAAAACAAAAACCAGAGAGTAGGAAATTTGTGTTTTTTCTTCCAGGAAAAAAGAAAGAAGATGACATTTACAAGTTCTATCATCAGGTTCAGAAGCAGTCAGTGGATGGAGGGGATTAGGGTTTGGTGGGGTGGGTGAAGGGGGCTGGGGGTTGGGAAGGGGGTACCTTGTGGCTGCGTGGGACTTGATAGGGGGAAATGATAGAGGGGTGGGGGTGTCAAAGCTGGGGTATCAGGTAAAGACTGGTTGATCCCAAAAACATTCAAAGCAGAAAGCCTCAGGCTTTTGCTGAGTGGCAGAAGGGGGAAAAGAGAAGCCGTTGTCAGAAAGCTATAGAGATGGCAGTCTATCCAAGTCTATCCATCCACTGGCAGCCAACTCAGCCGGACGGTCGGAAAGGCTCTAGAGATGAAGTCCTCCTCCGCTCCTCCGTCGTTCTCTGCCTTTTTGCGGTTGGGGAGAGGGGTTTTAGTAGGATATATAGTTCCCCGCGTCCCATAAGAAAGCAGTGAGCAGAACCAGGGGTGGCTGCGGTCAAAGCAGCTTCAACCCTGAGAGAGAGGAGCGAGACACATGTGTGAAGCTTTTTCAGGAGACTGTGACGAGAGACAAATGAAAAGCTTGCAGTGCTGTTCGAAAGCACATCCCCACGACTTCAGTTGTTTTTGCTCTCTCTCTCACTAGGGGACCCTGTGATCTCAACGTCCAGGTTGTTAGTGCTCGTGTTTTACTGTGTGTGTGTGTGTGTGTGTGTGTGTCTGTGTGTGTTTTTTATGCGTTTGTGTATTCGTGTGTATTGTAGACTGCCATGCATTCCTGGCTATCTCAGCAAACACTGATAGAAAACACTACGGGACGCAGCAGAAGTGTCAAGTTAAGCCTCAGCTTCAGCGACTCTTTCTCTCTCCAGTGCTATTTACAAGTGTGAGTGTCCAGCGCCAAAGCATATTACTCCATCTTAGTTTTTTTTTATTTTGCTTGAAATTTCCCTCTTTTTTTTTCTTTTTCGCCGGGCTGGCACAAGCTTTTCGTCGTTGTTGTTGTACATGGTCTTGTTTGTTCTCCCGGAGAGAATGGATTTATTCAGCATTGCGAGGAGGGGATAAGACAGAGGTGCCAACGTGTCCAAGCAAGTGAAATAACTTGAACATGAAAGGAGAGGGCCATTAAGTTGCCCTGCTGCACTGGAATGGGGGTAGCATCATGTTTTGGCTCAAGGTGAATAGGCACATGGGGCGTGGAGGAATATTAATCAATGACCTCAATTTTGGTAAAACTAAATTTGTATTAAAGAGAGCTTGAAATAAAAAGAATTGGGATTCTCCTATGTCACACATTATCTCCCTTTCTTGTTTTTTTCTATTACCCCGTTGGACTTTGGTTGGTACCTCTGTTTTATTCAAGCCCCGTCCTCCTCTACCTCTTTCTTCTCCTCCTCCACCTCCGCTACTCATCCCCGTCGTCCTTCCCCTTATCCTTCTTGTCCTTCTTCTCCTTCTTCTTCTTCTTCTTCTTCTTGGCCTCCTCCTTCTTGCCGAAGGTGATGAAGTCGCTCTTGTCGTCCTCGCCCCCCTGGTTTTGCCTGATGGAGATGATGGCGGGCGATCCCGGAATGATGAAGGCCTCGGGGGGCACCTCACCGGGCTTCAGGTGCTGGGGGGGACCGCCGGGGCCCGGGCCGTAGCGGTAATGCCAGCTGTTGCTGTCCACGCCGGCGCCCATCGGGGGGGACACCTCTCCGCCTTCACCGTCTAAAACGTAAAAAGAGGCTGAGTTAGTACTGTCTCTAGATGGGTACAATCGCAACACAGGAAATATAATCATTGAAGCCTTATCAGCGTTGTTGTGGTCATGATTGTTACATTAAGATGACAGTCTTGTTGCAAGTGACGTGGGCTCAAAGGTCTCAGGCTGCACCCATGCAATCCTTAAAGGAAATGTAAGTTCTCTGATTTCTCTCTGCGCCTAGCCACCCATCGCCAAAGTGCTCCTGTGAGATGGCTTCGAAATGACTGTGTAATGCCACCAAACTGTGGGACTGACGGCACTAACATGGGAGGATTTTTGACCG
Source organism: Galaxias olidus (assembly GCA_026901105.3). Taxonomy (NCBI): domain Eukaryota; kingdom Metazoa; phylum Chordata; class Actinopteri; order Galaxiiformes; family Galaxiidae; genus Galaxias; species Galaxias olidus. Next base: position 27,083 of record JAPMUY010004320.1, read on the forward strand.
TCGACTGGGTTGAATCAAAGGCTTCCAGCTTGGCTGTGGAGAAAAGTCCCGGGTGCCGCTGGATAAAACATCAAACTGTTCCACTGCGGCAGTGAAAAGGTCAGGACGAAAAGCAACGACATTTCTAATGGAAAGGAAACAGGCCGTTTACACACTGTGCGCTCGTTTAAGAAGATGACTAGTGCTTTAAACCTCCATCACTGATCTGAACAGTGTGCTGGGGAAAAAAAGTCAATGCAGATTAAGCTAAGAGCACAGCGGCACCTTTCTCTCTGTGTGTGTGTTTGTTTCTGAGTGCAAATTTGCCTGTACGTGCCTGTGAGAGAGCTACCTCCAAAACAGCACGGTTCTGCCTAGCAGTGGCCGCTGCCCGCTGACCAGAAGAACATCCTCCGGTGAGAGGGTTTAGAGTCCAGAGCCTCTTCTGCATGACAGGCAGGTGTGAAACGACCTCTCAGGACCACCGCCCTCCCCATCGCTAAAGCCCTGTGAGTCACTGCTGCAGAATGGCACTTGGCACCGCTCTCCCACAACCCCATCAATCTGCCCAAGGAGAGTGTTCGCCTCCGCATGCATAAATAATACCATTAAAGTGAAGACGGGGGGGGGGTACAGGCATAAATATATCTCCGTATTAAAGGGGATGTCAGAAAGCAGACGTGCCTGAATGTGGCTAAAAGGCGACTGGTTAGAGTGACTTTGCGCTTATTGTTGTTGTGTACTGTTTTGTGCAGAATACAGAGAAAACCTTCAGCCTGCTCCCTGCTTAGCCAAAAGAAAGCATTGCTATTATTTCAAACAACCCCTTCCACGCACACACACATACACACACACACACACACACACGCATGCTCCCTCAAACCACTAGAACACGCCACTGTGCCTCACTCCTTTCAGTTAAAGTGTACTTATTACTGTGCCTTCATATTTTTGTATGCTTTTCGTCTCCCTTCCTGTTTCCTTTAAAAGGGAGAGCTTGGGCAAGTAAGGCTCACCCAAGCAGAAAGGACAGTGTCTGTAACACTGAGCTGCCCTCCAGAAATACCCAGGGAAGAGGGGCCACTCTCCCCATGCCCACTCTGATTTCACCCGGCCACTGCCAGACACACATCGCTCCTCACTGCCTGCTACCATTTCATTTTTGTGCACATTTGCTTGAATACAGTGTACACTAAATTATCAAAAAAATACTTTCGATTTCGAAATAGATTATAAAGATATACATTTATTTTCGTTTAACTTGCTTCATAAGTGATTTAATCTTGCACATCACGGTATCCAATTATATCTCTTCGAATCCAGAAAAGGGGGAATCTCTACTTGTAAAATATAAATGTACTTCCAGGAGAACAGACAGTCCATCCCTTGGCACGGGTAAACTACAGTTCAACCAGTCAGTTATAATCAGTCTGTCCACTGCTGTTACACTACTCCTAGTGATTGAATAGTTCGTAGGAAGACATTTGTTACACAACCTCATAGACCAAAATCACAGCCCTGTCTGCCCACCAACACAGAGCTAGAATATGGAGTAATGTGGGTAACACTATGGACCACTCAGTAAGTCCCGGGAATCAATAGTAGTTCATGCCCAGAGGATGTTTCTTTTAAATTAATGGCTCCACAGGAAATAGTTGGAAAAATTAATTTGAAACAATTATGGTCCATTAAAAAGATTCAAGTTTTGCGACGCAATGGTGTTTATCATCCCCTCGTCCATCACATCCCTTTTGTCTTTTTATCCCCTCCTTCTCTCTCTCTTCACACCTCACCAGCACACAGCCAGAAGACTCACTGTTAGATCTGCTCAGAGTGAAGGATTCTGGGACTTCATCTGCACTGAGCGTGACGTCTCCTGCCGGGAACACACTCCTAATCTCTGAGACGGAGCCAAGTCCACCGTACACTCACACACACAAGTCTACATCGCCTCTGATTGTAGGGAGGGGCGTTAGGCTGACGCTTTAACTCACTACAACTTCTAGACATGTTTCACAAAATCTCTTTTTAAACTCTCCTAAAGACGTTTTATATTTCAGTTATTAATTCACAGAAAGATCTTGCAGAATGTACTTATTATTGATGACTTCATATGCAATAATAATCTGCTTAAAGCATCTCTGGTCTCACGATATTTTCATTTAAATGGCATCTCTGCACTTTGAGGGCTTTTGACATGCCTGATTTAGCAGCATATTCAACTCTAGGAAAAGCTGTAGTTTGACTTCCACAGAATCTGACATTTGGTAGCCACAAGAGATTTGAGCAGAATGGTTTGGACACACAGAAAGGCATTGAGGACAGGGTCGTTTAGAGAGACAGAGTCTTTCACTGCTCTCCACATCCACTCAGACCCAGGGACGTATCTCTCTATGCAACCCTGTGTGTCAACACGGGCCTATTGCGTCCATTTTGGACTCTCCTGCAACCTCACTCTGTTCTTTAAAACGATGAATCCATGGGAGGGAGAGATGAGAAGGAACCGGAGGAACGTCGATGCATGCAGAAAGTAATCGTTTGGGTAGAATCGTCGGGTTGGCAGGATTGACTCTAAAATGACACTCCTCCTGCCCCTGAGAAATGCGCTGTCTGAAAAGGCCATGGCCATGTGAGGAGACACCCGTAGACAGTGCAGACCTCATCGCGTCATTAACAAACAGGACCCCGGAGATTTGGTGAGTCATGCTTGGAGCAGACAGGGGGAGTGGGACACGAGTAGCGCAGGGCGGCGCTCGTCTCCAGGGTCAAAAGGATTAGAGCTGTCGGAGGGAACAGCTTAGGACCATCCAGACGTAGGTTAAACCTCCGCTGTAAAAAAAATGTCTGGCCAAATGAAAAGGTCGCTCTCTGCCTTGACCATCTCACCGGTCTATAATGACACCCCTAGATTTAGATATCCTTATGTGGACTTTTATACTCCGTCCTCAACAAGAACAAGGGCAGGTTTCGTTTGCTTTAACCTTTAAACAATCCAATTCCCTGCCTATTCGGTCACTATGTACGCCTCTATGATGGTCCTAAAAATGAACCTCCGTTCTGTTACTGCCTCGGCCTTCTCTAAGTTGGGGGATGGCAACTTCAGAGGCACATGCCTCGCTCTATTCCTCTGATTTGTCAATGGCTGTTGCGGTGCAAAACTACCTCTCGCTCCGTTCGCTCTTTCGCTCTCTTCTCCCTCAGCCTCCATCTCTCTTTCTCTCTCTCTCATTTCCCCTGACCTTTCGTCTAATTTGGCGTGAAACCTCCGCCAGCCAACACCCGCCCTTCCCACTTATTGACAGAGCGGTAACTGTGACGATCAGTGAATGTTTTACGAGACATTACAGTGAGTGGGAATTAAACGGCTTGTACACCAGAGATCAATAAGGGGCACGCCACCGAATGATGGGACTCGCGTGTTTTTGACGAGGATGACCACTGTCTGCAACCCCCTCCCAACCCATTTGCATTGTTCCCTATGCTTAACTTACCTCTCTCCTTTGTGTCTTGGCCAAAATATAAATATCTTACCCTGAAACTTTGTCTACTCTGTAATATACAACAGGCAAATGGTCTCCGTTTATCCCAGCATCCCCATGAGTTGGCTACCCACAGCTCTTGGCCTCTGGTCTCTGCGTGTGTGTATGCCCTCTCTTCTCCTCTCCACTGCCCAAGGTTTTCACAGCCACTTAAATCATCCAGGAGCTCCATTTTGGCATGTCTACTTTATTCACTCCCCTCGTCGCGCCCTGAGATCGGCCGGCCAGGCAAGAAGCGCAGTGGAGCGCAGTGCAGCGTTACATAATGAGGAGAAGAGGAAGAGGAAGAGGGGAACAGAAGTGCAAGGATACAGGCATGAAACTCGACCCCCTCCCCACCCCCGACTAAAACGCAGGCAAGGGGGAAGAGAGAGAAAAAAAATGGCTACTGAAAATCCTGAAGGTGCAGATTTTTCTGAAGCACTGCAGTGCTTGAGGATTCTGGGATTGTTATGATAGCTGTAGCCCGTGGAGCTGGGACCACACCCTGTTAAAAACACCTGAGCCCAGCTTACGAGCTGTCTCTCTCCTCTCCCCTTTCTGTGTCCTTTTCTCCCTCACCCACTTTATCTGACTGTGTCTATGTGTTAATGCATTTTAATCAAAACACAATCCAATAGTGCTGTCTCTTCAAATCCTAATTCTTATTCATGCGTCTGTTCTTTTTTATGCCTGTGCCTGGGTAGCCAGCAATAGGAGTGTGTGTGTGTGTCTGCATGAATTACCATATATTCTGCTAACTGGTAAGGGAAATAAAGAGGAGAAGGGAGTTGTGTATATAAATACATTCCTGGTGGCTGCTTGTGTTTGAGCAATTACCGAGTGGGTAGCATACATATTCATCGTGTGTGTGTGTGTGTGTGTGTGTGTGTGTGTGTGTGTGTGTGTGTGCGTGCGTGTGTGTGCGTGTGCGTGTGCGTGTACATGTGTGTGCATGTACGTGCACACTTCCTGCCAGGATAGTGGGGGGCTGCACACCTCGGTGTGTGATGCCCAGATGGATTGTATGACAGATGGCAGAGACAAGCCTCTTGAGACACCGCCCGCGACAGGCTCACAAAGACGAGCCGCTGCCAAATGTGTGCGTGTGTGCGCGTACACTAAGACCATGCTCTGCTAAATGAGAGCAGTGCTCCTAATGAGGATGATATAGTCATTAATAGTGACATGACTAAGTTGCAGACTATTAGAATGTATTAACCGTGGAGCAGAGAGAGAGAGAGGGGGGCGGGGGGGGGGGGTCTCAGTATTAGGAAAGACACTTGTCATTGTGAACCTGAAAACTGAGACTAACCTAGTTTGGCATACTTTGACATTCCAAAAACATCGACAAATCAGATGGAGAGGGATAGAATTTAGAAGTAACAATTTTGTCAAAAGAAAGGAGTTTAGAGTCAAGACGAAAGGTGGAGTGGTAGAAGGACTGATGGACGAGCGGGGTGGACAGCAGCTTGAACCTGGCGTCCCCTCGTGTGTGCACCCCAAGCCCCTGGGCTGCTTCCAGCCAGCTCTGCCCTTCAGCCATCCTCTCAGGTGACCCCTTGTGTGATCTGCCTCCAAGGAATGCTCACATCTACCCACCTCAGGTTGGGCTTGCATTTACTGTGTGCTACAGTATCCTAGAGTACGCTAGAGTTTTCTCCGTCTAATGCTTGAGTGTCAAGTTGCCATTCTGATGAGCGGGACAGTGTCCAAAACCGTTGGATGGACAGGGTCATGGCCACAAACTGTCTATAACAGCCATTTTGGGAATTTCGATTTCGGTGGAAGAACCTGGGTGGACCATTTGCAGTCTCCAGGTCTCCTTTTCTGACCATCTAATCCTTTCTAATTTGCCACCACTTGCCCACCTCTTGTCTCTAACCCCTTCACCCCTCTTGTACCCTTTCCTCCCTTGTCTCTATTACCACCCCCCTCTACAACCATCTCGCCCTCAGCTCACTTCCTTGTCCAATTTTTCCCTTGTGTTCCCAGGCAGGTGCAAGTTGCACTTGACCCCTGTTGTCCCTAATCACATCAGTGTGTGTGTGTGTGTGTGTTTGTGTGTGTGTGTGTGTGTTTGTTTGTTTGTCCGTCTATGTCATCAAATATAGCAGTGATGCGGAAAAGACCTGCACTAAACCTGCCTCAACCTCTGCAGTACAGCTCAATTCATGTGTATGTAGGTCACTTTCTCTCTCTCTCTCTCTCTCTCTCTCTCTCTCTCTCTCTCTCTCTCTCTCTCTCTCTCTCTCTCTCTCTCTCTCTCTCTCTCTCTCTCTCTCTCTCTCTCTCTCTCTCTCTCTCTCTCTCTCTCTCTCTCTCTCTCTCTCTCTCTCACACTCTCTCACACTCTCTCTCTCTCACACTCCCTCCCTCTGTGTCCGGTCTCAGAAAAATTATAAAAAGGTTTCTCTCTATCGCTGTCTTCCTTATTCCAAATGCAGAACACTTCTTCCTGTTTTTGCTTCACATTTGCTTCTTCCTCCCACACTTTTGGCTATCACTATTTTTCTAGATTTTTCTGTAAAAGAAGCTACCCGTCTTTTTATTGTACACCGAATGTATTCATCAAATATTCCTGACCTATTCCATTCTTCCCTCCCACCCTACTTTCTTATATTCCTTCCTTCATTCTCCCTTGCTTCCTTTCCTCTGCACATCCTATCCTTGCCCTCTCCTTGGTTTCCTCATCTCTCCCTCGCCAATACTAATGTTCAGAGGCCATGAATGGTTGCCGTGGAAACTGCATCCTTCAGTGAAGCGGTAGGACTTGGGCATCACAGCGACAGTGCTGATGCTGATGGAGAATAATGCTGCGAGCTTTTCAATCGCTTTCGTCTGGTCCAACCACTCTCCCCTAGCAACAGCAGCCTCTTTGAATACCTGCTGCCTACCCCTGGGTTGGAGCAGAGCCGTGAAATGGGGGCTATGGAGGGAGGGAGCGAGAGAGAAAGGAGAGGAGGGGGGTTTGAATGCAGAACTCTGATTCATTAATGTGAGTGTGTTAATCTGGGCGTAGGCCGCGCTCTCCATCTGTCACACCAGGAGCAGCAACCGCAAAGAAAGCAGCCAAAATGATGTAAGCAAACATGCAGGGAAGTACAGATTCAAACACACACACACACACACACACACACACACACACACACACACGTCTTCTTTCTCATTTCCTTTCACATAAAACAACATATTTCTCTTTCTCTCTTTTAAACACAAAAAAACAAAAAAACATCCCTCTGCACCAAGCCTCTGCTCTGAAAATCACAAGGGAAGAAAAACAGGGGCGTTGCCTGCCAAGGCTTACTGTCTCCCATTTCTGCAAAAACAGACTGGAGGACACAACATCACCCTGTAGGTATAATGCTGCTGCTGGAACAAGTCTCCAAAACATCATCGCCCATACTGCAAACCTTTGCTCTCCTAGCTGAAAAAAGCTGAAAAAACAGTCTAGCACGGATTTTGTTAAAAATGTAGTATTATAAACACGAATTATTCCTAGATTGTACTACTATGTGAACTGAATGGGTATGTATATATAAAACTACAGTTTATCCTGAGAAAATCAACTAAGACGTTATCTTGGATTAACTGTATCAATTAGGATTTTGATATGATAACCTTAGATTTGCACAATTATCTTCAACCTCTGCAATGATTTAATTAGCTTTCCATTCTTGTTTTCACTTTTCAGTGTTGACCAACGCCTGTGAAATCACCTTCCACCTCAAAGTCCCCCACTACTCCACCGCACACAAACCGACACCTACGTACACACACAGACACCCTTGGAGACAGCAATCCAGTCTCTCCACCAAGTAGCAACCACTCCTGCCCTGCCTGCAACTCCTCAGCCAAGGCACAAAATCAATGGTATAGCGGAGGCGTCTGAATGTGATTGGATAGAGAAAGAGAAGTGCGTGGACGATTTATAACGCCCCCTCTCTATAACGGCACCCTGCCAGGGCGCCCCCACATCCTTAATTACCTCATTATCCACGCAGCAATTGCACTGTCATCTTCCCCTTTGCTCTCTCGCCGTCTCCCTTACACTTGCTTCCTATCGTCCTCCATTTTCTTTAAAACTTCCGCCTTTTTCCTCAGCATCTCTCGGTTTAAACTGCATTTCCTGAATCAAGTACCGCTTCAGTTTCTCAGTTAGTTTGAAGATTTCGCACTTGACTCAGACATTGGGGTACCAATTGGTCTATAATTAGCTAGAATTAGGCAGAGGGCACTCTGGACTAGAGACTCAAGACCTGACTCATCACACAGAGTGAATAAATATCAAAAAACATGACAGTAACCAAGCGCAGGCCAAGATGACTGCAGGATTTAGTGCGGTGGAGGCATTTTACTTTGGTTCCCTCGGTGGCTTTCCTATGTGTTTGTTTGCCTGTGCGTGAAGACTAGAGTGGGACAGAGAGAATAATAGGAGAGAGAGCATAATTATGTTTCAGAATGCATCGCTAATATGTGTTTGTCCGCAATGGTGCAGCGGTCTAAGCCTCTCGTAAACATCCTGATGCTAATCAGATCAACTATTGACTCTGGTTCCTCTCTCTTGTTCACTCTCGCCGTCTCACTCACGCTATCCTTTTCAATTGTCTTCCTTCTAGCTATAAAAAAAAACAGATAGCCATCTCTGCCCACATGCCACGTGTCATTTCCTGTCTGTGTGGTAAAGAGTGAACTGAGACAGTGGGTGGAAGAGATGTAGTATGTGATATGGGTCTTTCTCGCTGTATTACTCTCTTTCTCTCGCTCTATCCTCTCCCTCTCCTCCATGGTCCTGATAAATCTTTAAGACGCTGACATTGCCAGCGATGTAAGGCACTGTTAACTGACCTGTACCCTTATGATACTATAGTATACAAGCGTTCTTCAAGGTCTGCATTGAATCCTGGAATATGTGAGCTGGCCTGGGATCACTGAACAGCTGTCACATCTCTATGTTATTTGTCCTGTGTCAAAAACACACACTGAGAGTTTTTGCAATGTACACCGTTTTAAGGCTGCAATTGGCATAAATGTTATCTTTTAGCCAATTTGAGTATTCGTTTTACTAGTGTTCAAGTGAAAGAGTGTCAAAATCAAGTTTTTTGTTCTGTTGTAATTGTTGTATTGAAGGCAATTTGAATTTATGGTGTCACAAATAACCTCAAAATGATTGTTACACGTGCAGATTTATCTTCTTCGCATTGCAAAATCTCTTTCTATCAGCAGAAAGCTAGAAAGATTGCTTTGTGCATCTCTTTGAATTTAGTCAATCCCTTCTGGATCACGAAAGAGGCTCCGGTGTGTCGAACTGTTTAACATGCTCAATAAACAGCTCATAATAATAATCATCAGATAATCAGCTCATTTTCTGGCTACAACTTATAGGCATATTAGGCTTTTTTTATGTTTGGCCACTATTGGTATATGTAATGTGTTTATGTCCTAATATGTGTTCCCTTTCTTAATCTTTCTATTGTGCCATTAAAATCGCCTTCTTCCTGTCTAGTTTACAAAATCGTAAGTAATGTCCCATCAGATCCAACTCGACATTTTAAATCAGTGTGAAACTGTTTCTGGACAAGTCTTTACGCTAAATACAGTCGATGGTTTTGTTGTGGGTAGCTTGAGCTGCTTGTTGATTGGCTTCCACAAGTCTTTGAATTAGTTCAGATTGGTCGCACTTTGTGTGAATTGTTTTATAGTTGATCAGGGACCATGTGGGTCAGCTTGGGTTGATCTAAATGATTGTGAATTAGTTCTGGTTCTGAATGTGTGTGAGACATCTTACCGGCAGCACTAGACACAGTGGGCCAGTTCTGGACAAGCATCCCCTGGGCTCCCTGCATCACCGAGGACTCCTCCATATGCACCGAGCTGGAAGAAACACACTAGGATGTTACACTCTGCAAAGACATGCACACACACACACGCACACACGCACACACGCACACACACACACACACACACACACACACACACACACACACACACACACACACACACACACACACACACACACACACACACACACACACACACACACACACACACACTTAAATACACACCAACATAGCTAGAAGAAAAAATGGTTGAATTCGGATTGAACATAAAATGGTGACTTCGGTGGAAGCAGAAGCATGCAAAAGCATGGACCCACATAGACAAACCAGTTCTAGAGTTCTAGAGCATTGGCCAACTCGGTGTTATGGTTGGCCCAAATATAAGTACCATAAGCTTCTGAACGTTGATCCAATCCTCTCTAGTGCCACAAACTTCAATAAATACTGAGTTTACTATATTAAACCATGGCATGAAAACCACGAGGGACAGTGTTATGTATGTGTGACAAAAATTAGAAGCTAAAGTGTGTGTGTGTGTGTGTGTGTGTGTGTGTGTGTGTGTGTGTGTGTGTGTGTGTGTGTGTGTGTGTGTGTTTGTTTTGGGGTGGAGGTCAGTTGATTCCATCCCAGGAACGCATCTCTGAGATTAAAAAAGATGAAACACTAGTCACCCCACATATTCACAGCACTCTCTGGATTAGGGATTACGGCCAGCGGCTGTTACATTCCCACACCCGTCCCGGTGGTATTTAAGCGCCCTCCCCTGTTCTGCCCAGAGCCTTCCACTGTTACCACAATGTTTTCAGAGAGTGGCTGGGGTGCTGGAATACGCCTAAATACAAAAACTCACGCACACATACACACACACTCAATCACATATGGGCAAACACATACACACGCACACACAGATTTATAGGTTTATGGGTAACTCAAGTACGCACTTCCTAAATGGAAAGCACTGAATCTTCTTGCTGTTTCTTAATCTGTGATTATGTTTGATGAAGCTTTAAATCGTGTGCGAGTTCAGGTGCCATTGGTGGGCCGTTCTTTCCCCTTAATTCTTTACCTGCCGAAGGCACCACCTCTTATAGTGAGGGGGTTAGCTGTGGATTACAGGGACCCTCCATATTTAGGCCTCCAACTACTATGTTAGTCAAATAAAAATAGGACCGTGGGTCAGATGTTCGAAGTGGTATATGTGTGTGTGTTACTGTGTGTGTGTGTGTGTGTGTGTGTGTGTGTGTGTGTGTTACTGTGTGTGTGTGTGTGTGTGTGTGTGTGTGTGTGTATGTGATGAAAATCTCTTGCTAAAGACATAAACCCATCCATATGGTTTTACAGGGTTTTAAAGCGGCTCTTCCTCGTTCGCGGTGCATTGATGGTGTTCCGTTTTAAATCCCCGCTTCCTCTCTGCCCTTTTACACTGGCAAACAAACCGGGTATCTGAAAGTGTCAACCTTCAGTGATAAGTGGAGTTGGAATTGCTTTCTCAATTGAATGCACTCTCGTGTGGCCCGTTCAGAACAGATGTTCTGGGTTTATATGACAATGCGCCAACTGAGGTATTTTATCTGTCCAGTTCACTGGCCAAGGTGTTTCAACAAATACTACAATGCTCTCCCAAAAGATCTGGTCTCGGACATTGCAAGCCTTTTATTTCAAATAAATACAGGTCCTGCTACGATGTGGTACAAAGTCAAATGTGTTTACTAGGAGTGTTAGTGTTGTACTTTTCAGAACATACTATAATGTATGTCAGTACTAATCAATAACCATTTTCCAGTGCAGCTTTGTGGTATCTGGTTCTTTCTATTCTGCTAGCATTCCATCTACTGGAAAGTGGTTTACTACAATACATTACTAACTTCCTTTTACAGATTTCATTACTGTGGAAGGGCAGAATATTTGCTTCAATTGAATGTGGGGCATCTCAGAAAATGTAACAGCTGAGAAGATGGCAAGTAAACACAAAAGCAGATCAATGTAATGAGTGCCTTTCTGAAAGTCAGGATGAAATAGACTGTAGGAGGGAGAGGGAGGGAGGGCAGCGGAATCCGCCACCATTTTAGGCACAGCTCTCCTTCGTGTGGCTATACAGCATGGCCATTTGTCTTTGTGTGAGCATGTGGGTATGTGTGTGTGTGTGTGTGTGTGTGTGTGTGTGTGTGTGTGTGTAGCCAAGGTCAAGCAATAACAGATTGGTCCCCCCTCCCCTCTTGGCTCGTCTCCTATCTGATTCTTCCTCGTTCAGCCCTTCTCCTCTTTCATCTCTTCCTTTTCCACAGCTCCCTACACCGTTTTCCCATTTAAACCCCATCCCTGTAACATCGGATCGTTTTGTGGCTATGCATGTTGGTTATTACAGTAAAGGTGAATTGTGATTTGGGGAGGGAGGCCATTTTAAATGTGTAGGGGAGCTATCACGATGTGCTGCTCAGTTATTAATGGGTGACACTGGAGAAAAATTATATTTAAAAAAGCATGCTATTTGTGCATATGCCCCTCTCATTATCTCTTGCTCACTGTCTCACTTTCCTCTACTGTCTTTCCTATTTGCTTGTCCTTCACAGCATTTGGATATTACATTCTCTTTCATGCATATCGTTATGACTGACAGGTCACACAAAGATTGATGGTTGCAGACTCTTTCCACTGTCATAGTTAGACAACTGGAACACAATTAACCCATCACTGACAAAGACAGGCCTCTAGCAAAGTGCACTGCAACTAAATAGGTTATGGTTACATTACAGGTTGTTTTGGGTATAATTTCTTAATCTCCTGAAATAATGGTTTGACATAAGCCATAATCGCGCGTGAGTGTAACTAGATGAAAGGGACGGCAGGGATTGGGGAGGGAGAGAGGGAGGGAGGGATATTGAATTTTAAAGGGCTCCATGCGGCAGCGACGAAGGCTTTTACTACATCAAAACGAGATGCCCGGTCACATTAACTCCAATTAAGCCCTACTGTAATTATGAGGGAATCAGTGTAACATTAATGATGCTCAGATGTTACCCTAGCAGCACAAATCAGATACACTCAAAGGGAACATAAAGGCACATAGGCTTACAATTCAACTGCAAAACAAGGCAAGTGTAGGAACGCAATCGAGTGTGCATGCTCGAAGGGCACCAGGACACACTCAAACGACCCGAGGATCTGCTCGACGACACAGTGACAGGGCCAGGACGAACACAAAGGCACCCAGTGGTCGCTGTACATCGGCCCGTGATGACCGACGTCTTTGAGACCCGACACACAGAAGTTGTTTACTGGGAGCTGTGAAAGCACTGTCCGCCCTGTCATTTCACATGTGCCTCATATCTGCCGCAGTGGCACCATAGCCGGCAGAGCCCAATTCTATGTGTGTGTTGTGAGGCTATTTGGGTGTGTGTGTGTGTGTGTGTGTGTGTGTGTGTGTGTGTGTGTGTGTGTGTGTGTGTTCAAATGCGAGCTGTGATGGCAGATGACCTACTTCGTGTTTTTCCCCGACAGAGGGACCGGCTGGTCAGATATCCTCTGTCTATGAGATTGCCGCCCAGCAACTTTGTCCTCTGTAAGTGGGCTTATTATTCGTGTGGAGAAGCCGGAGCGCAGTTCCTCCAAATCCCCCTCGTCTTTGGACAAGCAATGACGCTTCGCTCGGCTGGCCCGGGCTTGTTAAGCCCTTTGCTGGCCGTTATCTCCAACCTTTATCTCATTAACATAGACCCTTGTTTGGGTCAGGACCCGCAAGTTCAACCACAGCCAGTGGCATAGTGGCTCTTGGGTAATGTGATCCCCGGGCGGTCTGCATTTCCACCTGACTACTTTGCCTGCATCTATGGCCGACCACCCATTAACCCTTTGCTTCTCGTGCTCCCTCTAACAACTGGCCTGGTCAGGCAACGTCCCTGCGTCTGTCTCATAGCTGGCTGGCTCTCATAGTGATCTCATAGGATCACTCATAACTCCCTGTTTGTTGAGTCCAATTGTTATTATAGGAATCATAATAGTATGCTTTTAAAGTACGACAATGCTAGTCCTATATTACATGGAAAGGAAGTGTATTTGGTGTTTCACTGAGCATGGGGGTTCAACCACTCATTTGATATAAAACAGCTATGGAAATGTTTGGCAATTTAGATAACCTTTTCACGTGGCTGTTTTTTATGGTTCAATATTTTTTGGCTTCTTAAAAAGTGAGTGATGTAATGTGGACTGCTATCTTTCAATCAAATGAATAGCAATAACAGATAGCAGTGTGGACTGGGGAACAAGACGCGTGCAGTCTTGTGATGAATAGTAGTATATTACGTATGGACCATGACATTATTACAGCCACTTATTGCAGAAGGATATTGAGAGTATTTGTTTGCTTACCTCTGCATTCCAGCTCTCAAGGAGGCGGAGTATCGCCAGTCTGCATTAGGTGCCTTGGGCTGCAGGAGACACAGAGAGAAAAGAGAGAGAGAAGGGATTGAGACTTAAGCACTGCAACAGATCACACTGGCAAAACCCAATACCCCCTCATTAATAAGTCATGTCATGAACCAAGAGAGAGTGCATGACACACAATCAGACACACTGTCTCACACACACACACACACACACACACACACACACACACACACACACACACACACACACACACACACACACAATCATCATAGAGGTGAGGGCTTGACTCTGCCTGTGAAGATAGATGAGTGATGAATGAAGGGAGCAGCCCTCCTCCTCTCCTCCCTCCACTCCTTACTTCCTCTCCTCCTCCCTACCACCCCGCCTTTCTGCGTTCCTCCTGCGTCCTGTGAGAGACGGACGACTTTGAGAGCGCCATCTCCTCCAACACAAAAGCCCCTTGGGCTCAAGCCACCATACGTCTACAGAGGTGGTATGTGCCGTTGCCATGGCAACCCACTTTTTTTTTTTGTGTGTGGTAGGCGTTGATTGACTGCATTAGAGACTGAAGCTGACCACTTCTTTCTCCTGCTCCCACTCTCTTTTCTCTCCGTCATTCTGACTGTCTATTAGAGTGTTTGATGGAAACCAAAATCATTAAATACCCTCTATCCAGATGGTTGTTTGGGGGCGCTGAATGAAAAGCGTTATCTTCTCATGCCTCCACCTCCGCTCCCTCCACCCTGCTTCAGTGTTTTTCCTTTACCCTACCCCCTCCTTCGCACTCTCCTGCTGCTTGGCATTCACCTCACTCCCCTCTTCCCTTTCTTTGTGCTTTGCACTCCTGCCTCTGATCAAAACCTTGAGTGTCACTGTCGCCGAGGCTGCTAGAGCCGCTCCGACAGCCGTCGCCATAGTTATCACATGGAGACAACCCCATCCCCTCCACCCCCCCCCCCCCCCCCCCCCCCGCCTCCAACACCCTTCTGTCATCTCCTTAGAGTCAAGGTCACAGGTGGAGGAAAGGAGGGGACGGGGGAGGCGGGAGGAAGGCTAGGCAGAGGGGGGAAGGGACTATCAGTGCTAGCCCCCTACAGGCATGCACCTGGACACAGAGGCGCTGTGACATCAGCATCACAACACAGCCTGTCGAGAGCCAGAGCCTCTGTCTGCGGCCAAGGCAACATTGCAGTGACATCAGCAGGTGATGTGTAAAGGCCAGAGCGAGGGTACGTTTTCTGAAACGTCACACGCGTTAAGATATAAACAATATTTCAATATGGGCAGCGCCAAATAGATAATTTTTTAACATGCGTTCATAAAAATCGTCTACATGGTGAGTTGTAGAGAGCGGAGAAGACAGGCTCTCTTCAACTACGTGACCTATTCCTTGCTGTTAACTCACATTTTTTACATGCCATTACACCAGCAGAGATATCCTACTCTCACCGCCCCCCCGCCCGTAGAGCGGACCGATACGTGACCCCGTTCCTTCCCCCATCTACATGACAGATGTTTCCCTCGTGTTGAGGGAGCATCGACCTCTTTCTGTCTAGGGAGGACATTCATCATCCAGGAATCCAATAGGTGGCCATAATGAGAGAGGCCTGGTAGCCCTCCATGAGCCGCTCACACAGACCGGGGCAGACAGGCAGGCCGTGATGTAGATCACACCCCACGCCACTGCTGTACCAACGCCGGAGCCCGGGAGCAGCTATCAGCCTACAACTGGGCCTGAGGGGAAGCAGGAGATGCTCATTATGTACCATAAGGGTCTCATTTACGAGCTCTTTCCAATAGGTCTTTTCAAACTAGTAGACTACATAACCGTGTTGAGCCTACAATAAATCTATTTCCTTTACAGCACATTTTGCATGCTGAGATCGCCAGAGGATTTGTCTGGAAAATGAATTCAACGGGCTTGCGCTATATACAATTAATTTTGAGAAATACATCTCTACTTCATTCAATTGTGGCAGATTGTCTCCAAATGGGACATAACTGGCTTTGCTAAGTGGTTTGCCATGCTCGGGTACAAAAGGTGCCGAAGGGGGAGTAGTCTGCTTGTCCGTATGGTGTGTATGTGTGTGTGTGTGGGAGGAAACAAGAACCGATCATACACACTGGAACACTGCAGGTTAGAACAACCATTTTGGATTCCTAACAAGTTCCCCCATCGCTCCTTCCCAATGGCAGACCATTGTCTCACATAAACATAGGGAGAACCATGAGTTGTGAATATAGATTATGAGCATCCTAGTAAGTATTGATACACAATGCATGCCTGGCATTAAGGGAGTGGAGATAATTCGTCTGAGCAGGATACATTGAACGAGGGAGAAAAGGAGGGAGAAATCCCCAATAGACCCTCTATATATTCATTTCCTGCCTGTGGATAAGCATGGGGGACTATACGTGGTCCTGGGTTTGATTTTGCCACTCCATTGCCCAACATCCCCTCTTTCTCATTTTCCCTCTCCTTGCTGCTCTCTTTCTCTTCCCCTCTGCCTCTGAGTGGAAACCCCTTCCATGGATACAGCATTCGCACCTCCGCCATCGACACGTCGTCCAATCACCTTGCGTCCCCCGCCCTATCCATGTCGAGCCAGCCAATTGTCGTGCGGCAACAAGAAACGCATCGTTGCCACTTAATTACATAGCGAGAACAAACATGACTGGCATTTAATGAGAAAAACGCCAGGGGATAGCACAGCAATTACCTAAACATTGTTTTATTTCTGTCTTTTAATCCTTCCTGTACTCACAGTTTGAGTATTTCTTAAAACCCATTTGTTCTGCACAGCCCACCCAAAAATAGAGGATCTGTGCCAATCGTTTTTAAAAAGGAAAATAACCACGAGGCTGCACATCACAGACTCACCAAATAACTGGGCTAGTTTGGGCTGAATTAAACTTGTTTTTCCTACGTATGCCATGCAGTTCCGTCCCAGGCGACCGGCAAATAAATTTAAAAAAAGCAAAAACACCCACTACCACCCTACCAAGTTGATATGCAGTGGGTCTAATTTTGTCTATGGTGCAAAGAGACACACATTCACAGATCATTAGGCTCTACACTCTGGCTCATAGACTCATCCCCTCTCCATCTCTGACCCAACACACGCCGCTCCCCGCCAGGGACACATGTGACCCGAGGAGGATGTGTGTGTGGTTGGGCTTGGGGCTCTCTAAGCTGGGGAGAGCCACAGCACTGATGCCCAAACTGTCCCTTTGGTCCCAAGCTGACCACTACCAGCCTGCCCAATTGGCTGAAAACAATGTGGGACACGTTGTCACTGCCACCCAATGGCACTGGCCATTTGAGTCAACACTGAACCCAAGAGATTCAGAGCATAAGCAAATGCTCACACAGTTATGATTATTACAGACATGGACCGTGCTCAATGTGCATCAAACCCTTTTGGTACATTGACATCATTACGGGCCAACTTTACACTACAGTGTGAGCTTTCCAAAAAAGGAAATAAAGTCAGAGGAATCTCATCTCGAAAAGGAATGGGAGGCTAAGAGGGAAAGAGAGAGGGAGAAGGGATAGGCTCTCCCTGAATAGACACCATGAAAAGCACTTTGACAACGGCTCTTAAAACGGCCGAGTAGGAGCGAGGCGCATAAACCTCTGACACCCTGAATCATCGGAAACAAACAACAGCTCTCTAGCGGATCCTGCCACGGCACGAATGTAGACACGCCCACAGACACTGAGAGAGCTGTGCACCCATCCTCCCACTCGGACGAGTGCATGGCTCCCACAAAGAGGCTTGAGCATGAGAATACCTACCCCGTCGTCAAAATGTATGCTAAATATTTGACTCTACTTGGAACATATTGTTCAAACCGATGCGCATGGTATTGTCGTCAACCTAAGCTAACGAGGGGAAAACGCCAAACACCCAGGTTTCTCTGTGTTATGCATTTGATGCAGGGGGTATGTATGCTGCCTGAGAACTAAACAAAAGACAAAGGGAAAAATTGGGAGTGGCCCTAACCATTTTCTTGTGTTCTGAAAGCACAGTCTCACAAACACCTGTGAATAATTGATGAAGCATCAAAGTCACAAATATCTACCTACATTTTACATCTGAAAAAGTAGGTGAAAAAGGCGTAACTGAAAGTGGTCCAGGCATGCCATAATGTCTGGAAGGTGCGACTGTCCCCTGTCACCACAGAATCCTAAATGCAAACTATTAGCTCTCAACACGCAAAACAGGGACACAACCCCCAAACGTCCCTCACAATCTAAAGACGGAAGCAGCTTTATTAGCGTTTTGCTGTGCCCTTTTAGCATGGTGGCGTTCTCGTGTCACTCACACACCCACACACCTGGATAGCCATGGCGTCTGGCATACTGAGCCGTCGGCAGAACATCTGGCTCTGGCCGCTCTGGCTGGTGACGTATCCTGAGCCCCAGGTGCCACTGTGTGGGCGGCCCGTGTTGTAGAACATGAAGGTGTCGCTCCCCGACGTGGCGGTCAAACACGTCTTGTAACAGTAGGTCTTGGTCAACGAGCCGTTGCCCCGCACTTCGATGTAGTGGGGCTCCACCTTGAGATCCCTGCGGAGCGCCACGTTGTTGTTGGGTTGCCCCACTGCCACATTGCCTCCGCCCCCACCTCCACCACCCCCTCCCCCGCCAGCAGAAGTACCCCCCTCGGGGATGCTCTTCTTGGACACGCAGCAGGGCGAGCAGGAGCCCGGCTGGGTGCAGTAGGCATGGCAGCGCACGATGGCCAGCACAAAGATGGTGACCAGGAACACAAAGGTGGTGGCGCTCAGTGCGATGATCAGGTAGAGGGTCACGTTGGAGAACATCAGTGGACTGTGTGGCCTAATGATGCGCTTGGGGTCCGGGGTCAGCTTGGGGGGCAGCTCCATGACGTGCACGTTAACGGTGGCGGTGGAGCTGAGCGGCGGCAGGCCGTGGTCCCGGACCAGCACTGTCAGCAGGAAGGAGGTGGAGTTATCCTCGAGGACGCGGCGGGTGGTGCGGATCTCGCCCGTGTGCTCGTGCACCTTGAACAGGTCCAGCTCGGCCGTGGTCTGCTCCAGGACATAGATGAGCCAGGCGTTCTGACCTGCGTCGCCGTCCCACGCCAGCACCTTAGTCACCAACGCGCCCGCCTCGGCGTTCTTCATCAGCGTCTCGGTGGTGCGCGTGCCATTGGCCGGCGGGTGAACGATCCTGGGGACGTGGTCGTTCTGGTCCATGATGTAGACGTAGACGGTGGCTACGCGGCTCATTGGGGGCACGCCGTTGTCCTGTGCCTTGACCTGGAAGTGGAACTCCCTCAGCTTCTCAAAGTCAAAGGCACGCAGGGCATAGACCTCGCCTGTGTCAGGCTTGATGCTGACGTAGCTGGCCACTGGGATGCCGTGGTTGTTGTCGTTGAGCACCGTGTAAGTGATGCGAGCGTTTTCCCCAGTGTCAGCGTCCAGGGCCTTCACCACACAAAGACTCGCACCTGGCGCATTGTTCTCCTCCATGTAGACCGTGTAGGACGTCTGCTCAAAGCGAGGGGGGCTGTCGTTCACGTCAGCCACGTCCACTTTGAAGGTCATCTGGGAGGTGAGCGCTGGAGTGCCACCATCCACAGCAGTGACAGTCACATTGTAGCTGGGGATGGTCTCCCGGTCTAGAAAGGCGGAGGTGACGATAGGGTAGTGGTTTCGTAACGACTTGATCTTGAAAGGCAGGTTGGGCAGAATCTCCAGGGTCACTTGTTTGTTCAGTCCCGAGTCCCGGTCGTTCAAACTAATCAATGCCACCACGGTGTCAGCACGAGCGTCCTCACGCACGGGGCTGGAGAGCGAGGAGAGCACGATCTCAGGAATGTTGTCATTCACATCCAATACCTCCACCACCACTTTACAATGCACTGCCACTGGGGCCAAACCTCTGTCCATGGCCTGTATATACATCTCATAGGAGTTGGTCTCTTCATAGTCAATGTTGTTTTTCACCCTTATTTCACCTGTATCTGTGTCCATGGAGAACATCTGCCGGACCCTCTCAGGTGTGTAGCTGCTATATGAATAGAACACCTCTCCATTGGATCCCTCATCTGGGTCTGTGGCATTTAGTTTGATCACCAAGGCTCCTTTCGGGGAGTTCTCAGAAAGTTTCACTTTGTATACAGAATTGTCAAATGCAGGCACGTTGTCATTTGAATCCAGGACACGCACGTTAATTTTAGCTGTGCCTGTGCGTGGAGACACGCCTCCATCCACAGCCGTAAGGATCAACTGATGGGAGGACGTCTGCTCACGGTCAAAAGGCTTTTTGAGAACTAGCTCAATGTGCTTGCTGTTGGATAAGGGCTTGTTTGAGTCCAGTGCAAGGTGTTCGTTTGAACTGAGACGGTAAAGCTTTACAGAGTTGGAACCGTCGTCTGCATCCTGTGCGCCCTCAATGGGAAAACGGGACCCGGTGAGAGCCGACTCCGAAACCTCAAGCTGGTACTCATCTCGGGGGAATTGTGGCGCGTTGTCATTGGCATCCAAAATCTCCACCTCCACATTGTGCGTCTCTAGGGGGTTTTCGACCACCACCTCCAGGTTGAGGAGACAGGTGCCACTAAATTCACAAAGCGTTTCTCGGTCAATACGATCACTCACCGACAGTTTCCCATTTTTGTGATTAATGTTAAAATATCTACGTGCGCTGTCCGAAGTGATTCTGATGCGCCGGGTGGAGAGCTTTTGCAGGTCCAGTCCTAAATCCCGAACAATGTCACCGACCACAGCCCCATTCTCCAGTTCCTCGGGAATAGTGTAACGTATTTGTGCGTTTGTAAGGCCACAGAGTATAAAAATCACAACATATAAAGAAAAAGGCACATTTTCCTTCATGCTGTAAAAGCATCGCGCTGCCACGGCCATGGCAAGCAAGCAGGGTCCGCAGACGGATTAGAAAAATCTTTCCGCCTTTTTAGCTTGCTGTGAGTCCCCACCCGCCTCATTAAAAACGGGGGAACAGTTCTTTCATATTCCGAAGACTATGTGTAGGACGACCAAGGTCTCCTCTTTGGTACATGTGCCTTTTTAATCGAAGAATTTAGCCTTGCTTCCATGTTTTCCTTTGTTTGGCTGCTGCTTTCCTCCCCTATCCTCCGCGCGCGGCTGACTCTTGTTTCTCTCTTACGGGTGCTGCCTATCGCTCCCTCTCTCCTCTCTCTCTTCCTTCCCCCTCCCTCCTCAACTCTCCCTCTATGTGCGATGGTGTTTGTGGGCAACGGGGGAGGGGAGCCGCTCGCTCAAACGACACGAGCTGCATTTCAGCACCACCGTTAAAAAAAAATGTATTCAAATAAAACCTAATATACACATTGACGAAAAAAAACAAAAACTTATCTGTCGAATAACATACATTTCCGACCTGAGCTGACATATATTCAAGAGCACAACCCGAAGAATACATGGAAGCGCAGCCGGTTTTTCTCACAAGAGAGTGCCACCGCCCTTTTCATTGTGTGCTTACAGGCAATGCTGAGCTCATTTTATTTTCAAATGCACAAGCGAGCTCTTCATATTGATCTATGAATTTCTAAATGCGTAAAATCTTGGACTCGAAAACGAAAACATTACTAATTAACGCGTTTATAATTCAGCCTAAAGTAAATATATAAAAATATATAAATGGTAAGAATGCTTTATAAAGATAGACATGCACACTGCAAAAAAAGTCCCATACACCTTTCTGACGCAGTATAACTTTACATTGAAACTAGTCAAGGTAATGCACATATCATATAAGATATAGGCTATAAATAACATCACATATTTTAATGAAAAGAGTTGACCTTGATTGCATAAACATGTCTGTCATTAAATAAAACAGTGGTTTAAAATTCAAAGACAGCTGTACAGATTGATAGCACAGGGACGTATAGAGATAAATGAAGGGAAGTATGTTTTTGTCCTAGCTCTGTGAACAACACATCAGCAATTAACTATCTCATGAGCTGAAAAGCAATGGAGACACACGCCAACAAATTATATATTGCTATTCCTCTTCTATCTATATAGTGCCTATAACGATGTTGAAATGTTAGGATTAGAAATGGATGCAACGCTGTCACCCCATTCTGAATAAGACCATGTTAAACATACAGAACATGTCTTACACAGACATTCAATTCAGTTTGAATGACAGGACCATGTACATGCCGTCGTGAAGGGCACGCACTTTAACACCAACTGGCATTTTGGGGTATTTTTACACCCTCATTACTTGCGTCGGATTAAGCGATTGATTCGGGGGGAATCGCACCAGTAAATGGTAATAGCTTCCTTAACATTAATAAGCAGCCATGGCACATGGCGATCTGATGTACTTTTATTGATTCAGTAAAAAACATAATTTGGCATTCATAGGCATTAAGTGTTTTTTATCCTCCTGAAAATCCGCTGCACCACACCAATATTCCAACATAGTTTCTACAATAGGCTACTGAGAGTCTGGATGGATGGAATCCAACACCGTCTAGGCATCTGGCGAACGGTGGTGTTCTTTGCGCATGCTTGAACTCAGGTGGTTAGTCTGTTTAGTTAAATGCTTGATTCATTGTGGACCATGAGTATTTCTTCCTAATTACTACAGTGTGAACTCATGTACCTCAATTAAGTTTCAATTTAAATCGGATTCAATTAAATTAGGCGGGAGGGGGGCTCTCCTTCCTGCAGGATCATGCAACAAATTGTAGAGGATGATCTTTCAACCGTTTTTAATTTTATCGCTGTCTGTGGAGCACTACTTAGTGAATTGAATAGAAGGGGTTGTATACCTTTCTGGAAAAGCTTTCATGGAACAAAATGTATAGACACCCTGACAAAAGGGTTGTTTGTTTTACGCGCGAGGTTTCAAAGACTCATTCAAAAATGTAATGTATTAATTACAACAAAAGTAAAAAAATTATAAATAAATAGGCTAAGCGTAAATAAAATAAAGACTTGTCAAAATATGTACATAATAGTGCCCTTATAAATTCAACGAAAACAAAAACACTCTTCAAATCCAATATCCTCAAATAAACTTTAAAATGTTACAATGTAACATATTTTCAATTGCTTTCATCCAAGTTCTGTATTAACCTTTTGGCTTTAAAGGGTGATACTTTCAGCGTGCCATGTGCCCAATGGATCTGTGGTTAAAAGGGACACAAGGTAAAAATGCAACTTACCCCATAAAGTCTTGGAAACTAAAAAGATTTAATGCTTTTTTCATTTCCTGTTAAAATAGCCACCACTTCAGTCACAATGAGATAACCGCTGGCCCTTCTCTTACCACTGCAGCCAGAAATCCCATGCGCTACCTCCAATTTGCCCACGGAAACCACACTTGTCGGCAGCTATGGAGACACAGGGGTAGTGGTGATTCAATCAGATTCAGTTGTTTGATCGCTTGTTAACTGAGCAAAATGGAAACGGTGGAGTAAGAGGTACTATGTTCAATTACGTCGATAAGTAATCGATAAATAAATAGGGACGTTTCTCTTACAAAAAAAAAAAGCCAGCCAATAGGGCCTCCGATTTTCGGAGATGTTCATGCGGACCGGCTATCCGTGACATTTAGCAGATCCTCTCAGAGCGGTGCGCACGCTGTGTGGTAACGATAGTTTATGAGAAGGATGAAAAGAGACGACACAACTGCTATCTCGTAAAATAAAAATCACACCGGATTTACATCCGACCCTTTCCATCTCACCGTGTGGTAAGCCTACCTCGGTTGGTGTTTTTCTTTAGACGTACACACACACAAACAAACGCCTGGTGCCAGATAACTAACAGCCTATTTCCCTCTAGCTCCCCTACCAGTCCCTGCATCTCTCCCTCCCCCTCCCTCACTTGTTCCTTTGCTCTCTCTGTACCTGTAAGATTCACGCCCATCTGTTCCACCGTTAATTGAGCGCCGCAGAGCTTAGGCGTCTTTCATTTTTTCTACTCCAGGGGCTGGAGATGAAGTTATCTCAAGTCAAACACCGGAAGACAAGCAGTGTACCACAGCGTGGAGAAGCTTAGTCCTATGTTTTATTACCAATCGCTGTAGACCACACAAACAGTAACATGTCTGCCCCAGCTTCCACCTTTCTTTGTATGCCTATTGTGTCAACCTTTCACACCCTCTCTTCCTTACTCTGCTCCCAGCCCTCCACCACACCCCACATCCATTTCTCTACCTCCAGCTGAGCAATGCCTCGGTGACATCCGCTACCCCTGCTGGAGGAGCTTTGGCTGGAGGCTTGGAAGGGTCTCAAGTGGGAATGCAAGACCTAATGCCTTTCAAAGACAGACAGAGAGAGAGAGAGAGAGAGAGAGAGAGAGAGAGAGAGAGAGAGATGTAGTGCGTACTGCTGCATCCTTCCTTCCTTCCTACTTTCCCTTCTTTGCGGAACACAAAAGACCTGCACACATAGCCAGAACATTAGCTGCCTCTCTGTATGTTACGCTACAGGCCTACAATGTTATGAACTGGTGCTCTAACCAACACTTTCTTTCACTGATACACTGTAATGGGCCTAGTTTAAAAGACCTTTGTTTTGCCTTCCCTAAGTGCCCAGTGAGTGGAGCCCCCTGCATATGTGAGTCAGACGAGGAAAAGAGAGGCAGGTCATGGCGTTGACTGGGCGAATCAGTGCGCTGTCTGTCTTCCAGTCCACACACACGCATGCACGATGGGGACAGAGAAGAATGACTCTAGGGCTTGTGAAGCCGTCTGATTGAGTTTCTGGACAGAGCATCTCACTCGTTTCCCCCATGCCCTCTTCCTCTCCGTGTCTTACTGTCAGACTCTAAAAGCCGATGTGCTGGCTGGTGTGCTTAGGGACATTAGTGATGACCTCACCGAGGCCCGGCTAACACCAGACAATGTCAGAATCTTTCTGGGCGTCATCTGTGGCAGACAGCAAACAAACAAATGACCCCTGAGCGATTGCGAGACGATTCAAAATAGTCCTTTTGGTATTTAGCGTAACGGGTTTGAGGTTACCTGAAGAAAAAAAGATTTCAAGATTTTCCTTCCTATGTTTTTTTTTTGTTATTCCTCTTGGCGACAAACATGCACAACAGCATGCATATGTTTACACAGACACACAGGGTATTGTGTAGGCAGTCAGTAATGTCAGCCTCTGTGATGTCAAGGGAAAAGGGCAGAAGGATTAATAAGCTCTGCTGACGAGGGGGAAATGACAAAACTTCCTCATATATCCTCAACAGAAAAACATTAGAGGATGAGACGATGTGTTCTAAATATCAAACAGCCAATATTCACACTAACAAATAGCTATATATCTAGAACAACAACAGCGCTCTGCTATAAAGCGTCTACAAGCATGGGAACATTTTAAAAGTCATATATTCGAAAATATACATGTTGAATAGGAAGAAATCTCCACTGCACGGCATGGTTAACGTCCCTGCTTTGTAGGAATATTCTCCAAGCATATTAGGATATGTGAAACAAATAGTTACATGAGAATAGAAAACGAGAAAACAAAGTGGTGACGGTGTTTTTGGTCTCCATGCCAAATAAAACTGCAACCTGCATGCATCTTAGTTGGTGGGCAATAGGGCGTGCAGATGGTTGTAAAACTGGGCCATCTTTTGGCTTAAACAGGTACTGCAAGGGCAGGGGATTTGATCCTATTCAGAAATATAAAGAGGAGAGAGAGAGAGAGAGAGAGAGAGAGAGAGAGCATGTGCTTGGGCCACAGATTCCAAAACCCCTTCTCTTCCTCTATCCAGTTTCCCTTAGAATGTGAGTGAAGCCCAGATAGTGGCCCCCTCCAGAGGAGAGAGGAGAAAAGGCAGACATAACATGGAGAAATGGAGGATATAATACAGCCTACGTCAGAATTAGCCATTCAAGGACTAACCTGTGTAGTGCTGCGCCAATAGAACTGGCCAGGTTCCACTTATGGAAAATAGCTCTCTGAGACAAGCATCATCCTGAACACTTTTAAATGCATGCACGTTTTATTTTGGTTTGAGTAGAAAACAGCCAGAAATGTATCAACCTAAGATACACAAAGCCTCCTGAAGATATATATATATATATATATATATATATATATATATATATATATATATATATATATATATATATATATATATATATAGATTAAAAAAAAACACTTGTACTGTATAAAAGTATAAAATGTATTTTCCTCTCAAATGCATATACTACCAATTCAACAAAAAGAAAGCTATACCTGCCGTGCAAAATGCCCAACACAGAACAAAAACTGTCTGGATTTTCGTTTGAAGCCAAAAGTTTAATGTACTCTCCCGATTAAAGGAGCTGCATATTGTTGGTGAAATGGTTTGATTCATTATGCTTTCCACTAGTAATTCTACCTTTCAGCATAAAGGGCACGGAAGGACTTACAGGCAACACAAATCCCCCCCTCTTCCCCCAAGAGGTCCTCAAATTGTTAACCAATGCCTAAGCTGCCCATATTCTGCCGGAGCACAAATTCAAAAAGATTCTTGTAAACAACGCTATCTGGAAGAACAGGCAGGCTTGGAAACCCTCCCTCAAGGGACCCTCGGCTTTTGTAGACGGGAATGGATGGACCCGGCGGTTCTGAGCATGACCAAGCTAATCTATTAGCTTCAACAACAGCCCCGCTGCCATAGAGAGGAAGAGGAGAACGCGAGGAAGGAGGGGGTTTACCATTCTGTCGTCTTTTTATCTGTGACCAATTCGCAGCCACCTCTGTGTTCAGCTCAGCTGCTGCGGAGCATGTATATACATTTTTTTTTCTCGCGTCTCATACCCTCTCAGCAACTCACACTCACAGCTTGTGTCTGTGCTATTTCTGTCGCCCTCTCTTATTCATTCGCATCCCCTCTCCTGCTGTGCCCTCGTGCTTGACTCTCTTCCCCGCTTCCCTTCAACCTTCTCGTCTGCCGTTTGGCGCTACGGTACACTTCATCTTGGTAATCTCCTTCCAGCTGTACTTATGCCTCACAAACATCCCCCCCCCCCCTCGTTTCCCATTGTGTCGCTGATATTAGGTAGTGAGGTGACGGCAAACCGAGGTGGGGGCGGATATGCATCGGCAACTCTGAGGCAACAGTCGGGTACCTTTTCCCTGCTCACAGTCGTCGCCATGGTAACCGCTGCTGCCAGAGCATCACCCCAGTTTGCCTCAGGAGGCACGCCCTTGTCGGAGGCAAACAGGAAATAGGCTGCACACAAGTTGTGAGATTGTTTTTGTGTGCTGCGTGGAAGCGGTCCCGGTTGTAACAAAGAAGCCATGACATATCACGTCAAACAACCCTTTCTTCCCTTAACGCCGCACACCCAATTGTCATTTTGTTCATACAGCCATTAGACAGTAAGGTGAAGCAACCATTTTAGGTCATGTTTTTGGGTCACAGTTTTCAAGGCAGGGCATACCCAATCAAAATGTCATGACATTTTAGGTGAATGCCCCTACTGTTGAAATACAATCCAGTTAAAATGCCTGCAGCACTTAGCGAGCTACCTCACCCAGAATAATATACTTAGGAAATCAATAATTAAATGAATTTCTCAGCAGTAAGTGCAGCAAAGAAAGAAGCTTTCAACCCACACACATCGCAAAACACACCCGCTGTGAAACTGCAATATACACAAATATTAAAGTCTTCCAAAATTTTTACACATTTTATTTACCAACATAGAACATGTAATTCAAACAACACACAAGCATGACCATCTTGTTCACTTGGCCAGGCACACGCTCTCACAGACAACTACACTCAGATTAAACATGCAGAACCACAGTCACAATGACAAAAGGGCTGCCTGAGTAAGCCTGCGATGCCCATGCACCTCATTCGCCTGCCCCTTGTCCCTACCCCACTCATTTTAGCTGTGACAGATAGCTACAAGGTGCCTTAAACCACGCCCTAGCTCAAAGCAGTCAGGCAGCAGGACAGCCGAACCGAGCCAAGAAACTCCGACCGCGGCCGAGGTCTCCCTGCCGCTGCTACTGATGCTAAGAGCGGAAAATTACCGGCCCATCCCCCGCCATCATCCTCCTCCATGCAGGCACACACACACACACAAGCACAGGGCTGCAGCCTACACAGTGCGTAGCGAGCCGTGCCGTCGCATAGTGACAGCTCAAGGCATTGTTTCGGGAAAAGACGCCGTATGTGTACTGGATACGCCGTAGAGCAGCACACCTTGTGAATCACACATTTCAGATGGTGCAGCCGCCACACTGTCATCTATTACACACACACTGCGACCCACTTGGGCACACACACACACACACACACGCACACACACACACACGCACACACACACACACACACGCACACACACACATGCACACACACGCACACACACACACAAACACACACACACACACAGCCTGCGATACGCAGAAGCCCATGTGAGAGAGACATTTCCTGAGCCAACCCCGCAGCCATACAAGAGCAGCTTAGGTTTTTGCTGAACCTCTCCCTAAAATGAGGTCATGCTACTGTCTGAATGGACGAGACATGGATGAACATCCACAGCCCTACACAGCCTCAGTAGGCAGCAGACTGACTCCAACAACATGACCCCAAGAATAACATTCCAATAGCAAAACCATTGTTCATTATAACTATATAAATTACAATGGGAAGCTAAATGAATGTCCTGAGCAAATATCATCATTTTTTTGCCCAGTTTTTCAAGTGCTTTATCTGATTACATGACCGCTACTGCTGAGCTGGTAGCCGCCCTGACACACATTCAAATGCATGTAATGAAAAATGTATCGGGGCTGTGTTTACAACCCATCTAGTGGGATGGCCGCTAATTCCCTATTACCTCCCTCAGCTGCTCCCCTCTCAACACGGAGAGACTGCACAGCCCACTGACAGTGGGGGAGGGGAGAACAGAGAGAGAGAGAGGCAGAAGGTAGGAAGGACAGCAGGAGAAAAGGACACAGATGCAAAGATACTAAGGAGAGAGTGCCTGTTATAGAGGGAAAAGGAAAGATGCTAGTGACAGTATGTTTAGGAGGAAGGGTAGATTGAGTCAGGATAGAATAAAGTAAATGAAAATGAATTGTTAAAACAAATAGATGTAGATGATAGTTGTAAGTGGTGGAACAAAAGAAAGATATAAATGGACCAAGAAGGTGGTGATAGGTGGTAAAAACGTAAAATGAATGTACAAAAATATAGGTACAAATAGTACAAACATAAATTCAATGTAAATACAGTAGGCCACCGTGAGCTTTTCTAAGTGAACCAGGTCAGAGGGAGTCCTCTGACATCTTAAATGATTAAATGCCACAGGCGAGTACTGGATGACATTATAAGCAATTGCATGATACACTTCTGTTTACATCCAGGTTCAAAGAACAGAAACATTTTCATGGGACTCCATTTTCAGGAGAATGGTCCTTATAAAAATGCAGAGACAGAGAAAGAGAATGAGAATGAGGGAGAGTTTTAGGCGTTTCTAAATGCCCAAAGAACAAGTTATAAACTAGCAAACAATTTGATGGTGTGACAAACTGAAACCAATTGAGAAATGTGGGTTGAAAATGTAATTAGCATAGTTAAATAAAGTAGATTCATTCAGTAGCGTAGCCAGAAACTTATAATGGGAGGACCTGCCCAGCACCAATCACACGGAGCAAGCTCTGAATATCACACGTACATATTGTATTTACCATTGTATGCCAATACCATTTACATACCATACATCATAAACTGGATTGTGGTTTACACAGAAATAATATTTGCACTCTAAAAATATGCTTTAAGCGAATTGGTCTATTTGTCTAGCATAGTTAAAATACTGTTTAGATTGATTAGTTCATATAGAACAAAGAAATAAACTGCAGTTGTCTCACATTTTAATGCCAATACATGATACTTCTCCTATGGATAACCATGAATGAACAGATCACTGATAATAGGGACAAAACTATCAGTTCAAAAGCTTTCAGAACCATGGACAGCACCTTTTTCGGTGGCCAGTATAAAGGACGGACAAGGTCACAAAACGAAGCATGAAGAAGGGTTGAGCAACTCCTTGGGTTAAAGGTATACAGCAAAAAAAAAAAAGAGTGACAACGTGTGCAAAAGTGTATAGCCACTTGTTTGTCTATCTTTTTTGTTGTTGTATATTTTTTTGCAATGAACCCCCTAATGTGTAAGCTGTTCTACCGAAAACCTACCAACAAATAAACTAACAAATTGGATGGCAGTTCACTTATCTTACCTTATCTTTGTTGGGTAAGGTTTGAGTCCTATTAAAAGTGTCCCCTCCATTAATACTAATCAGTTCTCCATCTACAGGTGGATATGGTGCGGGGAAAACCACCACGTCACTCTTCAACGTGTCTGAGCTGAAACACACGTCATACTGCTGAGCAGATTTAGAGTATGACCAACTCCCATCAGGGTGGGTGGTGATCATTGGGGCGCTGTACTTGCTGAAGTTGTCTGTCTTGTGGCATTTGACAGCTATTAAACTGACGAGGCTCAGCAGAAATATCACTGACACTGATGCAATGGCGATCAGCAAATAAAGGTTTAAATCAGAGAAGCTCTCCTCCTTTTTTGGTAGATGTCTGAATTGAGTCTGGAGGTCACCTGTGCTTTCCACCACGACAACATCAATAGACACAGTCGCTGACAGTGAAGGTTCTCCGTTATCAGAGATCAATACCACCAACGGGTGAGTTTTCAAGTCATTGTCACTCATTCTCCTCTTAGTCCTTATTTCCCCGGTGCTGGTTCCGATTCGGAAGAGGTTTGTTCCCTTGGGCTCAGAGATGTGATAAGAAAGCAGTGCGTTGTAGCCGGAGTCAGCGTCTACAGCCCTGATCTTGGCCACAAAGTAGCCCACTTCAGCAGAATAGGGAATATTTTCACTATTTACAGCCCCATGCTCAGAATATGGTACGAGAATTCCAGGGTTGTTGTCATTTTCATCCAGGATAAAAACATTTACAGTAACATTGCTGCTTAGCGGAGGAACGCCAGAGTCTGTGGCCTGAACTTTGAACTGGAATGTTTTCAACTCTTCATAGTTGAAAGACTGTAGGCTGACTATATCTCCTGTCACTGAATTAACATTCACCATTGAGGTTATGGGTGCTTGTAAAAAGGAACCATCTAACAATGTGCATGCTGCTGTCTTTCCATTTTCATCTAGATCTGGGTCCAGCACTGTAAGTGTATGAATAATTTCCCCTATTGGATTGTTTTCCTTTACATAAACATTAATGACTGGTTCTGAAAAGCTGGGTGGGTTATCATTGACATCAGAAACATGTACAGTAACAACGCTGGTGCTGGAGAGAGGCGGGGTGCCTTCATCTGTTGCTATAATGGTGACATTGTACTGAGAAATGTTCTCTCTATCAAGAAGCCCATCCACAACTAAAGAATAATGATTTTTATATGTGTTTTTGACGTTAAAAGGTACAGTACGAATCAACCTAAGATGAACAACTCCATTTTTGCCAGCATCATTATCCTTCACTGTTATTAGTCCCACCATTGTGCCTGATGAGGCATCTTCTCTCACAACGTTGACTAAAGACGTAATTGTTATTTCCGGCCGATTGTCATTCTTGTCGGTGATTTCAACTAGTACTTTACAATGTGCAGCTCTTGGTTTATGGCCTTTGTCTCTAGCTTGCACACGTAGTTCAACCGCATTGGCAGCTTCATAGTCCACATTGCCATTAACTTTGATTTCCCCGGTTACTGAATTAATCGAGAAAATGTCAATACTTTTATCATTTTTTTTATTGATAAAACTGTACTCTATCTCACCGTTAACACCTTCATCGACATCTTTTGCTTGGACAGTAATTACAGAGACACCGATGGGTGCATTTTCCGGAATGCGAGCCTTATAAAGGGCCATAGAAAAAATAGGAATGTTATCGTTCACATCCTCAACATTTATTGTTATCAATAGTGTTCCAGATCTAGAAGGATTTCCACCATCTATGGCAGTCAGAGTCAGATGAATCACCGCCTGTTTTTCTCGATCTAAAGCTTTCTGTAGCACTAATTCTACAGAAATGCTTTCACCTCCACCGTTCTGCACATCCAGGGAAAAATGGTCATTCTGACTAAGCTTGTAGCTCTTCACAGAGTTGACGCCTGCATCGGCGTCCTCGGCACAGTCCAAAGGAAACCTTTCACTTGGAAACGCAGATTCTGATATGTTCAAAATTGTTTCCTGTGACGGAAATTTAGGGGAGTTATCGTTTATATCCACAATATTAACTTCGAAACGATAAAGATTTAAGGGTGAGTTTACAATGGCTTCCAATTCCAAAGAACACTTCACGTTGCGGTAACAGAGCTCATCTCTGTCTATTCTTTCCTTAACCGTTAGAACCCCACTCTTCATGTTCACATCAAAATATCTCTTATTAACTCCAGAAATTTTCAATCCACGTCCTTCCAATTCTTGAACATCTAGTTGTAAATCCTTCGCCAAATGCCCTACAAAGGCACCGGGGTTGGATTCTTCCGCTACGGAATAGACAATCTGATCCGCTGCGAGACTCCATACATGAAATAAAAGGCAAATATAAAAATTCCAATCCCTGAAAATACTCCTTTTTGGGCGCATTATGTCAACATTCCACTATGCAAAGTTTAAAAGCAATTTAGAGAACGATTGGCATTGCTACCTAAATATGTCAACAAATCAGTACCAGCTGTCTGTGAGTGGCTGTATGAAATGAACAAAGCATGCTCAGTCCTGTTCCATAAAGGGAGGAGCCACAACTATATGAAATGAGTTTGACTGTGAGTGCTAATAGCGACATCTTGAGTTTAAATAAATGACGATTGCCAAACAGTTTACAATTGATAATTTTCTGTTTTACTTTTGATGAAAACAATTTCCCCTCCATCGACCTGCCTGATTTGATCATCCAGTAACTTGCAATGCATAAATTCATAACAGAACAAAGTAACACAGGAGAAAAGCCAGAATCGGAACTACAGGAATGAGTTTGTCGAGTTTCAGCACCATGGAGAGTTACCATGCCTATGCCTATCATATAGAGAAGAACAATTATTGTTACAACATAAACATGGCAAACCTATGGTACTAACTTACTGTATACTTCACTGTATACCGAAGAGCAATACATTAAACATGAATTGATAAAAAAATATATATACATAAACACGGACCTATGCCTTTTAGGAATACATGACAGTTTCACATCCTTCTATCTTACCTTTTCTGTGTTGGGTAATGTCTGAGTGCGATTCAAAGTGTCCACTCCATTAATACTAATTAGTTCTCCATCTACAGGCGGATACGGTGCGGGGAAAACCACCACGTCACTCTTCAGCGTGTCTGAGCTGAAACACACGTCATACTGCTGAGTAGATTTAGAGTAAGACCAGCTCCCGTCAGGGTGGGTGGTGATCATTGGGGCGCTGTATCTGTTGAAACTGCTGTCAGTTCTTTGGCATTTGACAGCTATTAAACTGATGAGGCTGAACAGAAATATCAATGATACTGAAGCAATGGCGATTAGCAGATACAGGTTCAAATCAGAGTAGCTCTCCTCCTTTTGTGTCACATGTCCAAAATTAGTCTGGAGGTCACCTGGGCTTTCCACCACAACTACATCAATGGAAACAGTTGCTGACAGTGAGGGTTCTCCATTATCAGAAACCAATACCACCAAGGGATAAGTTTTAACGTCATTGTCACTCATTTTCCTCTTAGTCCTTATTTCCCCGGTGCTGGTTCCGATTCGGAAAAGGTTCGTTCCCTTGGGCTCAGAGATGTGAAAAGAAAGCAGTGCATTGTAGCCTGAGTCAGCGTCTACAGCCCTGATTTTGGCCACAAAGTAGCCCGGTTCAGCTGTATAAGGAATATTCTCACTGTTAACGGAGCCGTGCTCAGAATAAGGTGCGAGTATCTGGGGACTGTTGTCATTCTCATCCATGATAAACACATTTACAGTCACGTTATTACTAAGCGGAGGAACACCAGAGTCGGTTGCCTGAACTTTAAATTGAAAGGTTTTTAACTCTTCGTGGTCAAAGGATTGTAAGCTCAATATATCTCCGGTCTCTGATTTAACATTAAGAGCAGATGATGCCGTAAAACCCTTTGAATACACATCCATCAATGAGTACGATACCATTGCATTTTCGTGAATGTCTGGATCGAATGCATTTATTGTATGAATGACAGTTCCAACTTTACTGTTCTCTATCACATACATATTAATCTCAGGTTCTGTGAAGAGAGGTGCGTTATCATTAATATCAGACACTAGCACCGTAATCACACTCGTACTGGAAAGCGGAGGGGTCCCTTCATCCGTCGCCTTAACGGTTACATTGTACCAAGAGGTGGTCTCTCTGTCAAGAATATTGTCGACTACTAACGAATAATAATTTTTATAATTTGTTTTTAATTTGAAAGGAACAGTGCCGACAATATGACAGTTGGTTAAGCCGTTTCCCCCTCCATCTTTGTCCGTTACAGTAATCAAAGCAACAACAGTTCCCCTGCCAGCGTTCTCTTTCACTGGGCTAATTAGTGACGTCACTATAATGTCAGGGGCATTGTCATTGCTATCAATAACCTCAACCAAAACTTTTCCGTGTGCGCTAAGGGGCGAATATCCTTGGTCTGTTACCTGAACTCGAATTTCAAAGGCAGTACTTTCCTCATAATCTAACCTTTTTTTTAATGTTATTTCACCCGTGTTTACATTAAGCTCAAACATTTCAGCAGGGTTCAGATTACCGCGTTTAATAAAAGAATACAGAAGCTTTCCATTCTCTCCCTCATCTAAATCAGTGGCAACAAGTTGTACTACTGTGGTTCCAATTGGAGCGTTTTCATTTATACGGGCTTTATAAAGACCTTTACTAAATGTAGGCGTGTTATCATTGGAATCTACTACATTCACTATGATCTGCAACGTCCCTGATCTGACAGGATTTCCTCCATCTACAGCGGTCAAAATTAGTTTAATAACGGACTCTTTTTCTCGATCCAAAGTTTTCTGCAGAACTAAATCCGCAGACACACTGCCTCCACTACTTTGTACTTCAAGAGATAAATGATCACTTGGGCTTAGCTTGTAGTTTTGAACCGAGTTACTACCTACATCTGCATCAATTGCTAAAGGAAGCAAGAATCGGTTGGCCGTAGAAGAAGATTCGGATATGTTAAATGAGTGCGAGTGTTCAATAAAAGAAGGAGCGTTATCATTTATATCAACAATATTCACTTCAATGCGGTGGACATGCACGGGATGACTCAACATAGCCTCTATATATAAGGAGCATTTTACATTATTTGGACAAAGCTCTTCCCTATCTATTCTCTCATTAACGAACAAAACCCCCGTTTTCAAATTTGCCTCAAAATACTGCTTACTGTTACCAGATACAATCCGCAGAGCTCTCAAATCAAGGTCCTGGATGAGCACGTTTAAATCTTTTGCAAGGTTTCCCACAAACGTGCCTTTGTCCACCTCCTCAGAAATGGAATAGGATATTTGACTCGTGGATAAGTCAAATAAACAAAGCAGGAAGACGTGGTGTATCCATGTTTTCCCCATATACGTTCTAGGACCCATCCCAGCTTGCAAACGCAACTATATAGAATAATAAATGTTCGATTATCCATAAAACATAGTTGCTCGTGTTATGTCCTCCTGTGCCAAGCACAGTCCTCGCCGTCTTGCCGAGATTCACGATGCACGTCACAAAGGGCTCGAGACTGAATGAGAATGCTTTTACATTCAGAGAGGAGGAGTCGGTACACACGAATGTGGTCTCCAGCGACACCCTGTGTTATTTTGAGTAGCCTCAAACAGATATGCGGTATACAGGAGAACGAAAAATTCCAATATGTAGCGGCTGGACCTCAAACTAACACCACATCATGTAGAAAGAAAATACTGAAGTAGCATACCCTTGAACCTCATATGTTCTAAGGCTTATTGTCTATGTTTTAATATGTATAATGCATATAGAACAGACAGTATGCACAAGTGAAGAAAAAAGTTTTCTTACGAAATAAAGACAATTGTTATTATTGAAAGAACGGATTTGGACGTAAAGAAAAGTTTCCTCGACAAAAAATTCGAAGGAAGGAGTAGAAGGAATACCTTTACATTTGAAGAAGAAAACAAAACGATAACGAAGGATTTGACTGTGTGATTTACCATCCAATAAACTATTACATTTTAACTGTGTGAAACAAAAGTCGGTTGTTTATTGATCAGCAGCCCACACCAGTGAAGCATTTCAGGACCATGTCTAAAGTTCGCGCCAGGAATGTCTCTAAAAATATGAATACTTCGTACTGAAGTCATATTATTTGTAGATAATAACAAGCTATTTTAAGGCTAATTATTTTTAGATTGGAGAGCTTGTTATTACCTCGTTATTACCGTCAAATATGAAGAAAGTCAGATTGTTTATCTGAGCAATACTTACATACCTTATCATTGCTTGGTAAGGTTTGGGTCCGATTAAAAGTGTCTCCTCCATTAATACTAATCAGCTCAGCATCAACAGGTGAAAACGGTGCGGGGAAAACCACCACGTCACTCCTCAGAGTGTCGGAGCTGAAACACACGTCATATTGCTGAGCAGATTTAGAATAAGACCAGCTCCCGTCAGGGTGGGTGGTGATCATTGGGGCGCTGTACTTGCTGAAGCTGTCATCTTTCCTGTGGCATTTGACAACTATTAAACTAATGAGGCTCAGTAGAAATATGGTTGACACTGAAGCAATGGCGATCAGCAAATAAAGGTTTAAATCAGAGAAGCTCTCTTCCTTTTGTGTCACATGTCTGAATTGAGTCTGTAGGTCACCTGTGCTTTCAACCACACTTATATCAATAGACACAGTCGCTGACAGTGAAGGTTCTCCGTTATCAGAGATCAATACCACCAACGGGTGAGTTTTCAAGTCATTGTCACTCATTCTCCTTTTAGTCCTTATTTCCCCGGTGCTGGTTCCGATTCGGAAGAGGTTCGTTCCCTTGGGCTCAGAGATGTGATAAGAAAGCAGTGCGTTGTAGCCGGAGTCAGCATCTACAGCCCTGATCTTGGCCACAAAGTAACCAGCTTCAGCCGAATAGGGAATATTCTCACTTTTAACATGCTCAGAATAGGGTGGGAGGATTACTGGACTGTTGTCATTTTCATCCAGGACGAGAACGTTCACGGTCACATTGCTGCTTAGTGGAGGAACACCGGAGTCGGAGGCCTGAACTTTGAACGTGAATATTTTTAACTCTTCGTAGTCAAACGATTGCAGGGTGACTATATCTCCAATCACCGAATTAATAGTCACAACGGATGCAATCGATAAACTGTCATGTGAATTGATTAACGAAAAAGTTACTTTTGAATTGTCTCCTGAATCTTGATCAAATGCAGTCATTGTATATATAACGTCTCCCACCGGATTGTTTTCCTTCACAATAATATTAATCACAGGTTTTGAGAACAGAGGAACATTGTCATTGACATCGGATATGTGAACAGTGATAATGCTAGTACTGGAGAGAGGTGGTGTCCCTTCATCCGTAGCTGTGATTGTGATATTGTAGTGAGAGGCGTTTTCCCTATCAAGATACCCGTCCACAACTAGCGAATAATCATTTTTATAGTTTGATTTCAGTTTAAAGGGGACAGAACCAATAAGTTTACAATTAGTTATTCCATTCTTATTTCCATCTTTATCAGTCACGGTCACTAAAGCAACAGCGGTTCCTTTCTCAGCGTCTTCTCGTACTGGATTTATAAGTGATGTTGTTGAAATCTCAGGGGGATTGTCGTTAATATCAATTACTTCTATCAACAGTTTGCCATGTGTACTACGGGGCGAATGACCCTGGTCTGTTGCCTGAACTCGAACTTCATATGCAGGAGTGGCCTCATAATCCAAATTGCCCTTTACTCGAATTTCACCCGTGTCCGAATTGATATGGAATAAATCAGAAGGGTTTACATCACCCCATTTCATGAAGGAATAAACGATTTTACCGTTAACTCCTTCGTCCAAATCTGACGCATCCAGTTTGACGATCATTGTACCAAATGGAACATTTTCATTGACACTACTCTTATACAACTGTTTACTGAAAATGGGTGCATTATCATTAGCATCTAATACATTTATTAGTATCTGTAATGCCCCCGATCGGGGGGGATTTCCTCCATCAAAAGCAGTCAAAGTGAGTTCGACGATAGGCTGTTTCTCTCGGTCTAATGCTTTCTGTAATATTAACTCGCAAGACACACTCCGATCTCGACCGCTCTGTACGTCCAGGGAGAAATATTCATTCTGACTCAGTTTGTAGCTTCTTACAGAGTAATTGCCAATATCAACATCAAAACCTTTTGGAAGAAGGTATCGCTCACCCGGTGATGCTGATTCTGAAATGTTAATGGCGTAAGATATTTCATGAAATGAGGGCGCGTTATCATTGACATCTAAAATGTTCACTTCTATTCGATGTATATTCATTGGATTGCTCAAAACGGCCTGTATCTTAAGAATGCATTTCAATGTATTCGGGCAAAGCTCCTCTTTGTCTATTCTTTCATTAACGTTAAAAATTCCTGTTCGTACATTTGCATCAAAATACTGCTTACTGTATTCCGATACGATCCGAAAATGTCTATATTCCAATTCCTGCACATTAAGGTGCAAGTCTTTAGCGATATTTCCAATGAATGTCCCTTTGTCAACCTCTTCCAAAACAGAGTATGATAACTGAGCCGCAGACCAGTTTAAAAAACAAAGCAGCACAATGTATAGGGCCCAAGTATATCCAATTTGTTCCACAGCACCCATTGTTGCTTCATCAAAAGAAATACACTACATCCAAGGGAAAAACGTTTATCCAGGAAAAAATATAAACCCAGCATAACAACATACTAAATGCTAGTCACAATGCGTGGAAAGAAAGGAGGTGACGATTTAATTATTTCGTGGAGGTGGAGTCTTCAACAACCACTGAGCACACTTATTACCGTGGTCTCCAGCGACACCCAGAGTTATTTTTATTTAAAAAACTATAAAATAAGGTTATGATAATAGGCTACATTATTTAGCATTTTCTATATGATTAACTTTAAACTTCTAATAAAAAAAACCCACTGACATTGATCAGGTTGAACCACTGGGCACTATATAGTATCTTGAAACATATCTCGATAAACAATACATTATTAAAAAAAAAAAGTTAAATGATGAAACTATGTAAATATTCTGATTTGATTAAAGGTATTGAACGCAATTCAGGTAAATTATCATGCAATGATGTATGAACGGGAAGATCTTTCTTTGGTTTCACTATATCTATGGAAGGGAGCTCCACTCTTCCAGGAACGTACGTGTTATTAGTATTCTTGTTATTGTATTTAGGGGTAACCAACGACTAGGTCTCTTTTCCCAGGTTGCTTTTCCAGCACTGCCCAGTTTAAAGGCAGAATAGGCCTCTATAAATTACAACAACAATAAACATAAAAAATTAAATAAAAATAAGCAATTAATAAAAATGTGTTACAATATTTACAATACAGTACAATATTTACGTTTCAACCAAAACAAGAACCCTCTTCAACTCCTAATTCCTCCAATACAATCGATTAAACCTATATAGCTTGTTCTATTTATCCGAAACAAAAAAACTGAAAGCAAATTTTCAAAGTTCCTTTCTCTTCTGGGCTTTCAAGGGTGATATAGTCTTTAAACCTATCCCACGACCACTGGATTTGTGTTTTCAAAGGGAAGTAGGGTAAAAAGGCAATTTGTCCAGCAATGCAATCACTAAGAGTAGACCATCCGCTCTCTTTAGTATCTTAAATTGCTGTAGCTGTATTAATACAAATTAGATAGGCTGAACTGTCCATCCCAAAACACAAACCAATAGATTAACCACTCAAACATATCAGTGATATAGAATTAGAACCTCTCCGACATCGGTTATCACCCAAAGGGGAATTAGTTCATATGGTATGTTATACTTATACAGAGCGCTAGCTCAGAATGCCAGAGGTAGTGGGTCAACGGGTCTTCATGTCGCTAACTGTAAGGACAAGTCAAAGAATAACATTGATAGTAGTAACAGATCGTTTCTGTTGCTATATTTAGTTATTCTTACCTTCTCTGTGTTGGGTAATGTCTGAGTCCGGTTTAAAGTGTCTCCTCCATTAATACTAATCAGTTCTCCATCTACAGGCGGATACGGTGCGGGAAAAACCATTACACGTGAAGTGTCACTCTTCAGCGTGTCTGAGCTGAAACACACGTCATACTGCTGAGTAGATTTAGAGTATGACCAACTCCCGTCAGGGTGGGTGGTGATCATTGGG
The DNA here is from genome assembly GCA_026901105.3 of Galaxias olidus. Lineage (NCBI taxonomy): Eukaryota > Metazoa > Chordata > Actinopteri > Galaxiiformes > Galaxiidae > Galaxias > Galaxias olidus. The sequence goes on from JAPMUY010004320.1 coordinate 67,173, forward strand.
GGGCTGTACCTGCTGAAACTGTTGTCTGTCTTGTGGCATTTTACAGCTATTAAACTGATGAGGCTCAGCAGAAATATCACTGACACTGAAGCAATGGCGATCAGCAAATAAAGGTTCAAATCTGAGAAGCTCTCCTCCGTTTGTGTCACATGTCTGAGTTGAGTCTGGAGGTCACCTGTGCTTTCCACCACAACTACATCAATAGACACAGTCGCTGACAGTGAAGGTTCTCCGTTATCAGAGATCAATACCACCAACGGGTGAGTTTTCAAGTCATTGTCACTCATTCTCCTCTTAGTCCTTATTTCCCCGGTGCTGGTTCCGATTCGGAAGAGGTTGGTTCCCTTGGGCTCAGCGATGTGATAAGAAAGCAGAGCATTGTATCCAGAGTCGGGATCTACAGCCCTGATCTTGGCCACAAAGTAGCCCACTTCAGCAGAGAAGGGAATGTTTTCACTGTTAACGGAGCCCTGCTCAGAATACGGCGCAATAATCACTGGACTGTTGTCATTCTCATCAAGAATAAAAACGTTCACTGTAACATTGCTGCTGAGTGGAGGGTCACCAGAGTCTGTGGCCTGAACTTCAAACTGGAAACTTTTTAACTGCTCGTAGTTAAAAGACTGTAGACTCACGATATTTCCGGTCATTGAGTTTACATTAATAGCAGATGACACAGAAACACTAGTAGCAATCTCGGACAAGGAGTACGTTAGCTGGGAATTTTGATTAGAATCAGGATCAAATGCAACTAATGTGTAAACAACGTTTCCCGTTGGACTATTTTCTTTTATATAAATATTAATCACAGGTTCTGCGAAACGAGGTGGGTTGTCATTGACATCGGATACGTGTATAGTAACAACACTGATGCTAGAGAGAGGCGGGGTTCCCTCATCGGTGGCTTTGATGGTGACATTGTATTGCGATATACTTTCTCTATCAAGAGGCCCATCAATTACTAATGAGTAATGGCTACTGTATGTCGATTGCAATGTAAAGGGGACAGAGCCAACAAGTTTACAGCTGGTGAGTCCGTTGCTGCCCCCATCCTTGTCTGACACTGTGACTAATGCAACAACTGTCCCTTTACCAACATCCTCTTTAATTGGACTCATAAGAGATGTGACAGATATTTCGGGGGTGTTGTCATTAACGTCAATTATCTCCACTAAGACTTTAGAATAGCCTGTTCGTGGCGAAGAGCCCTGGTCTGATGCCTGCACACGTATTTCATATGCAGCGTTTTCCTCGTGATCTAAATCCGTTATTGTAGTAATTTCACCACTACGTGAGTCTATGGAAAACCTGCCGTTAGAGTTTGTTACACCACCTTTCATAAAGCTGTATACAATATCAGCATGTAAACCCTCATCTGAATCAGTTGCATCAAGCTTTATTAACATTGTGCCCAATGGTACATTTTCGTTTACACGAACCTTATACAGAGATTTACCAAACACTGGTGTATTATCGTTGCCATCTATCACATTTACTATAATCCGCAACGTGCCTGATTTGGGAGGTTTACCTCCATCAACCGCTGTAAGCGTGAGCGTAATAACTGCCTGTTTTTCACGGTCTAAAGCTTTCCGCAGCACTAACTCTGCTGATAGACCCTGGTCTTCAGTGCTCTGTGCATCTAGCGAAAAGTGATCGTTTGAACTTAAAGTATAGCTCTTTACTGAGTTGGCCAAAACATCTGCATCATTGGCGATAGGTAAAGGATATCTCTCTCCGGGATGTGTTAACTCAGTTATATTTAGAATGTGAAAATTTTCCGGAAAAGATGGACCGTTATCATTTATGTCTAAAATATTAACTTCCACACGATGAAGCTGCATAGGATGGCTCAATATTGCCTGTATATTCAACGAGCACTTCACCGCGTTTGGACAAAGCTCTTCTCTGTTTATTCTCTCATTTACAAAGAGAACTCCTGTTTTAATATCGGCATCTAAATATATTTTAGTGTACCCTGATACAATCCGCAGACCTCTCGATTCCAGTTCTTGTACTTTTACGTTTAAGTCCTTCGCAAGATTCCCAACAAAAGTGCCTTTGTCCATCTCCTCCATCACGGAGTAAGATATCTGAGCCGCTGTCCAGTTGAGTTGACATATAAGGGAGACAAAATTAATCCAAATGTATATTTTTTGTCCTCGACGACCCATTGTGCACAACAAAATCAATGCTGATTTCAAGGATCCATCATGATACACAAAATGTTCTATAATATGCTACGTATTTCCCAGCCGCTCTCATGCACCACCATTCGAGGGTTTCTCCTAACAAAGCTTTTTAGATCGATGACGATATTATGGTATCAGTGAGATAGGAGGGGCTATGGAAAAACCGACGACTCAATTCACTTGTGGTCTACAGCGACACCATGTGCTCATAACTCAAGTATATGGTGGTCCACGGAGAACGTAACATGTCATATTTGATGAGCATAGTCAGGAAAAAAAAACTGTAATACCCAATATCTTAATACAACAGTTTCCCTCTGGATCAATAAAGTATTTTCCATTAAACTTTCCATTTTCCATTCCATTCCATTTCCATTAAACTACGCAGATTCACGACAATATTGAACATTCAATCAGCTTTGAGATAATTGCCAAATGTTGAACAAAGATTATTCGACGGTTTTATGATTATTATTTTTTTAGGTAGGCCTATATAATGTATCGTATGATATGTATATTATTGTTTGTATTGTTATGTTTACTGTTGAATACATTGTGTAATATGTAGGCCTATATTTCAACAAGTTGCCAATTGTTTGTTTTTTTTGTTTTTTTTTATAACGCATACATCCTATGGTGGACAGAATTATGAACCAACGACTTAATCCTTACCAATTAGTAGAATGCAACATTTTGGGGATGAGCAAATTGACGAAGTTCAGTAACCTTGATAGGAATGTCAAATCAGGTGAAGTTCGAGCTGATTACGAAAATAAACAACACTGAGTTCAGTACTACGGCCAGCGAAGGGAAACAAGTCATAGCCAGACAGTTCAGTACCATGGACAAAGCATTGAAACAAGCATCCCAGTCAGAAAGTTCAGTATCACGTACAGCGTCATGAAACACTTATCAGCAGCCAGAAAGTTCAGTACCATGGACAGCGCATTGACAAAAGCGTCACAGCCAGAAAGTTCAGTACCATGTACAGGGTAGGGAAAAAAACATACCAGCCAGAAATTGCAGCACTATGGACAGCGTAGAAAATAAAACTAACATACGCCAGTGGTACCATGCGTAAGGAAACAAACATACAAGACAGAAAGTTATGTTATGTTATGTACCATTGAATACGTATATAGGAAACCACAATTCAAGCCAGTTAGTTTAGTACCATCGACAGCATAAAAAAAACCCAACACAGGCAGAAAGTTAAGTTCCATGGACAACGTAAAACGAACGTAAAATGCAAATAGTTTCGTCCCATTGACAACGTAAACATCAGAACAAGAGAGTTCTGTGTCACTGTCTGCCAGAGTAGGAAAACGCTTCATGGGCACATCGATAATGACTGCGGCTATACTAAACCATGCTTTTATAATAATACACACCTCTTTGGTCATGTCACAATCAAAATCACACAATAATGATTTACATATAAAACACATAGCCCCCATTAACCAGCTAAAAAGATACCAACAGACTGATAATTGACGAAAGGGCTTTCAAAATGTCGTATTTGTCCGTAAAAGAGTAAATGTGTGCAGACAAGCAAGAGGAACACCCATTGTTGATTAATTCTTTGTTTCAGTGGTATTGATCTTACCTTATCTTTGTTGGGTAATGTCTGAGTCTGATCGAAAGTGTCCCCTCCATTAATACTAATCAGTTCTCCATCTACAGGTGGATATGGTGCGGGGAAAACCACCATGTCACTCTTCAACGTGTCTGAGCTGAAACACACGTCATACTGCTGAGCAGATTTAGAGTATGACCAACTCCCGTCAGGGTGGGTGGTGATCATTGGGGCGCTGTACCTGCTGAAACTGTCTGTCTCGTGGCATTTGACAGCTATTAAACTGATGAGGCTCAGCAGAAATATCACTGCCACTGAAGCAATGGCGATTAGCAAATACAAATTTAAATCAGAGAAGCTGTCACCCTTTTGTGTCACATGTTTGAATTCAGTCTGGAGGTCACCTGTGCTGTCCACCACAACTACATCAATAGACGCAGTCGCCGACAGTGAGGGTTCTCCGTTGTCTGAAACCAACACCACCAATGGGTGAGTTTTCAAGTCATTGTCACTCATTCTCCTCTTAGTCCTTATTTCCCCGGTGCTGGTTCCAATTCGGAAGAGGTTCGTTCCCTTGGGCTCAGATATGTGATAAGAAAGCAGGGCATTGTAGCCAGAGTCGGGATCTATAGCCCTGATTTTAGCGACAAAGTAGCCCGCATCAGCAGAATAAGGAATGTTTTCACTGTTAACGGATCCGTGCTCAGAATACGGTGCAAGAATCCCTGGTTGGTTGTCATTGTCATCCAAGATGAAAACATTCACTGTCACGTTGCTCTTTAGCGGAGGAATACCCGAATCTGTGGCCTGCACGCTGAAATTAAATGTCTTTAGTTCCTCATAGTCATAAGACTGAAGGCTCACTATATCTCCTGTCACGGAGTTGATATTCACCAAAGTTGACTGCGGCAACGAGTTACTATTTCTGTCTATCAATGAATAGCTCACTTGTCCATTTTCATGGACGTCAGCATCAACTGCCAACGCTGTTTTTATAACCTCACCTACTGGACTATTCTCTTTTACATAAATATTAATCTCCGTTTCTGAGAAGTGAGGCGGGTTATCATTGACATCAGAAACATGTACAGTAAGAATGATTGTACTGGAGAGAGGTGGGTTCCCTTCATCCTTAGCTGTAATTGTAACATTGTACTGAACATCATTCTCTCTGTCAAGAGGCGAATCTACAACTAAAGAATAGTAGTTTTTGTAATTCTTCTGCAGTTTAAATGGGACTTTATTTTCTACATTGCAGTTTACAATGCCATTTACTCCCATATCCTTATCGAGAACTGACACCAGCGCAATGGCAGTGCCTAAGGTGGCATCTTCTTTTATTGGATTTAGGAGTGACGTCAAAGTGATTTCAGGGGCATTGTCATTGAGATCTACTACTTCAACCAGCACTTTACAATGAGCAGTCATTGGAGGTGATCCTTTGTCTACTGCTTGCGCCCGGATTTCAAAAGCAGGGCTTTCCTCGAAGTCAATATTCCCTTTAACTGTCAAAATGCCTTTGTCTGGGTCAATCTGAAATATCTCTAGTACGTGATCCTGGTCATTCATGTTTAGAGAATAGACAATATCTCCGTTCATGCCTTCATCCGAGTCTGTCGCATTTAACGTTAGTAAAGTTGTGCCTATCTGCATATTTTCTAAAACCTTAGTCTTATAGAGCGTACTAGCAAACACTGGAACATTGTCATTATTATCTAAAACGTTAATAATAATGTGTGATGTTCCTGACTTAGATGGCGTTCCCCCGTCAAAAGCGGTCAATATAAGCTGCATCAACTGCTGTTTCTCGCGGTCTAAAGATTTCTGCAGTATCAACTCAGAAGACACACTATCTCCCGCTTTATGTACACCAAGGGTGAAGTGTTCGTTTTGACTAAGTTTGTAAGAGGAAACTCCGTTCTTACCTGCGTCTCTATCATAAGCTGATAAGAGAGGAAATCGTACCCCTGGTAATGTACTTTCTGCTATGTCTATATTTTGTGTTTTTGCACTAAAATTTGGCCTATTGTCATTTTCATCCACTATATTAATTTCTAAACGGTAAAGTTTCAAAGGATTGTTAATAACGGCCTCCACACTTACGGTGCATTTAGAGGCTTTTGCACAAAGCGCTTCTCTGTCTAATCTTTCGTTGACGTAGAGATCGCCTGTTTTAAGATTTACTTCAAAATATTGTCTTTTGAATCCGGTAGGCTTAACAATATGAAACATTCGTGACTCCAGTTCCTGGACATTGAGGTTTAAATCCTTAGCGATATTTCCAACAATGGTCCTGGGATTTACCTCCTCCGAAACGGAGTAGGAGAGTTGTACGGACACCGCTTCCAAAGAACACTCCAGTAGCACAGCCAGAAAACACGTCAAAAAAGAGCTCAATCTTTTCGGTAAAGGCATAATTCCAAATCTACTGTTGCCAATAAGTACAATTATAATTATGATCAGGCTACACACATTTAAAATGTTCCCAATGTGCAAGCAATTGCTGAGTGGCCTAACAGTCCAATCTTGTCTTTCCTCTTTCTATAACAAAGCTTTCCACAAGAGCATACAATATGAATCTGGGAGGGGCTTCAAAATCCCAATGGCGCAAAGCTATGGTCTACAGCGTCGCCACCTGGATATTTGACACTACCGCACTTTCTTCAAACCTTTGTTGATGCACACTTGGTATCGTTATAAAAAGTTTATAAGCCCCTAAACACTTTTCACTGTACACTTTATAAGAAAGTTGGATGGTCTTTGGTGAGTGATAAGCTATAAAAACGTATTTTTTCCGCTTACAAGGCATAGGCAAGTTGCCATTCTAGCGTTTATCCCTAGCACACATCCGTCTACGTTTACAATACTTTATCACTCTTGACAACCCAAAGGTTCAATAGCAAGTACATATCTCGGGACAAACGCTGTTATTTATATTTAGTTTTTATTGAACAAGGTACAACCATATTAGAAAATCGACCTGCCTGTTTCACTAGTTTTATTGGAGTTTATGTGAACAGAACAGTGATATGTTTTGTATTAATCCTAATAATACTAATCTAGTGTTTTGTAAATATTGTAACAAATATATTCCTTGTGTGTGTTTATTTCTAATGTTCAGATTATTTTCCTAATATAGTTTTGTTTTTTAAATGGACATATGGTGTGTCATTGCCTGCCTTTTCAACAGGACACTGCTGAAAAAAGATATAGTCTCAGTTATTCATCCCTGTATAAGTAAACAAATAAATACATCATACAAATCATGTTGAAAATAATAATTATAACAATAACAACAATCATAATAATAGCAATAGCGTTGAAGTTCTCAAATGAAACAGTAGCATTGTTTTGGTAGATTAATAAGATAATTAGCAGTTTATAGAGAAAGGGGTTATCATTCCAGTGTAGATGAACTATATATATTTATATTTTTTTCTATATTTGAGCAAAAAATAAATGAACTATGGCCCCATGCAGAATGTTTTACTCTCTCTCTCTATATATATATATAGGTTTGTTTCAGTTTTCAGTTTTTCCGGGTGATAGTAACAGAGATTAGGTTTCTTTTCCAGCAGTGCCCTTTCAGAATATATATATATATATATATAATATATATATATATATATATATATATATATATATATATATATATATATATATATATATATTAATTACGATTAAACAAACAGGAGGAACATATACAAAGAATAGAAATATGTTACAAAATTGACTGAAAATTACAATACTAACGTTTTAACCCAAACAAAAACACTCATATCCTCCCATATCCTCCAATAGGCCTAAAACAATTAACCGAAACTAAATATTTTCCAAACCTGTTGAATCTTGTTCCATACATCTGAGGCAAAACCACTGAAAGCTAATTGTCCAGGTTATGTTTTAAATGTTTGGCTCTCAAAGGTGATATAGTCCTGTATGGGCTACTATAGCAGTAGCCTACCTGCATTTGATATTCAATTCCTTTCAAATCTTTATCAAAATCTCGATGTAGGAGAAATGAGGACTAAGACAATGTTTAATGTCAGTGTTCTTACCTTCTCTTTATTAGGTAATGTCTGAGTCCGGTCAAAAGTGTCTCCTCCGTTAATACTAATCAGTTCTCCATCTACAGGTGGATACGGTGCGGGGAAAACCATTACGTCACTCTTCAGCGTGTCTGAGCTGAAACACACGTCATACTGCTGAGTAGATTTAGAGTAAGACCAGCTCCCATCAGGGTGGGTGGTGATCATTGGGGCGCTGTACCTGCTGAAACTGCTATCTGTTCTTTGGCATTTGACAGCTATTAAACTGACGAGGCTCAGAAGAAATACCACTGATACTGAAGCAATGGCGATTAGCAGATACAAATTTAAATCAGAGAAGCTCTCCTCCTTTTGTGTCACATGTCTGAATTGAGTCTGGAGGTCACCTGTGCTTTCCACCACAACTACATCAATAGACACAGTCGCTGACAGTGAGGGTTCTCCGTTATCAGAAACCAAAACCACCAAGGGATGAGTTTTAAGGTCATTGTCACTCATTCTTCTTTTGGTCCTAATTTCCCCGGTGCTGGTTCCGATTCGGAAAAGGTTGGTTCCCTTGGGCTCAGAGATGTGATAAGAAAGCAGGGCATTGTAGCCTGAGTCAGCATCTACAGCCCTGATCTTTGCTACAAAGTAGCCTGCTTCAGCAGAATAAGGAATGTTCTCACTGTTAACGGATCCGTGATCAGAATAGGGTGCGAGAATCTGGGGAACGTTGTCATTCTCATCCAGGATAAAAACGTTAACAGTCGCGCTGCTGCTGAGTGGTGGAACCCCTGAATCGGTGGCCTTAACATTAAATTGAAACATTTTTAACTCTTCATAGTTAAAAGACTGCAAACTGACAACATCTCCAGTCACTGAGTTGATATTCACCATCGTAGATATTGGAAGAGAGATATTGTGCTCCACAAATGAATATCCCACATGTCCATTTTCATTGTCGTCATCATCATCGGCAGACAGTCTTTTAATGATGGCCCCTCCCTGACTGTTTTCTTTAACATAAGCATTTATAACTGGTTCTGAGAATCGAGGTGGGTTATCATTGACATCAGAAACTTGTACGGTAATCCAATTTATACCGGCGAGAGGAGGAATCCCTTCATCCGTGGCTGTTATGGTGACATTATAATGAGAATTCTGCTCTCTGTCAAGCTGCCCGTCCACAACCAAGGAATAATAGTTCATATAATTTGTCTCTAGTTTAAATGGGACATCATTTGTAATTTCACAATTCACTAAACCGTTTTTACCCCCATCTTTATCGAGGACTGAGACCAATGCAATGGCAGTGCCTATTCTTGCGTCTTCCTTCACTGAGTTTATGAGCAACGTCACACTTATCGCTGGGGCATTGTCATTGAGATCTACTACTTCTACCAGCACTTTACCATGAGCTGCCATCGGGGGCGTGCCTTTGTCTCTCGCCTCCACGCGGATCTCGTAAGCAGGATGTTCTTCGAAGTCAATGTTACCTTTGACAGTAATTGAACCTGTTTTTGGATCAATTTCAAATTTATCTAGAATATGATTTTGATCTTTACTACGTAAGGAGTACACTATTTCACTGTTAAGACCCTCATCGACATCTGTCGCATTTAGAGTGATTACAGTCCTCCCATGAGGTAGATTTTCAAAAATTCTAGTCTTATAAAGTGAGCTACTGAACACGGGAGTATTGTCATTATTATCCAAAATATTTATAATAATTTCTGACTTCCCGGATTTAGGAGGATTTCCTCCATCCAAGGCAGTAAGCGTTAGTGTAATTACCGACTCCTTTTCTCTGTCTAAAGGTTTCTGCAGTACCAACTCAGCCGACACAGTATCTCCTCCTTTATGGGTAGCGATCGAGAAGTATTCATTCGAACTAAGCTTATATGTGTTGACGTTGTTCTTACCGACATCTGCATCAGATGCCTCCGACAAAGCAAATTTGACGCCAGGCAAAGTGCTTTCAGCAATATCTAGTGACTGCGTTTTGGCACTAAATAATGGAGCATTGTCATTTGCATCTAGAATATTAATTTCTAATCGATATAGCTTCAATGGATCATTGATAACAGCTTCTACCTTCATTGTACACTTTGCATTTTTTGCACAAAGCTCCTCTCTGTCTATTCTTGCATTAACGTACAGCAAACCCGTCTCTATATTTACCTCGAAATACTTCTTATTCGATCCACTAACAATCTGAAACATGCGTGACCGTAGTTCCTGGGCATCAATGCTCAGATCTTTAGCGATATTTCCAACAATAGTCCCTTGATTTACTTCCTCTGAGACCGAGTAAGAGAGCTGTCCGGACACTCTTTCACAGAAACATTCCAGCAAGACCAACCAAAAATAGATCGCAGTCAAGCTCCTTCTTTTCGGTAAACACATACTTCCACGATGAAAAACGTTAAACTAAAAAGAATTGTATCCAATGTCATTCGTATGTGATCCAATTGCAAACAAATATCTAAATATTGGTGTCCGTTCCCTCATGTACTGCTTGTCTCAACAAAGCCCCTAGAAACAGCATCAGACTAGGACTGTGGGTGGAGCATCAACATTTAGAAGCCACAATCTCATAGCTCTGGTCTATAGCGCCTCCATGTGGTTATTTGATAATACAAAAATAAATGAACTAAACTAGATATCGCCCACGGCAAACCAAACAAAATCCAGGCAAAACTGAACTTATTAAAAAGATGATGACCAAACGTTTGGTGCTATAATTTTCAGCACCACGGACAGCTGCTTAGCCTACCATGAACATGGTCATTCTGAATTGTCATGCATCATAATGCTAAAAATTACTTTATCTTAACAGAAGTGAATCAAACAACCCACATGTGTACCAACAGTGTAGGCCTAACACTTAGGCGTAGTCCGTAGTCCTACACGGTTCATGGTATTTTGAAATGGTGCATGACAATTGAATTAAACGAGCACGGGTAACAAGCATTACCTGTTTGACCCACTGTAGTAAACACACTCTGTTTGCAATACAGTCAAAACACGCAGGTTTCAAAATGGCTTTTGTACACCTTACAAGCTATATACTGTTGTATCTTTCCCACAGTTATAAAGTAAGCTCATTGCTTTAATTTCCTCAATTGTATATATCTGATCTTCCTATGTAGGTTCCCTACCCTAAACCCCTTTTGTATTGTTAATATGCCGCTGAATTATTAATATTTTATTTTCATTGTTCACTTCTCTGTTTATTGTAAGGTGGCCTTTGTCCTTGAGTCTCTTAAAAAAAGGAACCCTCAAATATTAGGCCAACAACAACTTACCACAAAGATCAACTAGTTTACATAGGGAGGAAGTGTATACCTCGCTACAAAAGATAAGATAACATTTTAATAATAACCAAAATATGTATAAAAGAAGAAAATCCGCTCTAGATTGTAAAGAATCCAACGTGGCTAGCTTGGCATACCAAACCCTAGGCATAAACAGCATTGAACGAGTGAAGCACATACCGACATAAACATCAGCTGCAAAATAAGATCTTCATGTATATGCACCAATTTGACCAACTGCATTAAACTTTAGCTTCACCCTGGACAGCAGATGATATCATCGTATGCCCAGTGCTCTCAAAGCACCGTTGGATTGATAAAAAAAGAACTTCACAAAAATTATTAATCATAGGCTTTGGAACATAGTATTGATGTTGTTCTTTGCTCTTACCTTTTCTTTGTTGGGTAATGTCTGAGTCCGGTTAAAAATGTCCCCTCCATTAATACTGATCAGTTCTGCATCCACAGGTGGATGTGGTGCAGGAAAAACCATTACATCGCTTTTCAATGTATCTGAGCTGAAACACACGTCATACTGCTGAGCAGATTTTGAATATGACCAGCTCCCGTCAGGGTGGGTGGTGATCATTGGGGCGCTGTACTTGCTGAAGTTGTCTGTCTTGTGGCATTTGACAGCTATTAAACTGATGAGGCTCAGTAGAAATATCGTTGACACTGAAGCAATGGCGATCAGCAAATACAAATTTAAATCAGAGAAGCTCTCCTCTTTTTTTGGTAGATGTCTGAATTGAGTCTGTAGGTCACCTGTGCTTTCAACCACAACTACATCAATAGACACAGTCGCTGACAGTGAAGGTTCTCCGTTATCAGAGATCAATACCACCAACGGGTGAGTTTTCAAGTCATTGTCACTCATTCTCCTCTTAGTCCTTATTTCCCCGGTGCTGGTTCCAATTCGGAAAAGGTTTGTTCCCTTGGGCTCAGAGATGTGATAAGAAAGAAGTGCGTTGTAGCCGGAGTCGGCATCTACAGCCCTGATCTTTGCTACAAAGTAGCCTGCTTCAGCAGAATAAGGAATGCTCTCACTGTTAACTGAGTCTTGCTCAGAATAGGGTGCGAGAATATGGGGGCTGTTGTCATTCTCATCCAGGATAAAAATGTTAACAGTCACATTGCTGCTGAGTGGTGGAACACCCGAGTCACTGGCCTGAACTTTGAATTGGAATGTTTTTAACTTCTCATAGTTTAAGGACTGAAGGCTGACTATATCTCCAGTTGCTGAGTTAACATTTACCAATGTAGACAACAGAAGCAAGTTACTGCTGCTATCAATTAAAGAATAGCTCACCTGTCCATTTTCATTGATGTCAGCATCAACTGCAGACATTGTTTCAATAATGTCCCCAACTGGACTGTTTTCTTTCACATAAACATGAACAACCGGTTCTGAGAAGTGAGGTGGGTTATCATTGACATCAGAAACGTGTACAGTAATAACATTGGTGTTGAAAAGAGGTGGAGTCCCTTCATCTGTTGCTGTTATAGTGACATTATAATGAGAACAGATTTCTCTATCAAGAGGTGCGTTTACCACTAACGAGTAATAGTTTTTGTAATTAGTCTCTAACCTAAATGGGACATTATTCCTAAGGCCACAGTGGACAATCCCATTTGTGCCTCCATCTTTGTCGTGGACAGACACAAGCGCGACTGCAGTGCCTATTTGAGCGTCCTCGTTCACTGTGTTTAGCAGTGAGGTAACAGTAATCTCAGGGGCATTATCATTGAGGTCTACAACTTCTACTAGCACTTTACAATGAGCTGTCATTGGGGGCTGTCCTTTGTCTGCTGCTTCCACCCGAATCTCAAAAGCAGAGTTCTCCTCAAAATCAACTTCACCTTTAATAGTTATGGTACCCGTTTTAGGGTCAATGCCAAATACATCTAAAATTTGATCTTGACCCTTACTTCTAAGAGAGAACTCTATTTCACTGTTGGAGCCCTCATCTGCATCGTTTGCGCTCAGAGTGATCACTGTCGATCCTATAGGTATGTTTTCCAGAATTTGAGCTTTAAACAAGGGGCTGCTGAAAATCGGGGGATTGTCATTATTATCTAAAACGTTAATAATGATTTGCGATGTACCGGACTTTGGTACTGATCCTCCATCTACAGCAGTCACAGTTAAAATAATGACAGGCTGTTTCTCTCGATCTAAAGCTTTCTGCAACACTAACTCTGCAGACACGCTGTCACCTCTGTTTGTAGTGAGAGAGAAATATTCATTTTGTGAAATCGTGAATTTATTCACCCTGTTCTTACCGACGTCAGCATCGAATGCCTCAGACAAAGCAAATTTAACTCCAGGCAAAGTGCTCTCAGCTATATCTATAGTTTGGGATTGCTCGGTAAAAGTCGGAGCATTATCATTAACGTCAACAATATCTACTTCTACACGGTAAAGCTTCAGGGGATTATTGATCACTGCCTCTACACTTACACTGCATGTTGGTGCCTTCGCGCAGAGCTCCTCTCGATCTATTCTTTCATTGACGAAGAGAACGCCGGTCTTAAGATCAACCTCGAAATATATATGTTTGGACCTTGTAACAATCTTGAACATACGCGAATCCAGTTCATTGATGTTGAGGTTTAAATCCTTGGAAATATTTCCCACCGATGTCCCCGGAGTCGCCTCTTCTAAGACGGAATAAGAGAGCTGTCCGTACACGGCTTGCAAGTAAAACTCCAATATCAATGGTATTAGATATGCTACAGGAAAGGTCCGAGTTTCCGACAAATACATATTGCATGTAGTGATGTAAAATAATAGCCTACAAAATATGTAACTAAATATGTTTCTGTCCAAAAATAAATAAGTTAAGCATTCACCAGAAATATAGGCTATCAAGAGAAATCATGAAAACGTGTTCTCCGTTGTCCTGTGTCCCTCTGTAACAAAGCCGCGAGAAACATCATCACCCTCTAAATCTGGGAGGGGCCACAACATTGAAGCGAAAACATTCCATGATACGGTCTATAGTGTCACCCTGTGGAAATTTGAAACAAGGACGATAATCAGTTGACTAAACTTGTTAGATTTATTAAACAATCGTATAGAGCGCAATAAAATGAATATTGTCAAAATCAAACCTAATTCTGAAATTAACAATTTAAAAGCATGAAAACTTACATGGCATTCAGGGTCGAGAACCAGTCAATATTTTTCGTTACAAACGAAAATAAAAAACATGGCCTTACCCTTTATATTGAGATGAATTTAATCATATCGTGGTCTAACAGCAAGAATGGAAAATGTGGAACGCAGAACATAAATTAAAAGGCTTAATTATTTAGCATTTTTGTTTTATGAATAAAGATTTGGATCAAATACTCATTATACAACCCTTAGCCTTCGGTGAACCTTCAGTATTTCAGAACCGTGGACAGCGCCGATCAAAAGCAGGCCTAAGAGACCACGACGCTCTCAGTACCACGGACAAGGGCTGATCTTAAAGCAGGCATAGAGACCATGGCTATTTCAGCACCAAGGACAAGAACCAACATCAAAGCACGCCTAAAGAACATTACTCTCAGAACTAAATAGACAGTATCACAGGCTGGGAGACAGAGAAGCAAAGGACAAACTCGCGTCAGGGTGGGTGGTGCATGGGGCGCTGTGCATGCTGCACTATGATAATTATTCTTGAAATTGAGACAAAAAAAATCCCGAGTAACGAATTTTCGAAAATTCAAAATAAGGTTTTAGTGTAATTTTAATCCCATTCTCGAATTACAGTTTAAATACAAGGCACATTTTACGTATTTGTTCTTACCTTCTCTTTGCTGGGTAACGTCTGAGTCTGGGTAAACGTGTCTCCTTCATTAATACTTATCAGTTCTCCATCTACAGGTGGAAATGGTGCTGGAAAAACCACCACGTCACTCTTCAATGTGTCTGAGCTGAAACACACGTCATACTGCTGAGCAGATTTAGAGTATGACCAACTCCCGTCAGGGTGGGTGGTGATCATTGGAGGGCTGTACCTGCTGAAGCTGTGGTCTGTCTTGTGGCATTTGACAGCTATTAAACTGATGAGGCTCAGCAGAAATATCACTGACACTGAAGCAATGGCGATTAGCAGATACAAATTTAAATCAGAGAAGCTGTCACCCTTTTGTGTCACATGTCTGAATTGAGTCTGGAGGTCACCTGTGCTTTCCACCACACTTATATCAATAGACACAGTCGCTGACAGTGAGGGTTCTCCGTTATCTGAAACCAACACCACCAACGGGTGAGTTTTCAGGTCGTTGTCACTCAATCTTCTTTTAGTCCTTATTTCCCCGGTGCTGGTTCCGATTCGGAAAAGGCTCGTTCCCTTGGGCTCAGAGATGTGATAAGAAAGCAGTGCATTGTAGCCGGAGTCAGCGTCTACAGCCCTGATCTTGGCCACAAAGTAGCCCACTTCAGCAGAGAAGGGAATGTTCTCACTGTTAACGGAGCCGTGATCAGAATAGGGTGCAAGAATCCCTGGACTGTTGTCATTCTCGTCAAGAATGAAAACGTTCACTGTAACGTTGCTCTTTAGCGGAGGAATACCCGAATCTGTGGCCTGCACGCTGAAATTAAATGTCTTTAGTTCCTCATAGTCATATGACTGAAGGCTCACTATATCGCCTGTCACTGAGTTGATATTCACCAAAGTGGACAATGGCAATGAGTTACTATTTCTGTCTACAAATGAATAGCTCACTTGTCCGTTTTCATTGACGTCAACATCTACTGCCGACACCGTTTTTATAACCTCACCTACTGGACTATTTTCTGTAACATAAACATTAATACTTGATTTGGAGAAGGTGGGTGGATTATCATTTACATCGGAGACATGTATTGTAATGACGTTACTGCTGGAGAGAGGTGGGGTCCCTTCATCGGTGGCTCTGATGATGACATTGTACCTAGAATCCGTCTCTCTGTCAAGAAGCCCATCAACTACTAGCGAATAATAATTTTTATAATTCGTCTCCAGCTTAAATGGGGCCTTATTTGCTATACCACAGTTTATTACACCGTTTTGACCGCCATCTTTATCGAGGACGGACACGAGTGCAATAGCAGTGCCTATTTTAGCGTCCTCATTCACCGTATTTAACAGTGAAGTAACAGAAATCTCAGGAGCATTATCATTGAGGTCTACAACTTCCACTAGTACTTTACAATGAGCTGTCATTGGTGGCTGTCCTCTGTCCACAGCTTGTGCACGGATCTCATAAGCAGCGTTTTTCTCGAAGTCAATAAGACCTTTCACTGTAATGGTCCCTGTTCTAGAATCAATATCGAACATCTCCAAAATATGATCTTTTTCATTTTTGCTAACAGAGAAAACTATTTCACTATTAGTTCCCTCATCTATGTCTGTCGCATTCAGTGTCATAATAGTTGTTCCAATCGGCGCATTTTCATAAATATGTGTTTTATACAATGCACTGCCAAACAGGGGAGCATTATCATTATTGTCCAAAACATTGACTATTATGCTTAACGTACCTGATCTCTGAGGAGTGCCACCATCTACTGCGGTTACTATAAGCTGTACTACAGACTGCTTCTCTCGGTCTAAAGCTTTTTGCAGCACCAACTCAACGGACACGGTCTCTCCCCCCTTATGCACTGCTATTGAAAAATGTTCATTTTGACTAAGTTTGTATGTGTTGAGACCGTTCTTTCCAACGTCAACATCAGAAGCATCTATTAACGGAAACTTAGCCCCGGGTAGTGTGTTTTCTGCAATATCCAGCATTTGAGACTTTAACCGAAATAATGGAGCATTGTCATTGACGTCCAAGACCAGCACTTCAATACGGTATAGCTTCAAAGGCTTGTTGATAACCGCCTCTACACTGACTGTGCATTTGGGTTCCATCGCACACAGCTCTTCTCTGTCTATCCTCTCGTTAACGTAGAGAAACCCCGTGTTCATATTTACCTCGAAATATTTTCTCTTTGATCCGGTAACAATCTGAAACGTTCGAGACTCCCATTCCAGGACATTGAGATTAAGATCCTTTGCAATATTTCCAACATTAGTCCCCAGGTCGACCTCTTCTGAAACCGAGTAGGAGAGTTGTCCCGACACCGCTTCCCAACAGCACTCAAGAAGCACCAGCACTAAATATGCCACAATATAACTCCCTCTACTAGGAAAAAACATGATCATATCCAAAACAAGTCAATCATGGAGCCAAGTAAATGAAGCACAACTAAAAAACAGCTTTGATGGAAGATTAATTTAGAATGCAATAGAATATTTCGACGACAGTCCGATCCTGTCTATTCTATATCATCCTCCCCCTGTTCAAACAAAGCCTCAAGAAATATCCCCATCATGTAAGAACGGGAGGGGCCTAGAACTGCAAGAGATTATTCTGTATTGCGAAGATCAACAGTGACGCCACGTGGAGAAAGGGATGAAATACAATCTGTAACTATTTCAGCTCTCCGGGTTTTGGGAATGGAGAGTTATTCTATGAACGGCTTTATTCTCGGGAAAGTAGTACAGCCCTCAGAAAAAAAGAAAGCCTGTTTGGTCCTCTCTCTCTCTCTCTCTCTCTCTCTCTCTCTCTCTCTCTCTCTCTCTCTCTCTCTCTCTCTCTCTCTCTCTCTCTCTCTCTCTCTCTCTCTCTCTCTCTCTCTCTCTCTCTCTCTCTCTCTCTCTCTCTCTCTCTCTCTCTCTCTCTTATTGATAGATTGTGAGTAATTTTGGGTTAAGAATTCTATTTCAGTTCCATGGACAGCTCTGAGTCATTATCCATCCATATTTGAACATTCATTGGCAAACCTCTCTCTTTAACTCAGGTCTCTGTCTCTTTCGCTCTCCTGTCTCTTACTCTCTTTCTGACAATTAACACTACTACTACTACTACTACTACTACTACTACTACTACTACTACTACTACTACTACTACACCTACCTTCTTTGGAAATTTTAGGTAAATTACATAAATGACCTTTTTCTAATTTGCTGCCTTTTGTAGTCTATCAAGATGATTTTTCCATCTGCTTACATCTGATGACCTTGAATAACATTAAATAATGTAAGCCAGTCTGGTGTCAGTCCATGACAGTGTTACATATTAATGCCACTATACACTGTGTTGTATTGCATTGCACACAGAATTAAAATAAATAAATGTTGAAATATAGGCACAGGAGGGCTGTCTTAGTACTTGCACAGTTTTGATCCATTTTGTTTTCTATAATTACCAACACGTCCCCGCAGAGACAGCGGTTATGAGTTTACAGAAGTACCCCCGTTTGTAATCCTAGGATTAAGCCTTGAACGCAAGGGCTCCTGTCCCATTTCTTTTCATTGGGAAACATCATTTGAAATATGTATAATCAGAGTGATAATTGTCTTCTCCCCATCAAGATACAAAATAACAATATTAACTTGACAGGAATACGACCTGAGAAAAATATTTATACGTCATAATAGTTGCATTTGTTCATGCTTTGTTACCTCATGCCTGGACTTCTGTAATGGTGTCCTTTTCGGGCCGTCATAGGGTCCAGTTTGTCCAGAACTCCGCTGCTAGGGTTCTAACACCCACTAAACACTGGCCATATATGACCCCACCCCTCTTTCACCTGCATTGGCTTCCCATTGAGTCTCAAAAGACATTGAACATCCTGCCTCTGTTCATCCCCCCACTCCTTCCAGTGACCTTTGCCCATCACACGGTGGACAGAGTGTGCAGTCAACGCTGCTGCCCTGATTGTCGGACATTCCCTCCTGCAATAACTGAGGAACTCCAACCACATCTTTAAAGCCAAACTCATCTGTTCACCTTTTGCATATCCTTAGTTGTGTCCAGGTGTACAGCGTCCATAAGATCTTTGAAAGGCACTTTATACATTTTCTGTGATATTGATATTATTAGTGATGTGAGTGAGTGACGTTATGCAGCAACTTATATGGACACTCACGTGTGTTCACCGCCACAACCACCCTCCACTTCCGCCCCACATACACACACACACACACACACACACACAGACACAGACACACACACACACACACACACACACACACACACACACACACACACACACACACACACACACACACACACACACACACACACACACACACACACACACACACACGTGGAGTGGCACTCCACCTGGTCTCCAATGCCTAGACTGAAACAGGTCACACGCAGCTGCCTATTCCTATTGCTCCCTGACCCGACTGGCAGCTCAGCGTTAGCTATTCAGGCTCTGCTGAACTCTTTAACAAATAGACACACACGCACCCACATCCACATCCACACAAACACACACACAGACACACACACACACACAAACACACAGAGTACACAGTACACTAGAGTGCCTGTACTCGGTGGGCCTTCTATCCTGGGCTTTCATATGTCTGACTTTGACGCAGCTTTCCAGGAGAACGACTGGAGTCACAACACAGCTTAGTAGTTTAATAGTCAATAGAATAAAAATGGCATTTCTACTCCAGCCCACCGATTGGAACTGAGTCGTTTCAACCAGCTAACGAGTACACAAAACCCTAAGTGCCTGCTGACCCATATCCTCTCGTGGGAGTTGAGTGGTCTTGTCTATCTGTGTCGCCGACCCCAGCCCAGGAGCAATATCAGCCTCTCCTGCTCTAACCAATGGAGCACTGATCCCTCCAATGAGGTGTGAAATATGCTGACGACATCACTTCCTCTGGCACTGTTAGCTGCTGCGGAGATGGCCTACTACGTCGGGTAGCATCTGCAGAGGGGTCAATGGATCAATTAGTAGCCATCCTCACGGACACTTTGTCATGCTGCATGTTGTTGGTTGGTGGCATCCACACAAACACACACACACACACACACGCTGACGTTTCTTGACGATCAGTAGAGTTTAGGCAGCTGCTGATAGACGTCCTCCTACACATACCTGGTAAACTAAACTATGAACATGGCATGTAACATGACATGTATGTGTCAACACAAATAAACGCTAGCCACCAAGAAATACGTTTGAATTAGACGGGTCTTCCCAGTGCCTTGCCCAAAAACAATACCTCACGCCACAATGTTTGTTTACTCCCCAGTGTAGCTGTTAACACCATTTGCATTATTTGCGTTGATGAAAGCCCCATTTCCGGAGGGTATTCTAATAGAACAGTGTGCATAATTCATTTTGGGTAAATGGATGGTAAATAAACACGTGTTTATCCTTGGTCCCTGAATGGAGATAAGCAGGGTTTGTTGGTGCACGTGTTATCATCCTTTTGATGAGGGAGGGACGAAATGGCTAGAGAGGTGGGGTAGGATGGGTGGGGTCATCAAAAGGGTTTGTGTGTGTGTGTGCCAGTAACAAAGAGAATAATAGGGTTGCTTGTGTGTGTGTGTGTGTGTGTGTGTGTGTGTGTGTGTGTGTGTGTGTGTGTGTGTGTGTGTGTGTGTGTGTGTGTGTGTGTGTGTGTGTGTGTGAACAAGAGGACAAAGAAAGAGCCAGTTAGAGAGGGGGTATAATAATTACAATAAACTCTTACCTTTTTCAAGGAAAGGCATCACCAATGTCAGTAGTGGCAGCAATAACATGAAAAAAAGAGAAAATGTTACATTAGTGATCTGGATTGTCACATCAGTGTCAAGAGGACCCTAGAAAATAACGCATGTTAATTGGGTGAAAGGGCTGTTGCAGTAAAGTCAAATCAAACACACTTCTCTCATGAATCTGATGACATGTTTACACTGTATCTGTCTGGGCCTGTGTTCTTGTGAGTGTGTGTGTGTGTGTGTGTGTGTGTGTGTGTGTGTGTGTGTGTGTGTGTGAACATTTTGTAAATTGGTCGTTTTGTGTGTGTATTGGTGAGTCTCTGTTTGTGAGTGCGTGCGTGCTGTTAGTGTGTGTTACCAGTATGCATGTGAGCACATGGACGGCATGGGGGGAGGGGTGTAAGCAGAACATGTTCAGAAGCGAGTAGACCCCCCTCCTCCTCCAACACACACACACACACACAACCATCCCTCCATTCTCCTCCGCCTCTCTCCTGCTGCGCAGCTCGTCTCCATGGCAACCAAATCTCACCAGGCAAGAGGGAGAGGGGGCTGATGATGCGTGCGCACGCAGATTCACAAACGCACACGCACACACACATGTACAGCTAAAGGTTTGGCTATCAAAGCTAAGTCATGCTGTGAATGGGAAGGCTATTCCTTTTGGATTTCCTCTTCCCCACTACAACACTGACCTATTCAGAGAGAGAGAAAGATCCTTATCTGTTGCTGTTCACATTCACACTGCCCTGTCATTTCCCTTTGCAAAGCAACATCGCCATATTGTTACAAGCAGAGGCAGGAAGGCCTATTCACAAACTCACACACACACAGGATAAACATTCTGCTGCTGGGCTGGGGCTGGCCTGCTCATGGATTGGTATCAGCAGCGCCATATTCCTTGTGACCGTTGCGCTTTAGCAGCAGCGTCAGCACCACACCCCCACTGAGAGGCTGCCCTTCTCCCTTACTCCTGCCCGGCCACCTGCATCCTCCCCCAGCCAAAGCTCCTGAGACCTCCCCCTCCTCTCCATGGTAGTCCACATGTCAGCGCGCATGGGGGTGGGGTGCTGATGATATCATGGAGCCGGCATAAGGGGGCAGTGTGTACCGTGTGTAGCTCTGCTGCTCCTTAAGACCCAGTACATGGTGCGATTCTCTCCCCCATAGATAAACAAACCAAGCTCACACCCATATGTTCTAGATCCAATCTGCTTGGCTCTTTGCCTCCTTGATATGGCTGAGCCCTCCCTGGTTTTTAGAACAGAGTGGGACATGTGGAATCGTTTGTTGGGCTTGTAAAAAAAAGACTAGGCAGCACTTTTTTACAGAAACTGCATTGATGGAACCACACCCAACTGCAGTGCTAGGCTAATGACAAAGATAGACTGATACAGCAAGAGACGGACACACCGAAGGAGAAGGAGAGAGAGAGAGAGAGAGAGAGAGAGAGAGAGAGAGAGAGAGAGAGAGAGAGAGAGAGAGAGAGAGAGAGAGAGAGAGAGAGAGAGAGAGAGAGAGAGAGAGAGAGAGAGAGAGAGAGAGAGAGAGAGAGAGAGAGAGAGAGAGAGAGAGAGAGAGAGAGAGAGAGAGAGAGAGAGAGAGAGAGAGAGAGAGAGAGAGAGAGAGAGAGAGAGAGAGAGAGAGAGAGAGAGAGAGAGAGAGAGAGAGAGAGAGAGAGAGAGAGAGAGAGAGAGAGAGAGAGAGAGAGAGAGAGAGAGAGAGAGAGAGAGAGAGAGAGAGAGAGAGAGAGAGAGAGAGAGAGAGAGAGAGAGAGAGAGAGAGAGAGAGAGAGAGAGAGAGAGAGAGAGAGAGAGAGAGAGAGAGAGAGAGAGAGAGAGAGAGAGAGAGAGAAGAAAGAGGAAGGGATAGAAAGAGGGTGCAACATGGAACGTAAAGAGATAAGTGAAGGATTAAAAACAGGGATTAGAAACCAAAAGGGGCTGCGTTTCAAATAGACGGAAGGAAGGAAAAAGAGAAAGCCTATATGCAGTTCATGACATTTTTTTTATGATATTCTTAAAATGCAGGGTAAAGGGGCAAACTGACACAGTTTAATAAAAATAAGAAAGGTAATTGGATATTCTTGGGATTTATTTTGCATGTAATAGTTTACAGACATTATTTCCACTGACCAGCACACACGCACACACGCACACACAGACAGACAGATCAACCACTTGGTTGTTTGTGTCGGAGAGATGAATCGCTCGCTGTATCTAATCCAAGCCCCACTTAATCATTCATTTCCAAATCTGTGCTCGCCTCCACTGGCTCCTGGAGTAAGTAGGACAGGGGCGGGACCACGGGCACATGGGTAGGAACAAGACATAAAACAGGACCTGGCAATATGGAAGTTGGTCACACACACACACACACACACACACACACACACACACACACACACACACACACACACACACAATTACACCCCCCCCCCCCCCCCCCAGATGCAACCAGACAAACAGCAGCTAATCACGTGGAACGTAATGGCAAAAAGCTTCAAAATCAGATAATCAGCCACTCTACTGTGAAACAGGGGCTATGATTGAAGAGCAAGCCTTCACCATCACATTGTAACACTGTGCAACACAGCGGGGCTCTCTTCACATCAAATAACGAGGGAGCCGTTTACTAAGGGCTCTACCTCCAGACACACCAACACGACACAGCAGCCTCGTCTCATCACTCCTATTCTCTGCGGCCCAGACTTCGGTCGACCACACGATGCTGTCGATTCCATAGCGTCAAAAACAAATAGCAGGCATATAAAAAAAATAACATATGGTCTATATACCTTTACTAGCAATAGAGGCAACGCATTCGGTAGACAGAAAAAGGCATTTCTGTAGGAAGCGTGATACCATTAGCCAAGTCAACAGGACACAGTGTGTAGTCGTGGCCATGGAGCAGCATCTATTCGGCAGCCTGAACGCACAGCGGTGTCTGGTTTAGTGGCATGACTGCAGGGCGAGACGCACGAGAGAGCACCAGACACACAAACAAGCCGGCACAAAACCTCTCTCTCCTCTGCCGTGAAGCGGGGCATCTGAGTGCCTCAACCCGATATGTGCTGAGTGGGAAACCTGTGGGAGTCCATTGTTTAGAAAAACATGGCGTTGCACAGTAGAACACTGTTCTGAAGGACGTGGCAAGTTTTTTTTACGCTTTGAACATTTATCAAAGGGTTTGCTACGCACTAAAGACGTTCAATATAGTGCCAAACTAAATCTATGTATAAATAACAACGTTCATTACTAGAAAGTCACAAATTCAAATGTTTTTTGTTTGTGTGGGTTTGGGCATCTGTATTTGCCCATTCCCTAATATAATCAGTATTTATACTCAGTGACGAATTAATCTAGCAAATGGATTGCATTAGCAAAAGGCTATACAGATGTATCCCACTGTTACCGGAAACCAATCATTCTCTCGCTGCTGAGGTCATTGGCTATGCGCTGGTTACCAAGACAACAAAAGAAGGGAGCCCTCCGATAGGTTGATACGGTTCTAAAAAGCCTCTGATTGGGTGTCATTGTGTGCCTAGCGACAAAGGCGTGTGTGTGTCCAGCAAATGAATGCAGTCCCCTAGGACTCCCCTCAGAGGGGGGCTCTACAATTGATTCACTACCCTGGCTCGTAACTTCCCCCGTAGTGACGCACATGATGCCCCCCTCCCAGTACCTCCCTGCCCCTCCCAGCCCCTCTCAGCCCCCCTCCCTGCCCCCCACATCTCCCCTCTCTATTCAATAGCATGTGCCAAGGACATGGGGACCGGAAAGGACGGCCTGCACAAGCATTAGGAGTGCGAAAACACACCCACACAGCGACATACACACACACAGAGTCAGTGGCATTGCATGGTCAATTTATGGTGCCTAAGCCTTTCACTACACCTAAGCAATCATAAAATACAGTTATGAACTCACAAATTACCACACACACACACACACACACACACACACACACACACACACACACACACACACACACACACACACACACACACACACACACACACACACACACACACACACACACACACACACACACACACACACACACACACACACACACACACACACACACACACACACACACGACAATGTGAATCCTAAGCTACCAGGACAATCCCACATTATTGACCGTACACCTACGCAATCCCATTTCCACAGGATTAGGAATAAATCGAGGTTTATATACAGGCAACCTAGATTTGTCAATCAAATCATCCGGCGGAGTAGAGAAGTGGGGCGAGGGGACCGATGTTTCGTTTTAAACCCTAGTGAACGGCAACTGGGCCAGGGACCAATATCCACCGTTCAATACCCACACACAAACACATTAGCAATAGCCACCGATACGGCTATACACAGAGTGTGGGAACATGCTAAATAATTCAATGCATTGGCAGGAGGGGAGACACACTTTAGGGAATGGGCAGGTCCCTCTTTTCACCACAAGAGGGAGATTCAGTTTTTCCTTTTCTTTGTTCTGAAAAGAGCCACCTCACACACATGGCTCAAATGCACTGCTTGCATGCACTCCTACAAATAGACACACGACACACATAGACCAATCAACATTTACACACACACACACACACACACACACACACACACACACACACACACACACACACACACACACACACACACACACACACACACACACACACACACACACACACACACACACACACACACACACACACACCCTCCATGATATCAGTGTTACAGGTAACTGTCAGTCTGGGCGCCTGCCATACGTCTCTCTCTCTCCCAGCGGAAATGAAAAAAGGCAGGTCTCTCCTGGTGGAACAAATGAGAAATACAGAGCGCAGCTGTGTAGCCGGATTCGTAAAGCAGGGCTCAGCTCTCAGCCAGCCAGATACACATCAACACAATGACTCGCTACAGATAAAAAGACACAAGAGCCGAAACGCATCCCGCTGCGGAACACCAGAGCTTAATACACGTGTCGCTTGATAAATCAAACTGGTAGGAAAAACTAAAATCAATTGAGCTGTAACTACAGATTCACAGCAGGGTCCTGGTTGCATCTACAGCAGAGTCGCTGTGGAGTGACCGAGGATAATCCAGGCCAACACGCTTCAGGTATATGCCTGCACCATTGCCAGAGAAGGGCACACATTTCTACACCCCCTAGCAGCACAATAGCGTGGGCAGACCATGGCCTCGTGATTATTCCCTGATTGTGTCTTATTCTCCTTGGACATGAGCATAGAGGATCCCATTGCTGCCTCCAGGCATTGTGTAATACCTTATTTTAAGCTCCATAAGTAATGGACTGATGAGTGCGCGGTGTGCAGGGGTGCGTGTGACGTGTGGACTAGGCCCCGGCCCCCAGTGCACCAGGCCCTGGCCCACTTCTGTAGATGAGGGCCTGAATAATGCAGCATGGCTCTGGGTCTGCACGGAGAGGAAGAGAGGAGAGCGAGGGAGAACCAAAAAGCGAGGAGAGCGAGGGAGAACCAAAAAGCGAGGGGGAGAGAGAGAGAGAGAGAGAGAGAGAGAGAGAGAGAGAGAGAGAGAGAGAGAGAGAGAGAGAGGGTGGAGAGGACCAAACAGGCCAGCCGACATGGCCAAGGTTTTCTGAGGGCTGTGCTACTTTCTCCTGAAGAAAACAGTTTATAGAATGATAACTCTCCATTCCCAGAACCAAGGCAATATGGAGGACTCAAAATATACATCATCTTCCACTTTCAGCATCAAATGTTAATCAGTAAGGTGGACTAAAATAAAGAGATGAAGGGCTTTTTTAATCTCAGAAGGGCACAGTTACTATTTAAGATGAACCAATGTTAAGTGCTTTGTTGTGTGTGTGTGTGTGTGTGTGTGTGTGTGTGTGTGTGCTCTGTTAACCTGCAGTAAGGTTGTCACTGGATGTGAAGTCCCTAGAATGTAATATCACTACTATGTTACTTCAATGTCCCTCCTATGCGTCATCACCGTTTAACCACAATGAATGTGCCTTTGTATGTCAAATAAAAACAGGTCCTACTAGTCAGTTCCAAAGCCACTCTGTTCAAAGCCACTATCCCTAACGTCACGATTGATGGCTTCCATGTACCCCTCTCCTCCCAAGCCAAGAGCCTGAGCATCATCCTGGACAACACTCTCTCCTGTGCCACTTACATCAACTCCATAACCCGGGCTGAATTCTTTTACCTCACATCGCCAAACGTTTCCTGTCCCTGTCTCAATCAAGCGTCCTGGTTCACGCATTTAAATTGCTGCGTATCGATCACTGCATTGCTGTTCTTTAAGGCATCCCCGCTAAACTACTTAACCGGCTACAAATAAGCCAAAATTTGGCTGCTCATATCCTCCCCCACACCAAGTCCACCAACCACATGACCCAAACTGTCATCCAACTACACTCCCTGTACAGTACCTCATTCACTTCAAAACTCTCCTGTTCACCTTCAAAGCCCTCCATAATCTGGCCCCCACATATACCTCTGACCTCCATCAGGACTACAGCCCCTCTCTTTCTCGGCGCTCCTTAGCATCTGGCCTTCTGACCCCTATCATCCTTCAAGTCACAACTAAAAGATATTTGCTTCAAACCTGCCTACTCACTTTAATGCTCCCTTGTATTCTGGGCCCATTTGTCTCCCCTTGTTCTCAGTGATGCTCCACTGTTGTTTCCTACCCTACACCCCTTTTCTATTGTTATTGCGTTGCTGAATTACCTACTTTTATTTTCTATTTTCATTTGAATTCATCTGTTTACTGTAAGGTGACCTTGAGCGTCTCAAATAAAGATAAAAATACATTATAACATAAAATGGATTATTATTATTATTATTATTATTATTATTATTATCATTATCAATAATAATAATAATAATAATAATAATAATGAATAAAGGAATAGATGTGGGAGAGAGAAGGGCAGGGCGAGGTCAAAGTGACCTAATCCAAAAGCAGGACTCAAATCAATCTCCAGGGTGACAGAAGGATCCCAAATCACACCACCAAGTGTGAGGATGAGTAGGGGTAGGGGTTAGGACAGAAGGCTGCATCTAAGGCATCCTGTGAGGAAGGCAAATGAGAGTGATTGGCGTCCGGTTCTTTTTTTTTTTTCTCCGCAGGCTGCTGCCATAAAGCCTTCTCTTCATGCCACCATTAAGATGATTCCCTTAATCGCATTAGACCGGTGCCAAAGCGGAATTATCACTTGCGCACAGTAACGGACGCCTTTAATCCCAGGAAAAATTGGGAATACTGATGGTAGAATGGAAGAGTTCCCACACTGGGAATCTATTGGCTCCCAAACAGAGGCGCCTGGAGGGGTGAGGCCGAGTGCTGGGAGTTTGTGGGATGACTTTGACCAGGTTATAGCCCAAACCTTGCCAACACACTCTGTCCCCTAACTGGACTAGAGGACAGGGGAGAGTGATTAGGGATTAGGAAGGATCCTAGGGAGTAAACAGGGGCTTAGAGGGAGCCGCCCGGCAAATCCCCCCCCCCCCCCTCCATGGACACGAAGACCACCAAGAGGGGGACACTGTAAAAAAAAGGGCCTTGTTTCTGCAGCGCTACAATTTGTTTGTTTACATTCGCCCCCGCTGACACGCCACTCCGCTTCAGAGTCAGGCTCAGGCCTCGCTATGGGCCGTGATGCTTTATGGGTACACATCGATCGTTACAGCCGCTCCCCTGGCCTGCGGGGACGCGCTGAAGCAGCAGACTACTGTGTACACGTTTCCTCAGTTCATTACTGCCTCCTAAGAACACCGTTGATATCGTAATCATGGCAAGGGCCATGGGGGAGGAGACTGTGCATGTGACACATGGAGCGTGACTCTCTGGACGCTGCACTCAAGTGAGCGGGTTGGGGATGTACGCTTTGCCAGCCAACAGATACACACACACACACACACACACATTTTAAATTTGGAAAATAGTCCAAATAGCTGAGTAATGGATTGTAAGAGCTGTATCTAACGTTCTGGTTGTTAATAACATACCATAGTCTAAACAGTCCTTAGTGTCTGTAATGGTACACTAAACTAATGAAAGGTCAGTCAACAATGGTCCTGGGATTGATAGACTAACACTGCATAGACAGGGCAGAGTGATACATTCGGGTTTCAAAATACGACGAAATCAAAAACAAATGGGAGAGGAGAAGGGAAAGGAGCCCTGGCCAACCTGAACAACTGAACAAGGGAGACAGCCATTTTCTACGAGACTGCACTACATTCAGAGAGACAGGAGGGGGCACAAGAGAGAACACGCCACAGCCAAAGGAAAACAGGATGTGTGGGAGGCAGGGACGGAGAGAAAAAAAGAAAGAGATCCTTTGTGTGAGAAGACGGTCAAAGGCAAGAATCGAGAGAGAAAAACAAGCTGCTAAGACCAACAGGCCACTCAGAGGAGGAGAGGACGCCAAAGTGAAGGACGGAGGAAGAAAACGGATAAGCACAAGCGTGACATTCAGAAGACGGATGGAGAGAACGGGGGGGGGGGGGGGGGGGGAGTGGTAGGAGGGGAGAGAGTGAGCTGTCTGACTCACTCGGTCTCCGAGGGTAATACGCCTGCATCACATTGTTTAATTCATAGTACAGCTACAACACAGGATGGCGAGGAAGATAGGGTAACAGAGACTGGCAGAATCAAAGACATTCACAGCCTGAGCATAAGAGCACACACACACACACACACACACACACACACACACACGCACATGGACACGCGCACAGCACACATAGCCACAATGGAAGCTGAGTGTAATTAGGAATTGGATCACACTGATTTGCAGAACAACGGTCGTTCATCATCGGAACACTCACTCTCACACAGACACAGAAATCCAGTCACACAGGCAAGACAGACAGACTGGAGGAGAGTTCGGGACCGGCGTAAGCATGAGACAGTCTCTGAGACTAAAGCCATAATAATAATACTGGCATTAACAACAACAACAAAAAAAAAGCCCCAAATCTCTACTTGTAGTCCACTATAACGGCAGATGGCTTCCCTAAAAATAAACGGCAGAGACACTCTAGCAAATGAAAAAGCTCCATGTGGGCTGAGATGACTCACTCAGCGTCCAGGTCCAAAAACACACCACCCCACTGGTGGCTCATATTTCTAGGAATCAAAAAAAGGATGCAATGCAAACCAGAAAGCGGTTGTCTTATCAAACACGCTACTCTTTGTCTCGCTGGATCTCTATCAAGAGGCGTACAAAACAACAATATAAACAATGCAGAACGAGACATGACAAGCTAATGTAGTAGGAATACAAGCTTTTAAAAATCCCTTAGTCTCGCCGTGGTTGCTTCCTTGACTTGAACATGAACACTTTATCATGGCTCGTGGCAATAATTAGACTTTGATGGATAGGGAATCTATTCAGAGTTGTAAATCTGTAAGCATTAAAAAATACATCAGCTCGGTAAAGCAAACTCCACCTTGGTTTAAAAGAAACAACAACATTGACTGCATAGGCTAAATAAAGCGTTTTCAAAACTATCCTGGAATACCTCAGGAAATTCAGATCCATCGAAAAGATACTAAGTATTCTATGTTCCTTAAGGTTCAGGCTTTTGTCCAAAAATCAACCAATAGTAAAATTGTCTCAAAATACTGTTCACAGGTGCAGTCACGTAACTATTCTAGATGAGTCAGAGGAACACACTGAAGCCAGTGACGCTGACCGTCCTCACATGTGGCAGGGTGGTTTTACCCACGTGGGGTCAAGCTACCATGCATGGTCCTTCCATGAGTCACCTATGCTCATGAGCTTTGTGTGTGTGTGTGTGTGTGTGTGTGTGTGTGTGTGTGTGTGTGTGTGTATGTCTGCGTGTAGACAGTCACACCAGTCGCCTGCCACTCACACACATTCTACTCACAACCGAGCCCCACTCCAAACAAGGCCGGGCATCATCAAGGCGTCTGGAGTGAAGTACCGGGAGGGACAAATGGCCCCCTGGGGCAGAAAGAGGCTGCAGCTGGGGACACTATAGTCCCCGTCAGCTAACACCAGAATCAATACATTGGACCGTTTAGCAAGCCAGCACTACCTGGCCACGATCAAAGCCCAGCCTGTGTTTAGCTTGTTTTGCCTCTGGTAGACGATTTTGGGGACGACGTGGCAGTCAGTTCTCATTTGACTTTGAGTCAACAGAACACAGTCTCGTCAGTGACAGGAAACAGGCCACAGTCTTAATGGAGCCCGGTGTGGCCACTGAATCTATTGAGGGATCTGTTTTGCCAGACTGGGCTTGAGATGACAGTATCCCCCCCCCCCTCTTTCACCTACATATATCCTCATGTTCTGTTTAGGTTCTACATATGGGCTAGTATTTAAATTGAGTGCCTGCATAATGCACCACCACTTCATTGCCTCCAGTGGGGTCAATAAATTATAGAAAATGATAAGATAATCTATTACAATCTTTAAGAGGACATTCATTCGAGTGTGTACTTTACCTAATGTCCCAACACAATGACCTTCACACACAGCCGCGTGCTGACTTCAGATCAGATCAGTTGCAGCGAGACACACAGCCCTGACATAAGCAGAGCAGCAGCTGTGACGGGGCGGCTGGGACCCAGCACAGATGCTTGACCCTACTGTACAGCTTTTTGGATTCTGTACACAGGACACAGCACACAACCCCATCTGCACACTCTATCAAGCAAACCAAAATACCACAGGGATTCTGCAAATGATGCTTCAACGTAAACACATTTAATGATCCAAATGCAATGTATGTTCATTACTGTTTCAGGCCTCTGCATCAATCATTCAAAATACTGTATGGAATATGACAATGGTATGCTCATACTTTTGATTCAAACTCCCTAATCCTGTGAGACCATAATTCATGTTTTAAAGACTTGATTATATACATTCCTGTGTGCAGAAAACACCACCTTGCACAGGCATTACCTTAACAAACAAATACTTTTTCATGTCCAGCAACAAAACATGCACAGAACATTCAGCTATGCATATGTGTCCTCACAATCCCAAGTGATGCGTGCAGATAATGAATGTGCACAGGCCTAGAACGGCCTAGGAGAGTGTCTGTGTCTGGCCCCGACTGAGCGGCCAGTGGAGTGCGTTCAAAACCAGGGTGGCACGCGAGGGTCTAACGTACAGAACTCATCTCCTTCACATCACTGTGCAGCCAACGGACCGGGGCTTATGTAAGACTCAGTGCCGGATAGGAATATAGGAATAGAGACCGAGGCTGAGAAGGAGCAAGATGGAGAACGACCAATCAAAGAGGAAGAAAGAAAAGAGAAAGGGAGAGTGAAAAGGCGACTAAAAGAAAACAAAGGAACATGAGACAGTAAGAAAGAGTGGAGAACATCACACTGAAAGAGAAATAGAAAGAAAAAGGCCTCCCGTCAAGGCCTGGCCTGCAGAGAAATGACAGGGTCATTTTTGCTAGACCGGAGCACACAACCAGAACTGATGTCACATTAGAAACATCTCTAACCCACATTAAGACAGCAGCACTGGCTGCCCTGGGCCTTCACCCTGAGCTACGCATGGTTCTGGACCAGTCACTGTGTTCTGGGCCAAACCACAGGAGCAGGAGAGTCCAGAATCAGTCCTAAGACAGTGTCTCTGTTTGGGAGACACTCTCATTAACACATGGAGAGGCACGGCCGCTTCCAGAGCTAATAAACCCGTTTTAGGTCGTGTCAAGCCAGGTCAGTGGTTTATATAAGTGCAACGTTTTCTCATTAGACTTTCAGGCTTTTCAAGTTTTGCAGGCCCTTAAGCCATTCAAAAGCCACTGATTCACCAAGTCCTGCCAAGAGGCGGATGTGCCAGAGAATGTCCTGGCATTTTGGCGCGCATCTTTCTGGCTGTGCCCCGTTGCACACTGCCACTAAGTCCTTTGGCTTTCCCTTTATTTTTTTCATCCTCTTTTTATTTCCATATCCACAATGACCAGTCAACATAACAATCCCAACCTAATATGCCAACGTTCTATTCTCTGGTCACTTTAATGCCACGTTCTCCTCCTTCTTGACTGTTGCCAGGCTGAGTGCTGCAGGCAGCAGGTCTACCCTATAGGTGATAATGAGCCATGGTTAGGTGTGGAGCAGTCCCTGCATAGACACTATTAATCACAGTAGACTAGAGTGAGGTCTAGCCTCTAAGGCAATATGATGACAGTGTCGGAATGGGATTTAGCTTCTCCTAATTTGATCCACAACAGCCGGAAGTCTGTTGCTTAAAGTAAGTGAAAACGACATGATGGTTAGGCAGTCGAGAACTCTAGTACACCTGGGTAAGGTCAGGAACAAAAGCAATGATTGACTTTGCAGCATAACGGGAGTAAGGTTCTACTCCGCAGCACACTGCCACGTAGTGTTGTACTACAGTCAGTCACTCTCTCTCTCTCTCTCTCTCTCTCTCTCTCTCTCTCTCTCTCTCTCTCTCTCTCTCTCTCTCTCTCTCTCTCTCTCTCTCTCTCTCTCTCTCTCTCTCTCTCTCTCTCTCTCTCTCTCTCTCTCTCTCTCTCTCTCTCTCTCTCTCTCTCTCTCTCTCTCTCTCTCTCTCTCTCTCTCTCTCTCTCTCTCTCTCTCTCTCTCTCTCTCTCTCTCTCTCTCTCTCTCTCTCTCTCTCTCTCTCTCTCTCTCTCTCTCTCTCTCTCTCTCTCTCTCTCTCTCTCTCTCTCTCTCTCTCTCTCTCTCTCTCTCTCTCCTTAAAAGTCATCTGCCGCAGTGGCCTGCTGAGGTTCACACTAACAACCTCCTGATTCACTGATCCACACGTCACCTGGATGGGCTAAAGAAGTGCTGACACACCCACAAACACATGGTCAGGAACAAACTGTTCCCTGTACCTGGCCAAACTCCAGAACACCATAAAGGAGCATCAGCAAACCAACACAATCGTGCATGCGCATGACCACCAACACAGACTCACTCACTCACTCACTCTCTCACACACACACACACACACACACACACACACACACACACACACACACACACACACACACACACACACACACACACACACACACACACACACTTGTATGGCACAGCCCCACTAGGGTAGGTGTTATTATGCAAAGTATGTGTTACAGCAAATTGCTGTGCAACAGGCTACTGTAAATATGTAATTCATTCATCAGAATGTGTTGAGTGTTATCAAAATGTTGTCGTCTACACATAGATAGGGAAGGTCTAAATCCAGTATAGTTCATTGTAAGGTTAGTATAGAGAAAACACACCAATCATCATTCCCACTAATTCTCATCCACAATACAGTTTTTCACAATTGCCAAAACACAAACCCCATTCTCTGAACCAAATTATCAGAGGCTTAAGCCCATTTGTTAAACCATATACTCTTTTAGGCAAAACCAACCAGTCTAGGTAGTTTGACACGATTTGCAAAACTCATCCACTCTTCCCTGCAAAACTCTATAAACACATTCTCACTCACTAAAACACATTTTGCATTGTGGTGCACTTGTGCTACAAAATGGTAAACAATGACGGGAAAAATTAAACACAACTACAACACAGTTGCCATTGTTTACACACACCAACTAAAAATTGTTCACACTTGTTTCAAATGATGTGATCAAACCAATTGTACAGAAAATACGTGAGCCAGTTCAACGTTATTACCAACAATGAATACCGTTAAAGGTTCATACCAACAATGAATACCGTCAAAGGTTCATACCAACAATGAATACCGTTAAAGGTTCATACCAACAATGAATACCGTTAAAGGTTCATACCAACAATGAATACCGTTAAAGGTTCATACCAACAATGAATACCGTTAAAGGTTCATACCAACAATGAATACCGTTAAAGGTTCATACCAACAATGAATACCGTTAAAGGTTCATACCAACAATGGATACCGTTAAAGGTTCATACCAACAATGGATGGGAACAATCTGAGAGGCAGAGGAGGAAGAGTATGTGTAAGAAGTGGTGGACGAGGACGAGGAAGAGCAACATCAGTAATTTCAGATGAAATTTGGGCAATCGTGTTAGACAGTTTTTGCATACAGGCAATGGGATATGCCTGTGTTGACATAGATATGGATTGTTGTCAAGGCTGGATCCGGAATACCAGAAGGTTTTCTCCCCGTTACATGTCAAGGGACAACGTGGCACGTGATGTGGAAGAACTCATCTGGCCGGACCCAGCACAAAGACGTGATGCTGAGGCAGAATTCATTTCTCATTGACTTTGACTTTGCAGTTGCACAAAAGGTTTGAGTGCACTATAATATGCTATTAATTTACCGTTTTCTTTGTTATTTGGGCTTAGTGTTCTTTGGAAGTGCTGAATGTAAAGACATTCAATACTGTATTACTTGCAGCACTTACATAATACAATAAATTCACTGTGCTAAGTTGTGGGCCTCCCCTCAGCCACCAGAGGACTTCAGAACCATGGAAAGGGACTGGGTCTCTGCTCAGTCCAATGAAGGCCTTCAGGACCATGGACAGGGACTGGGTCTCTGCTCAGTCCAATGAAGGACTTCAGCACCGTGGACAGGGATTGGGTCTCTGTTTAGTCCAATGAAGGCCTTCAGCACCATGGACAAGTCCTGAAAATGTCTGCTCTTCCAAGCCCTGTCTATGTTATTATTTGCACCTGTGTTCCTTTGTTTCTAACTGGCCCTTGGTCCCTATTTAAGTCCCTGCCTTAATTAATTGCTTTGTCTGGCATTGCAACCTTTATGTTCTGTTGTGCCATTACCCTAAAGAATCCGAGTAAAGTGCGACCGGTCTCCTTGTAGAGCTGTGTTGCTTCAAAGCAGTCTCGTTTCGGGTATGTTTCTTTCTCTGGGTAGTTCTCTAAGGTTTTGTGTTAGCTTTTGGTTAGTCTGCGTTTGGGTCATCCCCTAGCACCTGCCTCGTGACAGATCATACATCAGACAATAGTACATTTTATATTCAACAGCCTGCGGTGGACCACAGTGTGGCTTTTTGTCAACCATACCACTTTGTTCATTTGCTATGTACCTGGCATTGCACTTAAAATTCCTTCCTTGGAACAGAATACATCTTTCCATGTTGTGTCCAAACACACTGATATATTTGAACTGGACAATAGTGAGTTGCACGTTGAGTAGCTTCACTCTTTTTCTCTTTAATCTTTCTGTCACTCTTTTTCTGTTCTTCATGTTTACTTGATAACTGATACAATCGCTGACAACTCCATTCCTCAGACAGAAAGCTAAGGCTAGAATGAGGAGGCAACGGAGGGAGGCCAGGGGCAAACTTCGATCCCTTTTCTTCTCGTTTCTAAACGTGTGATAGTTTGGCATGGGATTCGTTGTGTGGTTTTGCCCGCAGTGGCTTCATGGAAGGCGGAACGGACTGTCTCCAAAGGCCCTTGTCATTAGTTTGATGGCCTCTCTGGTGCCCAACTAAATGAGTGAGCAGCTGGGGGAATGACGCTGATGAGTGCACATGATTGTGTACGTGTGTGTGTGTGTGTGTGTGTGTGTGTGTGTGTGTGTGTGTGTGTGTGTATCTCAGAGTTTGATTGTGCTCCAAAATCTCTCTTTTGCACCCTGTAGCGGGCTGGCTTACAAATTGGATTAGACAAACTATTGTAACTGCATTTGTGTGTGTGTATTTGCTTCTGTGAACATACAATGGGGGTCTGCCGCCCATGTGCAGTCCGGTGTGTGCGTGTTTAAATTAGATTAGCATCACAGAGCTGACCTCGATGTGAGTGACGCTCTGCTGTGTGTGTCCTCACCAAGCCAAGGCATCAGAGAGCGTCTGCCCCACTGACACACAACAGCTTACAGCACACACAGCAGCAGCCAGCGTCCACACAAGCCCACAGGCATGGCAGAGGGAGCGAGGGAGGGAGAGGAGGGGTGATGAGAGAGTAAGAGAGGAAAAGACAGGGGGCAAGGAACAACAGTGAGATAGAAAGAGAGGGAAGGAGAGAGAGAGGGATAACAAGGTTTTAGGGAGAGAGAGAGAGAGAGAGAGAGAGAGAGAGAGAGAGAGAGAGAGAGAGAGAGAGAGAGAGTGAAAATGTGTTAGTGTAGAAGAGTGAGCCATGAAAGCAGGGGTTGGATAGCGAGAGTAAGACGGAGAGGAAGGGGGGAGGGAGTGAGCGATCGGGAACATGGAGAGAAAGCGAGCCGACGAATGGGGGAGGGGAGATATAGTGAGAGGTAAAAGGGAGAGGAGAAGGTGAGGAGGATGGCCAACTAGAACGGGTGTGGAGGGAGTGAGAGCAGCGTATCAGGACTGTGGGGAGAAAAGAGGAACAAAAGCCACGGACAGGGGCGGTCTGCCCCGCCTGCAGAAAGGATCGAGCCATGTAAATTACAACAGGGAATTCTGCCAGAGTCATTCTGTGAAACAATGGCACATCCAAATGAGAACAGTGCCAAAGAAACGATGATAGGAGGGCAATTAAAGACACAGAACAAATAAGAATGCCGGGAAAGACGGGAATGCCGGTAACGGAACAATGCTCTTCGGAAACTTGCTCTCTGAAATAAAAACGAGGGCAAAAGCAAAGGAGGGGGTCGGCAAAGGGAAAAGGAGAGAAAACCAGAGAGGGAGACAGCAACAGAGGGAATGAAAGGGAATGGGGAAGTGTGGTTGCTTGGGGTGGAGGCTGTAGCGTGTTCATGTCTTTGTATGTGTGTGTGTGTGTGTGTGTGTGTGTGTGTGTGTGTGTGTGTGTGTGTGTGTTTGTGCAGCCATGTAAAATAAGGCCAATTCTCACAGCCTGCTATACATTTTTGCTTGAGAGCTTTAGAGGCTCCCTACAATGCTCTGCCTCTCTTCTCCTCACTCTGCCTTTACCGCTGACGCTATGCACTCGTCTACAAAGACGGAAACATTGTCACACCATTACCAAAGATAACAATACACACACACACACTGATCTATTGACTAATGAGCGCAGGAGTTACTGATTCTCCAGTACTAACACAATTGCAGAGATAAACCAAGCCGGCAGACCGGGAAACTTCCGGAAGCAAAGCGATAAGCCCTGTCGATGGTGGTAAATGTGGTATATATGGACTACTGCAAACGAACAAGGATGTACCGTAGTATAGCTTACAATCAGAACTGTAGCCAGCTATTCAAACAGAAAGCGGTCCATTTCAAAGAGGTTTAACAGGGTGGACTCTAATTCACAACAAAAACCGCTGCCAATCGCATATGCAACCGCCCTGTGATGCATTAGTGAATTTGGAATGAATAACGCTACTTTACATACAATACATTGGGTCTCTCTGTTTCTTAAACGTCAACATTATGGAAGTAATACAGAAAGAACATGCTTGGATCATCTAAATAAAAACACAGACCTATACCCCTATCGTGCTGGCCCAGATTATTTTGTTTCATGCCCAGCAGAGCCAGAAACAGCTCGAGGCCAGCCAGATCAGATTGGTAACAGTGTGCTGTGTGAACTTCCTTTACCATAAACTGGAACCAACACAAGAGACAGTAAAGTACGAATACCCAAAACAGACAGAAACCTGAATAGACTGAAATTGGGTTGAGTCAGAGGGACAGTCAGTGACCGCGTCAAGGAACGCACATGTTTTTGTCGTTTTGTGAGACACTCCTTTTTAATCAGGACAGTACATCTCATGCAGGTATCTCCTGTCCAATCACTGCTTGGTACTGCAACCGGAACGTGCACAAACAAACCAATGGTGCTAAAGAGAGTTGTCCAGAAAAGAACATCTGAATGGTGGATGCCGTATCAGCGGTCATACCATAATCACTCCCACTCTTTCTCTCGTCCCCATGTTCCTCATTATCACGACTTAAATATTGTATATCAGTCATATATATTTTGTTGTAACTTAGACAAGGAACATTTTGGAATATGTACAGCAGAAGCGCGTTGTCAACATTGCAGTGTCTAGAGAAAAACAATCCTTCATGACAGATGTATGTGATAAAATTGACATGCCATAAAATATCTAATTAAGAATTCAATCTGTTTCAGCTGGTGTTGTTGCTTCTGCATCCTCACCATCTGTTGCCCGAATTACAAATATAAGGGTTTTATTGATATAATCTATGTGTGTCCATAAATATAAAAAAAAAAAATTCTAAAGAATTCTGTATTATGGCTCTGGTGGAGCCATTCGAAAGACACAGCCCCTCCCCCTCATCCTTTTACTTCCCTCTCTCTATCCCTCCCTCCCCCTCTCTTCTTCAAGCTCTACTGTTGCTAAGACAGCTGAACGCTTGTGAGGCTTGCCGACATGCAGGAAAGAACCAGTGAATTGTGAGAGGTAGTCCTGCCCTGACTGTTGCTAGGGGCAACACACACTGATGCTTAGAGAATGAACTCAACAACACTCTCCTTTATCAATTTGATGCAACAACACCCTGTGCGTTATTTATAAAACCGGTTTGTTGCCCTCACCGTGCATTGGTTTACCACCGTAACACTGCAAATCTGTTACAGTATTTTCACATTTCTTACACACTTCAACCAATTCTTGAGGCACAATCACTGAAACCATTCGTTTTTTTCAAATTGGTTAACAAGATGTCTGAAACTATGGCAAATTGTGTAAAGACTCCACTCTTGTGTTGTACATGTTCAAACTGAATGTAAAGCAGAGAAAGTACTCGGGGTTTTGCTGACTTGGTCTAAAGATCAGGTACAAGAGTTAATGGTTTCAGTGATTTGTGCCTCAGGAATCAGTTTACAGTTACTTGAAATTGCTTACACACAAACTGATTCTGACTGAAAGTTACAGTCATAACCCAGATTCACATAACTCTGTCCACCCATTAACACATGCTGTCACTACAGGCTGGTGGTGGCAGGAAGCCATGATGGCTTGTAGAGGTCCAATCTTGTGAATAATGGATAGCAGCTCCCCATAGCCGTAGCGATGCATCTTTACCCCACCCCGACTGGCCATGTTCTCTGAGTCACATGGCACACCAGCTGCGGGCGGCTCTCTTGCCATGGACATGCATGCACACTGTTAATTCTTATCTGTACCATGACCTGTGCTTGCCATAAAAACATATATATATATATATATAAACTTATAGGCAATGCCACAATCAGGAGGGCACAAACTGATAGAAACTATAAATATTTTATGTCTTTGCAGCTAATAATTATTTGTTTTTGTTTCTACTGTACTAAGCAATTATTTGATTATTGCATGGCAATTCAGGTTGTGTCCTGAATTAATTTGGAAATGGATGCGTCTACTGATCCACATCCACTGCCTTCCAAAAACACCTCAACCAGGGAAAGTCAGGTAGCCCGGCCTAGAGATGTCCACTACTCCAGATGGAGCGTTCTTCGCTTTTGGTTTCCCAGTGGGTTGCTCTTAAAATCCTTAACCATATTTGTATGTATCATGCAAGGCTTGGAAGGCGTGCAAGGACATCTGGCAGTTCAACATTAACCTTTAGCATTTAGGCAACAGAATAATTGCAGATGTTAAATACAGCGAGAAAAGCCTATTGCTATTGAGCCTTTTTCCTCTTTTTGAGCGTTTGCAGATTTATTGGTCTAACAGTGATGTCACACTGTATTGTAGGTGAATAATCGGTTTGAATAATTGAATATGCAATAGCTTAAAACAAAGCCAATGGTCAAACAATGGCACAAGGTTTGTGTGTGGACTTGACTATACGCAAAGTTACTCAAACTCACAACCTTCAAATGTTTCAATACAGTTCTGTGAAGACCATTCAAATAAACAAAATACATTTCTCACTAAGGGAGTAGTAGACTCTAGATTTTGAACAAGGCAATATGTTTCAAAGTAAAAAAAAAAGCTAAATGCTGTAGGAGTCTAGTTCTATAAAGTTAACAACCCTCTGATTGAGTCAAGCTCATAATTTAATCATAAGCACTTCTTACCTCTCCAGACGCACATCTT
The DNA here is from genome assembly GCA_026901105.3 of Galaxias olidus. Classification (NCBI taxonomy): domain Eukaryota; kingdom Metazoa; phylum Chordata; class Actinopteri; order Galaxiiformes; family Galaxiidae; genus Galaxias; species Galaxias olidus. Next base: position 107,732 of record JAPMUY010004320.1, read on the forward strand.
CTGTGGTCTGGGACCACTAACGTGTTACCATTGCTGCCAGGGATTATAGTAGAACCTATACTCATTCTGGGTCCAACTAGCATGTATCGTTTGTCTCCTGATCTGTACTGAATGCTGTGGCACAATGTCCCATCATAATTTGTATCTTGTAAATACTTAGAGGAATAGTCTGTAGCTTTGGAGCACTGCATTAGAATCAACACAATAATACTGACGAAGAAAAGGGCTGAAACTGACCCCAAGGTTATCATTAAATAAAATGTCACATTGTTCTCTTCCTCGTTGGTTGTTGAACTTTTAACATCAGAAGCTGCAAAAGCCTCTTTGGGCTCCACAACTTTGAGAATCAGAGTAGCGCTTGATGAGAGTGAAATGTTCCCATTGTCTTTGACCAGTATGACCAGTTTATGTTCAGCCTCGTCTGTCTCTGTAAATGACCGAAGTGTCCTTATCTGTCCTGTATAGCGGTCCAAACCAAACAGACTGTGGTCAGGCACTTCTTGCAGTGAAAACAGTAACCAGCCATTATATCCTATATCAGCGTCATAGGCTCTCACTTTAGTCACCAAATGACCTGCATTCACATTGCGGGGAATTTCCTCCACACCTTCATAAGAACCATTAGCGCTGATAGGATATAGAATCACTGGAGCGTTGTCGTTCTGATCCAGAATGAAAACGTTCACTGTCACGTTGCTATTCAATGACGGAGTGCCTGAGTCTGATGCCACAACTTGGAAATTGAATGTTTTTAATTTTTCAAAATCAAAACTTTTAAGGGCTAATATGTCCCCATTTTCTGGGTTGATGTTTAGAAATGAGGCTAGGCTATTATCTTGGCCTCCCTCTCTCCGAATATGATAAGAGACAAGTGCGTTTTCATTCTCATCACGATCAGAGGCCCTCACAGAAAACACTGATGCTCCAGGATCATTATTCTCAGTGACATAGAAAGTATAGGGACTCAGTGAAAATGTCGGCCGGTTGTCATTGACATCAGATACAAAAACGCGTAGAATTTTTACAGACGACAGGCTTGGCTCCCCAGTGTCTTTGGCAGTTATTGTGACATTGTATTGAGACTGTTTTTCTCTGTCCAGCTCAGACTTTGTGACAACTGCATACATGTTATCTTGTACAGCAACTGATAAAGTAAACGGCACCTCCTCATTTATTAGGCAGACGACTTTACCATTTAGACCAGAGTCTAAGTCACTCACACTGACTAACGCCACTGTTGTTCCAGGTTTGGAATCTTCTGGAATATCACGGGAATAGGAGGTAACCTCGATCTCAGGGACATTGTCATTGATGTCCACTACATTTATAATGACGCTTTTGTCCGCTGTCAAAGGGGCAGTTCCTTTATCAGAAGCTTGAATGTCAATTTCATATCGATCTTTAACTTCAAAATCTATTATTCCAATAACAGTTATCTCACCCGTATTGACGTTAATATCAAAAAGCTTACGCAATTTACTGTTGACATTACTGCCTAGGGAGTAAACTACCTTTCCATTTATATCATCGTCTAGGTCTGTCGCATTGACTTGTATGACGATTGTACCAATTGGTGAATTTTCATTCAACATTACAGAGTAGGAATCTTTGGTAAAAATTGGCATATTATCATTTACATCCAAGACATTCACGATAATGTTGGTAGTCCCAGTCCTGGGAGGTTTTCCGCCATCAATAGCTGTAAGAAGCAATTTATGGCTTCCTGTTGTTTCCTTATCTAACGCTTTTTGTAAATGCAAAATAGGGATTTTCCCATCCTCTCCTCTATCCTTCACTTCTAAACGAAAGTGATCACTGTGGCTGAGTTTATATTGTTGAATCGAGAACATTCTTCCATCTGGATCATGCGCTGCTTGTAGTTGGAAGCGGGCACCTGGCATAGCAGATTCGGAAATCTCAAGCATTTTTGCTCTCTCTGGGAACATTGGAGAATGGTCGTTAACATCTAGAACCTCCACTGTGACATAATGAATCTCCAGTGGGTCCTCTAGAACAGTTTTCAAACTGAGCAAACACAAGCTGCTCTGCTCGCATACCTCCTCGCGATCAATTTTTCGGTTTACATACAAAACGCCATCATCCTGGTTTAAATTAAAAAGGGGGTCGGTTGAAGCAGATACAATATGAAATCCCCTAGGCTTCAAGCTGTTTAAATCTAATCCCAAATCTTTTGCTATAGGGCCAACAACCGCTCCTTCCTTTAGTTCTTCGGATATTGAGTATTTTATCTGCGCTGAAGTCCCGATCACACAAACAACCACTGTAGCGGTGAAAACGACCAGCGGCTCAATGCACACTCCAAATCCTCTTCGTGCCATGTTTGGAAAAAGTACAACATTAGAATCAATCGATGCCACTATTGACAAAAACTGTCTTATTTATACTCAAAGTATTCAATACTCAGTGTCCAATGTGAAGCTTAAAATTTGTAATTTAAGAGAAAATGCGACATTCATTTCTCCAAGACTTTCCAAGCGAGCTATCATCAAGCAATGGGATGGACGAGTGGGTCAGTTGGGAAGGATTTCATTACTTGCGCACTGACATCATGCGATATGATCCGACATTGCAAGGTGGTTCAAGTCGCCTACCTGTCAATTTATCTTAGGCTACATTTTAAATGTTTATATAAGTCTATGCTTTATGGATATGATTATCCATTTGAAGACATCCACGTAAATACAATGCAAGGTGTTGCAGCTGGCAAAATAAAGTAGGCTAGCTTATTCGAGAAACTTGAAAATGCAATGTTTCTAGTACTAAGCAAAAATAATTTTTGATCTTCAAAATGGGAAACGGCCCTGTGATAGACTGGCGACCTGTCCAGGGTGTATGGGATAAGCCCCCCCGTGACCCTGTGCAGGATAAGCGGTAAAGTTAATGGATGGATGGAAAATGGGAAACGACAAACATTGACGGTTGTAAACCGTAGTAAAGTTTGTTCACGTTGGATGGTCAACGGATTTGCAACCTCCAGGATAGAGCGAGTTATTTAGGGACCGTAAATAAAGGCCATTAGCTGTAATTAAAAATCTCAATAGCATCGGAACCAACATACTTACTAATTTAAATACAGAAATATTCAGTAGTATATTTCAAGAGATGCACACCACTTACTTCATTGAATAAGTATATTAAATAAAAAATATGTATTTAAAAAATAAATAAATAAACATTTGAATTTCAATGGCTTGGAAACATAAAACCAATATCCATATACTAAGTGGAGTGCCCCACGTGATGCATACCTCGTACGTTTTTGCTACAATACTTGAAATAATGTCCTAATAATAAGTTCAAGCTCATGTGGCCTAGATAGAGCAGAATTAATCCATTATTCATAAGTGGAAAGAATATGCCACAACCAAAACCCCGTCTAGAGAAGGCCATCTACAGAAGCTCAGTGGGAAAGTAGTGGATTCATCAGAGAAGCAACCAAGAGGCCAGACCAAAATCATCTGCTGAGATTCAGAACTGAGATTGGAGAAACACTCAAGACACTGCACAAAGCAGCAGGCTGTATGGAAGAGTAGCAGTAAGAAAGCCATTGCTGGGAAAAAAAGGTAAATGAAAATACATAGGTAGATGTTGGTGCTGGAGGTGTGCATCATGTTGAACACCCCACTGAGTATTTTAGTTAGGAGTTCTTACGTCACATGGTCTTGAAGCTATTGATACCACTGAAAATTTCAGTATTTAAAATGGATCTATGGTCTGTTGGTTAAGATGTTTAGTGAGAGCTATTAAAATATATCGCTTGCTAATACATAAAGGTAAGCCTACATGCCGTGTAGCGTATATTTTCAATTGTAAACGGGAATAAACAAAGCGAATAATCCATTAGCCTGCTAAACATTTCAATATATTTGTTCCAAAGTAATATTATCATCTTACCTCTGAACAAGCCCGCCACCTGTGTTCGGGGTCCATTAAAGTATTTCCATTGCTGCCAGGGACCATAGTAGAACCTATACTCATTCTGGGTCCAACTAACATGTACCGTTTATCTCCAGAACGATACTGAATGCTGTGGCACAATGTTCCATCATAATTTGTGTCTTGTAAATGCTTTAATTGGTGGTCTGTGGTTTTCGAGCACTGCATAATAATCAATGCAACGATGCTGACTAAAAAAAGTGCTGAAACAGACCCTAAAGTTATCATCAAATAAAACGTCACATTGTTCTCTTCCTCGTTGGTTATTGGGCTTTTAACATCAGAGGCCGCAAAAGCCTCTTTAGGTTCCACAACTTCAATAATCACAGTAGCTGTTGCTGAAAGTGAAACGTTCCCATTGTCTTTTACCAGCACGACCATTTTTTGGTTAGCCTCGTCTGTCTCTGTGAATGACCGAAGTGTCCTAATTTGTCCTGTATAACGGTCCAAACCAAATAGGCTGTGGTCAGTCACTTCCAACAGTGAAAACAATAACCATCCATTATATCCTACATCAGCGTCATAGGCTCTCACTTTAGTCACCAAATGGCCTGCGTTCACATTGCGAGGAAGCTCCACAACAACTTTAGCGGAACTATTGGCAGTGACCGGATACAAGATCACTGGAGCGTTGTCGTTCTGATCTAAAAGGAACACGTTCACAGTTGTATTGCTGCTTAGTGACGGAGTTCCAGAGTCTGATGCAACAACTTGGAATTGGAATGTTTTAACTGTTTCAAAGTCAAAACTTTTTAGCGCCATTATGTCCCCATTGTCAGAGTTGATGTTGACAAAGGAAGCCAATTTATCGTTGCTTTTCCCATCCCGTAATATTTGGTATGAAATCAAAGCATTGTCATTCTCATCTCGATCGAACGCGGTCAACGAAAATAATGGAGCTCCAGGTGCGTTATTCTCAGTGACATAAAACGTATAGGGACTCATTGAAAACTCTGGACTATTATCATTCACATCTGATATTACAATTCTAACAGTCTTTAGAGATGACAGACTTGGCTCACCGTCATCTTTGCAGTGTATTTTAACGTCATACCAAGATTTTGTTTCTCTATCTAATGTATACTTTGTGATTACAGAGTGCATGGTATTTTGAACAGATGGCGTCAATGTGAAAGGAACATCATCTTTTACTGAGCACACGACTTTCCCATTCAATCCAGAGTCAGCATCATTTACACTGACGAGTGCGACGGTAGTTCCAGGTATAGAATCCTCGGGAATGGATTTAGAGAACGACGTTAATTCAATTTCAGGCGCATTGTCGTTAAGATCCACGATCTTCACTTTAACACTTTTATCCGTTGTGAAAGTAAAATGTCCCCTATCAGATGCTTGAATGTCAATCTCATAGCTATCTTTAAGCTCAAAATCTACTAAACCTTTGACAGTTATTTCACCTGTATGCGCATCTACATCAAACAGTTTGCGTAACTCGCTGTTAACATTACCAAGGGAGTAAATTACTTCGCCGTTCGAGCCTTCATCCAAATCTGTGGCATTAACTTGTATGACTGTTGTGCCAATGGGGGAATTTTCATTGAGCAATACAGAGTATGCACTCTCTTCCGAAAATATGGGCATGTTATCATTGACATCTAATACATTCACGTTTATATTGATAGTCCCAGACCTGGAAGGTTTACCTCCATCAATAGCTGTAAGCAGTAAGTTGTGGCTTTGCTTCAGCTCTCTATCTAAAGGTCTCTGAAGATGGAGAATAGGTATTTTACCATCCTGACCCCTGTCCTTTACCTCCAAACGGAAATGCTCATTGTTACTAAGTTTATATTGTTGAACAGAATTGACCCCACTGTCTAAATCGCTTGCAGCCTGAAGCTGAAATCGCGCTCCGGGTAGAGTGTTTTCGGAAATGTCAAGCTTTTTGTCCTTTTCAGTGAAACTAGGGGAATTATCATTGACATCGATCACCTCCACTACTACATAATGAATTTCTAGTGGGTTCTCTAGCACGGTTTTCAGGTTGATCAAGCACGCACTGCTTCGGTCGCACAACTCCTCCCGATCTATCTTTTGATTCACGTATAATATGCCGTCGTTCTGATTTACGTCGAAAAGCGGCTCAGACAATCCAGAGACGATTCGAAATCCTCTAGCCTTGAAGCTGCCAAGATCAAGCCCCAAGTCTTTTGCTATAGTACCTACCACAGTTCCTTCTCTTATCTCTTCAGATACAGAGTACCGTATTTGCCCTAAAGTCCCGTTCCAACAAATAGCCATTATTCCCATGAGGGAGATGCATAGCTCCCGCATAGCACCGCATTCTCTTTGTACCATATTTGGTACAGAAGACGATAAATCAAATGAATCAGATTGTAACCAGGTTGTTCACCACTGAAACAGACCTTATTTAAATGAGTAGTCTACATCCATAAAATCCCCCCAAAAATAATGGCTTAAAAGGTCAGTTTTAATAAAAAAGTAATCCATCAAAAAGATCGAGCAACTACCCGCCACAAAATAAACCCAGAAATGCCATGTGTTGGATAAAATGCAGCACAACCTTTTTGTACATGCGCGATGACACCATGCGATTCCATCTTATATTGCAAGATGCACACAGAATATTGCTCTGTTTCTCAGCAAATGAAAGTAATTTACCGATGTCATCACACTGCAACTTTTTGGTGTTTTAGACTGACACACACAGGCTATATATAAAAGTAGGCACTCTAAATATAAGCAAGCCAATTATTGTACCCCAAATAAAATATCTAGCTTTAGATCAAAAAGAAAGCCACCTTTCGTAATTTAACAAGGAATTAATTATTTGAGTACAATATTATTTTTTCTATCTGGAATGGCCACCAGTGTAGACTTATTTGTCTTTAACATGGTTTACCTGTGTTTTGATTTTAAAACTAGCAGACAGTACAATTGTAATGTCAGTCCCTTGATGCAGGTGTGACAAGATATTCTTGTTCTTAAATAACACATATAAACAAATGTTAGGCGTCTGGTCCCTTTAAAAGCACTGTCAATTTATATAACTAATTACATACATGTCAGGAAAAAGGTATTACCCCATTATTGTTTACTCGGTCAGCCTGTTTGGTTATATGTCATATGAATATTCCCTTACCTCTGTAGATTGATATCTCCTGTGGTCTGGGACCAATAGAGTATTTCCATTGCTGCCAGGGACTACAGTAGAACCAATACTCATTCTGGGACCAACTAGCATGTACCGTTTGTCTCCAGATCTGTACTGAATGCTGTGGCACAAAGTTCCATCATAATTCATATCTTGTAAATGCTTTGAAGGGTACGCAGTGGTTTTGGAACACTGCATTACAATCAACACAATGATGCTGATAAGAAAAAGAGCAGAAACTGATCCCAAAGTTATCATCAAGTACAAAGTCACATTATTCTCTTCCTCGTCAGCTACTGAGCTTCTAACATCAGAGGCTGCGAAAGCCTCCTTAGGCTCCACAACTTTGATAATCACTGTAGCACTTGTTGAGAGTGACACATTCCCATTGTCTTTGACCAGAATGACCAGTTTATGTTCAGCCTCGTCCGTCTCTATGAATGACCGAAGTGTCCTTATCTGTCCTGTATAGCGGTCCAAACCAAACAGACTGTGGTCAGTCACTTCCAGAAGTGAAAACAAGAGCCAACCGTTATATCCAATATCAGCGTCATATGCTCTCACTTTAGTCACGAAATGACCTGCGTTCACATTGCGGGGAATCTCTTCTACACCTTCATAAGAGCCATTGGTCCTACCAGGATACAAGATAACTGGAGCATTGTCGTTCTGATCCAGAATGAACACATTCACTGTGATATTGCTGCTCAGTGAAGGATTTCCAGAGTCCGATGCAACAACTTGAAATGTGAATGTCTTTAAAGATTCAAAGTCAAAGCTTTTTAACGCCATTATGTCCCCATTTTCTGAGTTTATGTTCAGAAAAGAGGCCAAGTTATTGTCTTCCCCCACATCTCTGATAATATTATATGAAATATGGGCATTTTCATTCTCATCACAATCAAAGGCCTCCACCGAAAATACAGAAGTTCCTTGGAGGTTATTCTCAGCGATATAGAAAGAATAGGATTTTTGTGAAAACCTTGGGTTATTGTCATTTACATCTGATACAATAACGCTTATAATCTTCATAGATGACAAAGGTGGCACCCCAGCGTCCTTTGCAATTACAGTTACTTCATAATTATGTTCTTTCTCCCTGTCCAGAAGGGATTTTGTAACTATTGCATACATGTTTTCTTGTAATGATGGCAATAATGCAAATTGTGTTTCTGGGTTTACGGAGCATATTATTTTCCCATTCAATCCAGAGTCCAAATCTTTAACACTAATTAGTGCCACCGTGGTGCCGGGTCTGGAGTCCTCAGCAATTGCTTTAGAAAAAGAAGTGACTTGGATCTCGGGGTAGTTATCATTCAGGTCAATTACCTTAATTATGACGCTTTTGTCAGTATGTAGGGGAACGGACCCTTTGTCTGATGCTTGTATATCAATTTCGTAGCGATCTTTTTCTTCAAAATCTATCAATCCTTTAACCATAATTTCACCTGTAATGGCATCAATATCAAAAAGTTTACGTAATTTATAATTAACATTGCTACCAAATGTATATATGACCTCCCCATTTAAACCATCATCTAAATCAGTGGCATTGACTTGAACAACGATTGTGCCAACTGGAGAATTTTCTTTCAGCATTACTGAATAAGAACTGTTCGTGAAAACGGGCAAATTGTCATTTACATCTAAAACCTCAACAAGTATGTCGATTGTCCCGGACTTCGGAGGTTTTCCTCCATCTAATGCTGTCAAGAGCAATATATGGTTACGTTTGATTTCCTTATCTAGTGGTTTTAGTAAATACAAAAAAGGTATTTTCCCATCCTCACCACGATCCTTAACTTCTAGGCGGAAATGATCATTGTGGCTAAGTTTATACTGTTGAATAGAATGAGAGGCACCGTCAGGGTCGCGAGCAGGGGGGAGCTGAAAACGCGCACCTGGTAATGCTGATTCAAATATTTCTAATATGATTTCCTTCTCTGGAAAAGAAGGAGAGTGGTCGTTAACATCCTGCACCTCCACTGCAACATAATGTATTTCTAGTGGGTTCTCTAGCACAGTTTTCAGATTGATCAAGCACATGGTTCTCCCCTCGCACACCTCCTCCCGGTCTATTTTCCGGTTTACATACAACAAGCCATCGTTTTGATTGACGTAAAAAAGAGGTTCAGTCGAATCATCCACAATGCGATATCCCCGCTCTTTCAAATTGATCTTATCTATCCCTAAATCTTTCGCAATATTACCTACGACAGTTCCTCCTTTTAGCTCCTCTGAAATAGAGTATCTTATTTGTGCCGATGCCTGGCTCATAATAACGATCAAATATGCCACAAAGAAAACCAGCCGCTGTAGCGATCTCTGTACTTCACATTGTCTTTGGTCCATGATTGAAAGATAAAATATACATCCACAGACAGGAAAAAAAATCACCAAATCGTGAAAATATATCTATCATCTATAACATCACAACACGGTGTTGTTATTCTTGCTAAATTACATTTATTACCAACATATCCTTCAATGTTTTCTGTAATTCTTAAAATAACCATGCATGCAGCTTAGAGGTGGTATCCAATATAGCCTATGCAGAATGTCTTAACAGCAAGCTCTATTTACCATACACACTGACATCATGCGACCCTACGCAACATTGCATGGCCATTTTTGTATTGGTTGTATGAAAACTTAAGGGTTGACAGAATTTGCTAATACGTTCTGACTCTTAAGCTGTTACAAGAAAATAAAACTTCAGACTGCATTTTTTTGTGGAATGAGGTCAATATAGACACAAAAACAAGTAATATACAATGAAATAGCCCACATGAACAAAGTTAACACTCATCCATACCAAACCAAACAGAATGATTTTTTTTATCAATGACTACTATTTAGCTGTAAAAAAAACAACATTAAATACAGAGCACTAATATTTGCCTTAACAAACGTTTAGAAACAGCTCCTTAAAGGAGCATATACTACCTACAAGCAGATTTCAGAACCACGGACAGCAACTACGAAGAGTAGCGACTTAACGTGACTTACCACCTCGAATACAGAATAAGGTAAAACAAATTCGAAGATGATATATAATACTTCTTACACCAGCTACTCTTTTCAAACCGAAAGACAAACGTAATTTACATTACATTTGAACTATAATACATCAGTGCTTACCTCTCCAGCAGCAGGCATCCTGTGGCCAGGGACTGCAAGAGTATTTCCATTGCTGCCAGGGACTATGGTAGAGCCTATACTCATTCTGGGTCCAACTAACATGTATCGTTTGTCTCCAGATTTGTACTGAATGCTGTGGCACAGTGTCCCATCATAGTTCGTTTCTTGTAAATACTTGGAAGAACAGTCTGTGGCTTTTGAACACTGCATTACAATCAACACAATTATGCTGATAAGAAAAAGGGTTGAAACGGATCCCAAAGTTATCATTAAATGAAAAGTTATATTGTTGTCCTCCTGGTCTGTTACTATACTTTTAACGTCAGAGGCCGCAAAAGCTTCTTTGGGCTCCACAACTTTTAGAATCACAGTAGCACTTGCTGAGAGTGAAATGTTCCCATTGTCTTTGACCAGTATGATCAGTTTATGATCAGCCTCGTCTGTCTCTGTGAATGACCGAAGGGTCCTTATCTGTCCTGTATAGCGGTCCAAACCAAACAGACTATGGTCAGTCACTTCTTGCAGTGAAAACAATAGCCACCCGTTATAGCCTATATCAGCATCATAGGCTCTCACTTTAGTCACCAAATGACCTGCGTTCACATTGCGGGGAATCTCCTCCACACCTTCAGCAGAACCATTAGCGCTGATAGGATATAGAATCACTGGAGCGTTATCGTTCTGATCCAGAATAAAGACGTTTACTGTAACGTTGCTACTTAATGACGTAGTTCCAGAGTCTGATGCAACAACTTGAAATTTAAATGTTTTGAGTGTTTCAAAATCGAAACTTTTTAGTGCCAAAATATCTCCGTTTTCTAAATTGATGTTAATAAATGAAGCCGGATTTGTATCTCTGTCTCCATCTTTCACAATATGATAAGAAATTAAAGCATTTTTATTTTCATCACGGTCAGACGCCCTTACAGAAAACACAGAGCTCCCTGGGGTGTTATTCTCAGTCACATAAAAAGTATAGTGACTATGTGAAAACTCTGGCATGTTATCATTGACATCTGACAAAATGACACTTACAGTTTTCATAGACGACAATGCTGGATGCCCTGCATCCTTAGCGACAATTGTTATGTCGTATTTAGATTGTTTTTCTCGGTCTAGTGGAGACTTTGTGACTACAGAATACATGTTTTCTTGTAAAGATGGCGATAAAGTAAAGGGACCATCTTCCTTTAGAGAGCAAACAACTTTCCCATTGAGGCCAGAGTCATTATCGTGAACACTGATTAAAGCTACCGTGGTTCCACGTCTGGAATCCTCAGGGATGGTGTTTGAAAATGAAGTCAGTTCAATCTCGGGTACGTTGTCATTGACGTCATTTACCGTTATCGTAACTGTTTTGTCGGATGTCAAGGGTACAGAGCCTTTATCTGATGCCTGGATATCAATTTCATAGGTTTTGGATTCTTCAAAATCTATTAAACCTGTCACTTTTATTTCACCGGTGATTTTGTCTAAACTAAAAAGTTCTAGCAATCTACTATCGACTTCATTACCAAATGAATATATAATTTCACTGTTCGTACCTTCGTCTATATCAGTTGCATTAACTTGTATTACTAATGACCCCAAAGGTGAGTTTTCCGTTAACATCGCTGTGTAAACATCTTTTGTAAAAATAGGCGAGTTGTCATTAACATCTAGCACCTCAACGTGAATCTCTATCGTGCCAGATTTAGGCGGACGTCCCCCATCAATTGCAGTCAATAGTAACTTGTGCTTTTTAGACAGTTCTCTGTCCAACTGCTTTTGTAGAACTAGAAATGGCATTTTACGACCTTCACCTCTGTCTTTCACTTCAAGGCGGAAATGTTCGTTGCTGCTGAGTTTATACTGCTGAATAGAGAACTGGCCAATGTCTAAGTCGCGAGCTGATTGCAACTGATATCTCGCTCCCGGTGATGCCGACTCAAATATGTCTATTCTCTTCTCTTTCTCAGGGAAACTAGGAGAATGGTCGTTAACATCCAGCACCTCCACTACAACGTAATGTATCTCTAGTGGATTCTCTAGCACGGTTTTAAGGTTAATCAAACACACCCCGATACGTTCACACACTACCTCCCTGTCTATCTTTCTGTTGACATACAACAAGCCATCGTCCTGATTGACTTGAAAAAGAGGTTCTGTCGAACCAGCCACAATGCGATATCCCCGCTCTTTCAAATTGCTCTTATCAAGCCCTAAGTCTTTTGCAATGTTACCTACAACAGTCCCTTCTTTTAGCTCCTCAGAAACAGAGTATCGTACTTGTGCCGAAACCTGGCTGGATATTAGTGCCAAGTAAGATACAAAGAAAAATACCCGATGCGGTAACCCCGGTTCATCACGTCGTCTTTGCTCCATTATTCAAACACAAAAGATACATCCACCGAGAGAACCAATCACCACCATATGATAAAAAATATATCCATATCCGTCTAAGGTGTTATTAGTCCAACGAAATGAAATCAAACCAATGCGTAAATGTAAGCTGTAAGCCTTCAAATGATTTTGCCTTTATATGAACATATAGCCATGCAGCTTAGAGGTGGACTCTAATGTAGCCTGTAATGAAGGGCTCAGAAGGCTCTATTTCCCTTAGACACTGACATCATGCGATCCAAAGCCACATTACAAGAATATTTTTTGACTAGAGAGGGTGCATCGAATTAGACAAAATGAAAAATAAACTGTATAAACTAAAGAAAATAGGACAAAGCCCCTTATGAGAATATCATAGTTCAAATAGACTGTTTCTTGTTTGCTGTACAATGTTGTGAATTTAGACAAAAGTAAGAAAAACAGATAATAAATGGTATGTTAAATGGCAGGAGCTTCAACTGTACGGAAGGTTTCAGCACCATGGACAGCGATAATATATTTTTTTGACAGGTTGGGTGTAATATTTATGCATTTGTTTAGAAAGTATCACATCTTACCTCTCCTAATGTATGGCTTCTATGATCGGGGACCAATAAAGTACTCCCATTGCCGCCCGGGACTACAGTAGAACCAATACTCATTCTGGGTCCAACCAACATATACCGTTTATCTCCAGATCTGTATTGGATGCTGTGACACAATGTTCCGTCGTAATTCGTATCTTGTAAATACTTGGAGGGAGAGTCTGTGGCTTTTGAGCACTGCATTACAGCCAAGACGGCAATACTCATTAGAAAAAGTATTGAAACTGATCCCAAAGTTATCATTAAATAAAAGGTCACATTGTTCTCCTCAGGGTATGTTACTGAACTTTTAACATCAGAAGCTGCAAAAGCCTCTTTGGGCTCCACAACTTTGACAACCACAGTAGCTGTTGCAGAGAGTGAAACGTTCCCATTATCTTTTACCAGTATGACCAGTTTATGTTCAGCCTCGTCTGTCTCTGTAAATGACCGAAGCGTCCTTATCTGTCCTGTGTAGCGGTCCAAACCAAACAGACTGTGGTCAGTCACTTCTTGCAGCAAAAATAGTAACCAGCCATTATATCCAATATCAGCATCATATGCTCTCACTTTAGTCACAAAATGGCCTGCGTTGACATTTCGAGAAATATCCACACTTTCAATAGAACCGTTAGAGGTGACTGGATCCAAAATCACAGGAATGTTGTCGTTTTGATCCATAATAAACACGTTCACTGTGACGTTGCTACTTAACGACGGATTTCCTGAGTCTGACGCAACAACGTGGAATTGGAACTTTTTCAAAGATTCAAAGTCAAAGGTTTTTAACGCCAAGATGTCCCCAGTTTCGGAATTGATGTTTAGAAATGAGCCTGGATGATTATTCTTGCCTCCATCTCTGACGATAAAATATGAAATTATGGCGTTTTCATTAATATCACGATCCTTTGCCTTTACAGAAAATAGAGATATTCCTGGTATGTTATTCTCAGTGACATAGAAATTATAGGGACTCAGTGAAAACTCTGGCCTATTATCATTTGCATCTGATACCACAATGTTAATGGTTTTAATCGCTGACAGACTTGGATCTCCTGCGTCTTTGGCAATAATTCTTAGCTCATACTGAGACCGAGTTTCTCTATCTAATGGAGATTTGGTGACAACAGAGTACATTTTATTTTGTAAAGATGGCATTAAAATAAAAGGGACATCATCCGATATAAAACAGACAACATTTCCATTTAGACCTGAATCCTTATCATTTACAGTAATTAATGCAACTGTGGTTCCGGTCCTAGAATCCTCGGGAATTGAAGTGGAAACCGATGTCACCTCAATCTCAGGGGGATTATCATTGAGATCAACAACTTTAACAAAAACGCTTTTTTCTGTTGTCATTGGAGTATGTCCCTTATCAGATGCTTGTATATCAATATCAAAGCTGTCTTCTAACTCGAAGTCTATCAGCTCTTTTACAATGATCTCTCCTGTATTGGCATCAATGTTGAATAGTTTACGTAAATCAGTTTTCACATTACTAGCAAAAGAATACATAATGTGTCCGTTAGAACCTTCGTCTAGATCTGTAGCGTTTACATGGACCACCACTGTGCCTATAGGAGAATTCTCATTTAGAGTTACTGAGTATGACTCTTCAGTAAAAATAGGGGCATTATCATTTACATCTAAAACATGGACAATAATTTGCAACGTCCCCGAACAAGGAGGTTTTCCCCCATCACTTGCTGTGAGCAATAACTCATGGGTCTTTACAGCCTCTCTGTCTAACTGTTTCTGTAGAAAAATAATGGGTATTTTTCCTTCCTTGCCTCGTTCTTTAACCTCCAAACGGAAATGCTCGTTTGCGTTGAGTTTATACTGTTGAACACTGTATGTTCCACCGTCTGGGTCTTGTGCAGCTTGCAGCTGAAATCTTGCTCCCGGTAATGCAGACTCGTATATTTCTATATTTTTTTCCTTTTCTGGAAAAATGGGAGAGTGATCGTTAACATCCAACACTTCCACGGAGACATAATGTATCTCCAGTGGGTTCTCTAGTACAGTTTTTATGTTGATCAAACAGACACTGCTCCGTTCACAAAGCTCTTCTCGGTCTATCTTACGGTTCACATAAATTACTCCATCATCCGTATTTAAGCGAAAAGGGGGCTCGGGTGAGCTCGATACAATTCTAAAACCCCTGATTTTGAGGCTACTAAGATCCAGACCCAAATCTTTTGCAACGTTTCCAACGTACGTTCCTTCTTCAACCTCCTCAGTTGTCGTGTATTTTATCTGCGCCGAAGCTTTGCTCCAAAATATTACCAAAGCAACCATAAAGACAACCCATCGCTGCCTCTTGGTCCGTGCCTCCCGAGGTCTTTGTTTCATGATTTAAGAACACCAAACACCGTATCAACAAACAATCAAAACATAAGTCGTTGCGATCTCCATGTCATTTGAAGTGGCCAATCTATTTATGTATTACATGTAAAGTATCCAAAATGCTGATTCTATTTTCAAATATACACTGCTTTGGTATGCTTTCCTCAACAACTGAATACAAGAGGGGTGGAGACTAGAGTCAAACTAAAATACATGAGAGGGCTGCACTGATGGTTGGGCACTGACACCATGTGATTGTACAACCCATTACAATATGTCATTATCAGAACATTGGTAATGAATAAAAGGCTAATTCCAACCGTACAGGCTACACTCATAACTGGGGGAAAATATATATTCTACAATTAGAAAATGTATTTTCGTGTGCACCTCGTTTGGTAATAAAAGAATGGTAGGCTAATGTATATAGTTGGTGTATCATTTAGAGAAAAATAAAGACAAACATAGTTGCAGTGACACCAACATAACTTGTTAATGACGCTATTATTACAAAAAATGTTTTATTGTATCACAAGAGACTAACATATTTGGAACGCCATGGATTTTATTGCAACTTAGAGCAACATGATGTAATCAGTAACGATTAGAAGGCTCAGTTACTAGTGTTACTAGTACACAAGATGATGACAGGTGTGAGCAATCTTTTAATGGAACACCTTCTGCATATTTTACCAAAACAACACTTACCTCTGTGGACGCACGACTCCTGTTGTCCGGGACCACAAACGTGTTACCATTGCTGCCCGGGACTATAGTAGAACCTATACTCATTCTGGGTCCAACTAGCATGTATCGTTTGTCTCCTGATCTGTACTGAATGCTGTGGCATAAAGTTCCGTCGTAATTTGGATCTTGAAGATATTTTGATGAATAGTCTGTGGCTTTGGAACACTGCATTACAATTAGCCAAATGATACTGACAAGGAAAAGAGCGGAAACTGACCCCAAAGTGATTATCAAATAATTAATCGCATTGTTCTCTTCCTGTTCGGTAAATGAGCTTTTGACATCAGATGCCGCAAAAGCTTCTTTGGGCTCCACAACTTTCACAATAACGGTAGCTGTTGCTGAGAGTGAAACGTTTCCATTGTCTTTGACCAGTATGACCAATTTGTGTCCAGCCTCGTCTGTCTCTGTAAAGGACCGAAGTGTCCTAATCTGTCCCGTATAGCGGTCCAAACCAAACACACTGTGATCAGTCACTTCCTGCAGTGAAAATAGTAACAAGCCGTTATATCCAATATCAGCGTCATATGCTCTCACTTTAGTCACCAAATGGCCTGCGTTCACATTGCGGGAAATCTCTTCTACACCTTCAGCAGAACCGTTTGTGCTGATTGGATATATAATCACTGGAACGTTGTCATTCTGATCCAGAATGAAGACGTTTACTGAGACGTTGCTGTTTAATGAAGGAATTCCAGCGTCTGCTGCAACAACTTGAAATTGAAATGTTTTGAGGATTTCAAAGTCAAAGCTTTTTAGGGCAGAAATGTCCCCATTTTCTGGGTTAATATTTAGAAATGGTGCCAGTTTATTGTCCTTGCCTACTTCTCTTAGAATCTGATATGATATAATTGCGTTTTCATTTTCATCACGATCGGAGGCTCTAACAGAAAACACACAGGCTCCCGGTGCATTATTCTCTGTCAAATAAAAATTGTATGGACTCACTGAAAACTCTGGAGGGTTATCATTGACATCAGACACCATGACAGTGATGGTTTTAATAGATGAAAGTGATGGTTGTCCTGAATCTTTAGCAAATATTGTAATATCATAATAAGATATATTTTCTCTATCAAGAGATGACTTAGTCACCAACGAATACATGTTGTCCTGTAACGCCGGTGTTAGCAGAAAAGGAACACCTTCAGTTAGAAAGCATATCACTTTCCCATTGAGTCCAGAGTCCATGTCTTTAACGCTCATCAATGCCACTGTAGTTCCGGGTTTAGAGTCCTCGGGAATCGCATTTAAAAATGACATCACCTCGATTTCTGGTGTATTGTCATTTAAGTCAATTATTTTTATCACCACACTTTTGTCTGTTTTCAAAGGAATTGAACCTTTATCTGATGCTTTTATATCAATTTCATAACGATCTTTTACTTCAAAATCAATAATTCCTTCGACAACAATTTCCCCTGTCCTCTTATCTACATCGAAGAGTTGACGTAGTTTATTGTTTACATTTTTGCCAAATGAGTAAAATACCTCGCCATTTACACCATCGTCTAAATCGGTGGCGTTTACTTGTATGACAGTTGTGCCAATTGGGGAATTTTCATTTAGCGTCACAGAATATACATCTTTTGTAAAAACAGGAACATTATCATTTACATCTAAAACATCCACAAAAATATCTATAGTACCAGACTTAGGAGGTCTTCCTCCGTCCAAAGCGGTCAATACCAGTCTGTGATTCCGTTTAGTTTCTTTATCGAGTGCTTTCTGTAAATGCAGAATAGGAATTTTTCCATCCTCACCTCTATCTTTCACTTCTAAATTGAAATGTTCGTTATGGCTCAGTTTATATTGTTGAACAGAGTGCAAGCCAATGTCTTGGTCACGCGCAGCTTGTAGTTGGAATCGCTCTCCGGGCTGCGCGGACTCATATATCTCTAAACGAGTCTCTTTTTCTGGGAAGCTTGGAGAATGGTCGTTGACATCCAGCACCTCCACTGATACATAATGAACTTCAAGTGGGTTCTCTAGAACGGTTTTCAGGTTGATCAAACACACACTGCTTTCCTCACACACTTCCTCACGGTCTATCCGTTGGTTCACATACAGAATCCCGTCGTTTTGGTTTAATTGAAAAAGTGTTACTGCTGAGCCAGACACAACACGAAAAGCCCTCTCTTTCAATGTGCCCTTATCTAATCCCAGATCCTTCGCTATATTTCCAACTACAGTTCCTTCATTTAGCTCCTCGGATGTGGTATATCGTACTTGCGCTGACGCCTGCTGTAAAAGCACCAAAGCCAGGAAAGCGACACACAGTTGTCGCACACTCCTTGAATCACGAAGGCTTTTTTCCATGACTTCAAACATACGAATCCACCGTACTATAACTTTATAATCCACAAAATATTATCCATCATACTCTAATTCCTCGATGATCTTATTCCGATATTGCAAAAGCGTGCCAAATCGTAGGAAATGAAAGAACAGAAATTATTCTGACGAAATCAGAACAAAAGGGGTGGACTGATATGTAGACTGAGCTATGATGACGAAGAAGCGTTATTTTCATTGTACACTGACACCGTGCGATGCTACATCAAATCACAGACTTGTAGTGGAGAGTGGTCGGAGACGATTGGAAATTCGATAACTAAATGATACTGTAAATGTTTTCTGGAAGAATGTATTTTTTTCACATTGACATCTAATTAACCTTAAACGGCATCATTATTATAAGGTCTATTCAGAAGGGTTCAGCACCACGGACAGCGATACTTTTTAAAATTCAAAACGCTGATCTCTCAATTATAATCTTAATTATGCCCAAAATAAAACTTACCGTTTTTTATGGAGACACTATTTGATGCACTATATTAAAGATATATGTCAACGAATAATATAGATGCAAGGCTTTTAGGGTAAATAAAGTAATTATCCTACTATAGCGCACTCAAAATGTTCTTACCTCTCCAGGCGCACTTCTTCTGTGATCCGGCACTACTAGAGTATTTCCACAGCTGCCCGGGACTATAGTAGAGCCTATACTCATTCTGGGTCCAACTAACATGTATCGTTTGTCTCCGGATTTATATTGAATGCTGTGGCACAGTGTCCCATCATAATTCGTGTCTTGTAAATATTTGGAGGAATAGTCTGTGGCTTTTGAGCATTGCATGACAACCAATACGACAATACTGATGAGAAAAAGTCCAGAAACTGATCCCAAAGTTATCATCAAGAAAAAGGTCACATTATTCTCTTCATGTTCAGCTACTGAGCTTTTAACATCAGAAGCTGCAAAGGCCTCTTTGGGCTCCACAACTTTGATAATCACAGTAGCACTTGCTGAGAGTGAAACATTCCCATTGTCTTTTACCAGAATGACCAGTTTATGTTCAGCATCGTCTGTCTCTGTGAATGACCGAAGTGTCCTTATATGTCCTGTATAGCGGTCCAAACCAAACAGACTGTGGTCAGTCACTTCCAGAAGTGAAAACAAGAGCCAACCGTTATATCCTATATCAGCGTCATATGCTCTCACTTTAGTCACCAAATGGCCTGCGTTCAAATTTCGGGGAATTTCCTCCACACATTCATAAGAACCATTGGTCCTGCCAGGATACAAGATCACTGGAGCATTGTCGTTCTGATCCAAAATGAAAACGTTGACCGTGACGTTACTTTTTAGCGACGGAGTTCCAGAGTCTGATGCAATAACTTGGAACTGAAATGTTTTGAGGGTTTCAAAGTCAAAGCTTTTTAGCGCTAATATTTCCCCATTTTCAGAGTTAATGTTTATAAAGGAGGCCAGTTTATTTTCTTCTCTCCCGTCTCTCACAATATGGTATGATATTTGAGCACTTTCATTCTCATCACGATCAGAGGCGTACACGGAAAATATTGAGGAACCTGGGGCGTTATTCTCGGTCACATAGAGAGTATAGGGGCTTTGTGAAAACACTGGACTGTTATCATTGACATCGGATATAAAGACACTAATGGTCTTCATAGACGACAATACTGGATGACCGGCGTCTTTGGCAATTATTGTTATATCATATCGAGAATGACTCTCCCTATCCAATGGATACTTGGTGACTACAGAGTACATATTATCTTGTAACGATGGTGATAATGTGAAAGGAACGTCTCTGTTTATAGAGCAAATAACCTTTCCGTTTAGGCCAGCGTCTTTATCGTGAACACTTATTAGAGCCACTGTAGTTCCAGGTTTGGAATCCTCAGGGACAGAGTTGGGAAAAGAGGTCACTTCAATTTCGGGAGCATTATCATTAACGTCAACAACATTGATTATTACGTTTTTGTCGGTGGTTAATGGGACTTGTCCTTTATCGGAAGCCTTTATATCAATTTCATAACTTTTGTGTTTCTCGAAATCTATCAGACCAGCAACTACTATTTCTCCAGTGACTGAGTCTAACGTGAAAAGTTCACGCACTTTACTATTAACTTCATTGCCAAAAGAATAAATAACTTCACCGTTTGCACCATCGTCTACATCGGTTGCATTTACCTGAATTACTGTAGCACCAATCGGAGAGTTTTCACTTACTGAAATAGAATACACATCTTTTGTGAAAATGGGAAAGTTATCATTTATATCAAGGACTTCAACATTTATTACTGTCGTTCCGGTCTTCACTTGACGCCCCCCATCAATGGCGGTAAGCAGTAGTCCGTGTATTTTTGAAGCCTCTCTGTCTAACTGCTTATGTAGACTCAAAAATGGCACTTTTCGGTCATTCCCTCTATCCTCAATCTCTAGACGGAAATGTTCATTCCGGCTGAGTTTATACTGCTGAACTGAAAACTGGCCAATGTCTTGGTCAAGTGCAGCTTGGAGCTGGAACCTCGCTCCTGGCAACGCTGACTCAGATATCTCTAGTGTTTTCTCTTTCTCTGGAAAACTTGGAGAATTGTCGTTAATATCCAGTACTTCCACAGCCACATAGTGGATCTCCAAGGGGTTCTCTAGGACGAGTTTCAGGTTGATTAAACAATCGCTAGTCCGTCCACAAACATCCTCCCGATCAATCTTTTGGTTTACATATAAAATGCCATCGCTCTGGTTTAGCATGAAAAAGGGCTCGCTCGAACTAGCTACTATACGAAAACGCCGCTCCTTCAAATTGGTCTTATCTAGTCCCAAATCTTTAGCTGTATTACCTACAACAGTTCCCTCTTTGAGCTCCTCGAAAATTGAATATCGTATCTGAGCAGACGCATCGCTGCACAGCAGAATCAAAACAATCATTAAAGCAACAAATCGCCGCGGCTCGGTCCATGCCTCAAGTTCTCTTTGTTCCATGTTTTGAAGGATAATAAATAGTCCACAGTGGCCTACCACTGATCTTACTTCATCAGTAAAATAATTACTTCATTAAAGCCGGTGTTTTTAAATGATCGGGCTCCTGAAAAAAGCATAAATGAGGGATGAATGGGCAACGCAAACCGTCAGCTCGCAATGTCTTCTGCAAATGTCGAAATAACCAAGTGGCCGATTGTAAACGGACCCATGACGACATCGGCTCTTACGAAATAGACGTTACGGTCACACTGACACCATGCGATCGCTCAACACATTGCATGATTATGTCTGACGTAAAATACCCCGGGTGTGCAATATTGAAAGCGTTGTAACGTTTTGTAATAGAAATATGTGTGTGTGTGTGTGTGTGTGTGTGTGTGTGTGTGTGTGTGTGTGTGTGTGTGTGTGTGTGTGTGTGTGTGTGTGTGTGTGTGTGTGTGTGTGTGTGTGTGTGTGTGTGTGTGTGTGTGTGTGTGTGTGTGTGTGTGTGTGTGTTGTGTGTGGCTATAGAGCAAATTACGTATATTGAAAGAGCATACGGGCTGCTCGAAATGAAAAGAAATTTGCATTAGGCATTATACATTAAAACACATTTCCTCACAATTGTATCCTACAGGATTCAAATGCAAATTAAACATATAAATACAAAACTATGAGACACTTTCACAAAACAAATCATTAGGACAATTGCAGCTCCATGGACAGCGAAAACCCATGCATGTTAATTAATTGCTCCACTCTGACAGTGTGAAAAGTGTATAGATTAGGAATAATATGGCATTACCTTACCTCTCCAAACACACAAGTTCTGCGATCTGCTGGGATCACTAGAGTATTTCCATTGCTCCCTGGGACAATAGTAGAGCCTGTACTCATTCTGGGTCCAACTAACATGTACCGCTTGTCTCCAGATTTGTACTGGATGCTGTGACATAGTGTTCCGTCATAATTTGTATCTTGTAAATTCTTTGAGGAATAGTCAGTGGCCTTGGAGCACTGCATTGCAACCAACAAGACAATACTGATAAAAAAGAGAGCTGAAACTGACCCCAAAGTTATTTTCAAATAAAAGGTCATATTGTTCTCCTCCTGATCAGTTACTGAACTTTTAACATCAGAAGCAGCAAATGCCTCTTTGGGTTCCACAACTTTGATCGTAACTGTAGCCGTTGCTGAGAGTGAAATGTTCCCATTGTCTTTCACCAGTATGACCAGTTTATGCTCAGCCTCGTCTGTCTCTGTAAATGACCGAAGTGTCCTTATCTGTCCTGTATAGCGGTCCAAACCAAACAGACTGTGGTCAGTCACTTCCTGTAGTGAAAACAGTAACCAGCCATTATATCCAATATCAGCGTCATATGCTCTCACTTTAGTCACCAAATGACCTGCGTTCACATTGCGAGGAATTTCCTCCCCACATTCAGCAGAACCATTAGCACTGGCTGGATACAGGATTACCGGAGCGTTGTCGTTCTGATCCAGAATGAACACGTCCACTGTGACGTTACTGCTTAGTGGTGGAGTTCCAGAGTCTGAGGCAACCACTTGGAATTTGAAGGTTTTTAAAGTTTCAAAGTCAAAGCTCTTTAGCGCTATTATCACCCCATTTTCAGTGTTAATATTTAGAAATGAGGATAATGTATTTCTTTTGTCAAAATCTTGTACAATATGGTACGAAATGTGAGCGTTTTCAATATCATCATTATCAGAGGCCTGCACAGAAAACACTGTAGACCCTGGGGAGATATTCTCCCTGACATAAAAAGTATAAGGGTTTAATAAAAACTCTGGACTGTTATCATTAATATCTGATACAATAACACTAATAGTTTTCATAGATGACAATGCTGGCTGCCCTGCGTCTTTGGCTACTATTAGAAAATTGTATCGTGGCTTTTTTTCTCTATCTAGAGATGACTTGGTAACTAATGAATACATATTATCTTGTAAAGATGGTGTCAGTTGAAATGGAATATTTTCAGTTAGGGAGCATGCAACCTTTCCGTTAAGACCAGAGTCCTTATCGTGAACACTGATTAGAGCTACAGTCGTTCCAGGTCGTGAATCCTCAGGGATAGAGTTTGAAAAGGAAGTCACTTCAATCGCCGGTTCATTGTCGTTAAGGTCCACTATCTTTATGTGCACGGTCTTTTCTGTAACTAGAGGGGCAAGACCCTTGTCGGAGGCTTGAATTTCTATTTCATATTTGTCTTTCACCTCATAATCTATAGGACCCTTCACAATAATCTCACCTGTAATTGGATTGATATTAAAAAGTTTAAACAATATGTCGTGCACACTGTTCCCAAACGAGAAAATAATCTCTCCATTTGGACCATCATCGAGATCAGTTGCGTTAACCTGTACAACCATCGAACCTATTTCAGCGTTTTCATTCAGTAAAACGGAGTAAACATCTTTGGAAAAGACAGGTGCGTTATCGTTAACATCCAAAACATCTACTGTTATTTTCATATTACCTGATCTAGGGGGTTTCCCCCCATCAAGAGCCGTAAGTACCAATATGTGACTCACAACAGTTTCCCTGTCTAATGCCTTTTGTAAAACTAATATGGGGATTTTCCCATCATCCCCTTTGTCTCTTACTTCTAATTGAAAGTTTTCATTTTGACTGAGTTTATATTGTTGAACCGCAAATACACCGCCATCTAAATCGCTCGCAGCTTTCATCTTAAATCGCGTCCCCGGTAAGGTGGATTCGGATATTTCCAATCGTTTCTCTCTCTCCTGGAAACTTGGAGAGTGGTCATTAACATCAAAAACCTCCACCGCGACGTAATGGATCTCCAGTGGGTTCTCCAGCACAGTTTTCAAGTTAATCAAACACAAGCTGCTCTGTCCACACACTTCCTCTCGGTCTATTTTTCGGTTAACGTATAACATGCCATCGTTCTGGTTTACATAAAAAAATGGTTCAGTTGTTCCTGGTACAACACGATACCCCCTCTCTTTTAACGTGTTCTTATCTAGTCCCAAATCTTTGGCAATATTCCCCACAACAGCTCCTTCTTTAAGCTCCTCATAGGTTGAATATCGAATCTGTGCAGAAATCTGGCTCCAAAAAAGAAGCATAGAAACCATGAAGGCTAGCCACGTCCACCGCTCCATCCATTGATAGCATCTTCTTTGTTCCATGACTTCAATGTGATTAAATTCTGCACAATGTAGTACCTCAACTATAACAATGTTTTTAAGAATACAAAACAATCCATCATCCAAAATGTAGGTCCTCCTTAAATTGCAGAAATATACGAAATAGCTGTATTCGAAAGCCTGCAATTGAACTGTCGATGTCGAAATAACAAATGGTTTGAGGGTTGGGCTCAAAAGATAACGATGTAATAAATATGAACCCTTATTTTACTAAGAGAGAGCGACACCTTGTGATTCCATTCCATATCTAACTTCTTGGTCTAATGAAACATTCAACGAATGGATCACTGTGTTAAAAAACAAAACAAACAGAGATAACAAAAAAAACAACAAATTTAAAAAATGTTTACTCATAAAACTGCATTTTTGTTGAAAGTGGTCAAAATAGACACCGAAGCCACCTTATCTGCAAAGAATTACATGGAGTAAGTGAACACTCCTCTATAACCATGCAGAAGGATTTTTCCAATAACTAGGTAACTGTTATACAACAACAAATACAAAACACTGTTAACCTTTCGTAGCAAACGTTCGCAAACAACATCTTTAAGAAGCATAGAGTATCCTATCAACAAGCATATTTCAGCACCACGGACAGCTACTTCTGAGAATTCCGGTTTAACACGACTTGCCAACAGCTTATCGAAAACAAATTCAAACATATTATTTGATATGCATGAAACTTGTTACAAAAGCTGCTCTTTTCAAACCGAAAGGCAAATGTTGTTTGCATTATATTACACTCAAATACATTGGTTCTTACCTCAACAGCAGCAGGCATCCTGTGACCAGGGACTGCAAGAGTATTCCCATTGCGGCCAGGGACTATAGTAGAACCTATACTCATTCTAGGACCAACTAGCATGTATCGTTTGTCTCCAGATTTGTACTGAATGCTGTGACACAATGTTCCGTCATAATTTGTTTCTTGCAAATATTTGGAGGAATAGTCTGTGGCTTTTGAACACTGCATTACAATCAACGCAATGATGCTGATAAGAAAAAGTGTTGAAACTGATCCCAAAGTTATCATTAAATAAAAAGTTATATTGTTGTCCTCCTGGTCTGTTACTATATTTTTAACGTCAGAGGCCGCAAAAGCTTCTTTGGGCTCCACAACTTTTATAACCACTGTGGCTGTTGCTGAGAGTGAAATGTTCCCATTGTCTTTGACCAGTATGACCAGTTTATGTTCAGCCTCGTCTGTCTCTGTAAATGACCGAAGTGTCCTTATTTGTCCTGTATAGCGGTCCAAACCAAACAGACTGTGGTCAGTCACTTCCTGTAGTGAAAACAATAGCCACCCGTTATAGCCTATATCAGCGTCATATGCTCTCACTTTAGTCACCAAATGACCTGCGTTCACATTTCGTGGAATCTCCTCCACACCTTCAGTAGAACCATTACTGCTGACTGGATATAAAATCACTGGAGTGTTATCGTTCTGATCCAGAATGAAGACGTTGACTGTGACGTTGCTACTTAATGACGTAGTACCAGAGTCTGATGCAACAACTTGAAATTTAAATGTTTTGAGTGTTTCAAAGTCAAAGCTTTTTAGTGCCAAAATATCTCCGTTTTCCGAGTTAATGTTTAAAAATGAGACCAGTTTGTTTTCTTCGTCCCCATGTCTCAAGATATGATATGAAATTATAGCGTTGTCTGTATTATCTAGATCAGAGGCCCTCACAGAAAATAGGGATTTTCCAGGGGCGTTATTCTCAGTGACATAGAAAGTGTAGGGGCTCAGTGAAAATTTGGGACTGTTGTCATTTACATCTGATACAACAACCCTTATTAACTTTTCAGATGACAAAGATGGTTCTCCAGCATCTTTGCAAATTATTATTATTTCATATTGAGATAGATTTTCTCTGTCCAGTGGAGATTTGGTTAGTACAGCAAACAAGTTGTCCTGTGAAGATGGTGTTAAAGTGAAAGGCTCGTCCTTGCCTAATGAACACATAACTTTTCCATTATGGCCAGAGTCTACGTCATTAACACTGATTAGAGCCACCGTAGTGCCAGGCCTGGAATCTTCCGGGACAGAGTTCGAAAATGAAGTCACTTCAATGTTGGGTTCATTATCATTTAAATCAACTATCTTTATTATTATGCTTTTGTCTGATGTAAGAGGGGCTAAACCCTTATCAGAGGCTTGAATTTCGATTTCATACTTATTTTTCTCCTCAAAATCAATTAAGCCCTTGACGATTACTTCACCCGTTAATGGATTAATATCAAATAATTCAAAGATTTTGTCATTTTCGCTATTGACAAATGAATACATAACTTCTCCGTTCTGGCCTTCATCCAAGTCAGTTGCGTTTACCATGATGACTGTAGTGCCAAGATGAACATTTTCTTCTAGTTGCACGGAATAAACATCTTTTGAGAAAACTGGTGCATTGTCATTAACGTCCAACACATCCACAATTATTTTCATGTCACCGGATCTCGGAGGCTTCCCCCCATCCACAGCCGTCAACACCAATGCATGTTTCACTATTAGCTCCCTATCTAACGGCTTTTGCAAAACTAAAATAGGAATTTTCCCGTCATCGCCTTTGTCCTTTACCTCCAAACGGAAGTAATCATTTGGACTAAGTTTATATTGCTGAACAGAATAGACTCCAACATCTGCGTCACGGGCTGCTTTTAGCTGAAATCTTGCACCAGGACGTGCTGATTCTGAGATATCCAGTTGTTTTTCTTTTTCAGTAAAGTTAGGAGAATGGTCGTTAATATCCAGCACCTCAACAGCTACATTATGAATCTCCAGTGGGTTATCAAGCAGAGTTTTCAGGTTTATCAAACAAACGTTGATCCTCTCGCACACCTCCTCTCTGTCAATTTTTCGTTTCACGTGCAATATTCCATCGTTCGAGTTAAGCTGGAAAAGAGATTCGGTTGAGCCAGCCACAAGACGAAAATTCCTTTCTTTCAATGTGCTCTTATCTAGTCCCAAATCCTTCCCCATATGTCCAATGACCGTTCCTTCCCTTACTTCCTCGAATATAGAATATCGTATTTGTGAAGAAGCCTCTTTAAAAAATAGAACTAAAGCCACCATGAACACTGCGGATATCCTTCCCTCCCACCGTGCTTGAGATCTTCTTTGTTTCATGATTTGCCGATCGAGAGGAATTTCACAATTACCTACCAGAAACATAACTGTATAACAAGTAAAAAACACATTTTATCATATTCTCCACTAATTCAAATAGTTATAGGTTTTGCTAGAAACCGAAATGGTCAGTCTCCTCTAAAATGCATGTTCCGTGTCGAAAAGCAAATAGTAAAGGGGTGGACTCAAAAGAACATTATGTTTGAATCATCGTTGTACTGGCACAGTGACACCATGCGATACCAAAAGTATTACATTGTTGTAATTGCACAAAAAACATCATTCTTCTTTGCCAACCCAATTCAGTGTTCATGTTATAGTAAGCGTGTGGAAAAGACGGTATCAACAGCAAGGAAAGCAACATTATCATAAAACATTGATTACGCACAATGCGAGAAAACTAATCCACTAACCAACAATAATTTCAGAGTTGGTTTTCATCTATTAAATGAGATTCGAGAGTAAACCATAAACCTTCAATTTAATAGATGAGACAGACAGACTTAAATTGTGAAGGATTTTTTCCCGTGACTTCAAACATAACAAATCCACCGTAATATAACACTATTATAGTTTTCATCATACTCTCATTTGTCGATTATCTTATTCCGAGACAATAGTTATAATTGCAAACGCGTGCCAAAACGTAAAGAATGAAAGATCAGAAGGTATTCTAAGGAAATCAGAACAAAATAGTGACAGACGGGGTTTCTCCTGTACACTGACACCCTCACATCACAGACTTGTTGTTGACGTTGCTAAAACAAAACTTATTGTCGAAGACAACTGCAAACTCATTCCGACATTCCAACATTCCGACGAAAAAAGCCTTGTTCCGCATCAATCACTATTCTATCTGACAAACAACAAGCGGCATATAAGGATAAGATTGATTTCTCAGAGGAATAAAGTCATTTGTAAATAGAATATAATGGAATGTATCTCAATCAGAGGGAAAATTAAAAACAAATGTTTTCTGGAAGGATGCACTTTCACGGCTTCATTAATAGGTCTATTACGGACGTTTCAGCACCATGGACAGTGAAATCTTTTTTTAATTCAGAATATTGATCTCGTAATTATAATCATCATAAAACTCTCAAAGTCTTACTGTTTTTTTACGGTGGCAATACCCATAAACTACGCACCAATTGTAGGTCAACGACATAATATAGATGCCAGGCTTTTGCTAAATTAAGTAATTAGCCTACTATAGCGCACTCAAAATGTTCTTACCTCTCCAGGCGCACTTCTTCTGTGATCCGGCACTACTAGAGTATTTCCACAGCTGCCCGGGACTATAGTAGAGCCTATACTCATTCTGGGTCCAACTAACATGTATCGTTTGTCTCCGGATTTATATTGAATGCTGTGGCACAGTGTCCCATCATAATTCGTGTCTTGTAAATGTTTGGAGGAATAATCTGTGTCTTTTGAGCATTGCATGACAACCAATACGACAATACTGATGAGAAAAAGTCCAGAAACTGATCCCAAAGTTATCATCAAGAAAAAGGTCACATTATTCTCTTCATCTTCAGCTACTGAGCTTTTAACATCAGAAGCTGCAAAAGCCTCTTTGGGCTCCACAACTTTGATAATCACAGTAGCACTTGCTGAGAGTGAAACGTTCCCGTTGTCTTTTACCAGTATGACCAGTTTATGTTCAGCCTCGTCTGTCTCTATTAAGGACCGAAGTGTCCTTATCTGTCCTGTATAGCGGTCCAAACCAAACAGACTGTGGTCAGTCACTTCCAGAAGTGAAAACAAGAGCCAACCGTTATATCCTATATCAGCATCATATGCTCTCACTTTAGTCACCAAATGGCCTGCGTTCAAATTTCGGGGAATTTCCTCCACACATTCATAAGAACCATTGGTCCTGCCAGGATACAAGATCACTGGAGCATTGTCGTTCTGATCCAGAATGAAAACGTTGACCGTGACGTTACTTTTTAGCGACGGAGTTCCAGAGTCTGATGCAATAACTTGGAACTGAAATGTTTTGAGGGTTTCAAAGTCAAAGCTTTTTTTAGCGCTAATATTTCCCCATTTTCAGAGTTAATGTTTATAAAGGAGGCCAGTTTATTTTCTTCTCTCCCGTCTCTCACAATATGGTATGATATTTGAGCACTTTCATTCTCATCACGATCAGAGGCGTATACGGAAAATATTGAGGCACCTGGGGCGTTATTCTCGGTCACATAGAGAGTATAGGGGCTTAATGAAAACACTGGATTGTGATCATTGACATCGGATATAAAGATACTGATGGTCTTCATAGACGACAATACTGGATGACCGGCGTCTTTGGCAATTATTGTTATATCATATCGAGAATGACTCTCCCTATCCAATGGATACTTGGTGACTACAGAGTACATATTATCTTGTAACGATGGTGATAATGTGAAAGGAACGTCTGTGTTTAGGGAGCAAATAACCTTTCCGTTTAGACCAGCGTCCTTATCATGAACACTTATTAGAGCCACCGTAGTTCCAGGTTTGGAATCCTCAGGGACAGAGTTGGCAAAAGAGGTCACTTCAATCTCTGGAGCATTATCATTAACGTCAACAACATTAATTATTACGTTTTTGTCGGTGGTTAGTGGAACATGTCCTTTATCGGAAGCCTTAATGTCAATTTCATACCTTTTGTGTTTCTCGAAATCTATCAGACCAGCAACTACTATGTCTCCAGTGACTGAGTCTAACGTGAAAAGTTCACGCACTTTACTATTAACTTCATTGCCAAAAGAATAAATAACTTCACCGTTTGCACCATCGTCTACATCGGTTGCGTTTACCTGAATTACTGTAGCACCTACCGGAGAGTTTTCACTGAGTGAAATGGAGTAGACATCTTTAGAGAAAATAGGAAAGTTATCATTTATATCAAGGACTTCAACATTTATTACTGTCGTTCCGGTCTTCACTTGACGCCCCCCATCAATGGCGGTAAGCAGGAGTCTATGTCTTTTTGAAGACTCTCTGTCTAACTGCTTATGTAGTGTCAAAAATGGCACTTTTCGGTCATCCCCTCTATCCTCAATCTCTAGACGGAAATGTTCATTCCGGCTGAGTTTATACTGCTGAACTGAAAACTGACCAATGTCTTGGTCACGTGCAGCTTGGAGCTGGAACCTCGCTCCTGTCAAAGCCGATTCAAATATCTCTATTGCTCTTTCTTCCTCCGGAAAACTTGGAAAATTGTCGTTAATATCCAGAATTTCCACAGCAACATAGTGGATCTCCAATGGGTTCTCTAGTACGATCTTCAAGTTGATCAAACAAACGAGAATCCGTTCACACACTTCCTCCCGATCTATCTTTTGGTTTACATATAAAATGCCGTCGTTCTGGTTTAGTATGAAAAAGGGTTCTGTTGAACCAGCCACTATACGAAAACGCCGCTCCTTCAATGTGCTCTTTTCTAGTCCCAAATCTTTAGCTGTATTACCTACAACAGTTCCCTCTTTGAGCTCCTCGAAAATTGAATATCGTATCTGAGCCGAAGCCTCGCTGCAAAGCAGAATCAGAATAATCTTTATGGCAACCCATCGCCGTCGCTCGGGCCATGCCTCTATCTCTCTTTGTTCCATCCTTTAAAGGAAATACATACTCCGCAGTGGCCTTCCACAGACACTATGTTCTCAGTAATATAATCTGGTGTCAATTGTGCTCCCGCACTAAAACATCAATGATGTATAAATGGCCACCGTTCACCGTCCACTCGAAAAATATTCTGCAAGAATAATGTCTCCAGCACACTGACACCATGCGCTCCCCTCAACACATTGCAGGATTATGTTTGTCCATGTAAAATACTCTGGGTGAACATTCTGGTAAAAGTTGTAACGTATTGTAATATAAAGAGGTGTGTTTGTGTATGTGTGTGTGCGTTTGTAAAAAAAAAAAAAAAGGGGGGGGGGGGGCATGGGCCATGAATACACGCAAGTCCTTTGTTACACATTTCAGTAAAATATATAACCGACAAACTCCTTGGCTTATCAAACATAGTTTCACCCTCATTTGCAATGTTATGGCCGAAAAAAAATATACTGCTCAATAGACAATTGATTGCTTGCCATACACTGAAAATCAAGCAGCTGTGAATGTAACAAGTCGACTGAAAGGTAAACTCATATGATGCAAGGGACTGTAAAAGCTGTTTTACACTGACATATGTGGTTACAATAATTGAAAGGTTGGGAAATTAAAGGGATTAGGCATATGATTATTATAAAAAACACTTCCTCACTTAAAGTTATATTCGACTAATTGTATCCTATATGACTCAAAATTAAATGTATATATATATATATATATATATATATATATATATATATATATATATATATAATATATATATATATATATATATATATATATATATATATAGCAAAACCCATGGTTGTTGATGAATTGCTCTGCTTTGACAGTGCACTTTACTGTGAAAATTGCATTAGATTAGGTGGGAATAATATGAAATTATCTCACGTCTCGAAACACACAAGTCCTGCGATCTGGTTAACTGGAGTATTTCCATTGCTCCCTGGGACAATAGTAGAGCCTGTACTCATTCTGAGTCCTACTAACATGTACCGCTCTTCTCCAGATTCATACTGGATGCTGTGACACAGTGTTCCGTCATAATTTGTATCTTGTAAATTCTTTGAGGAATAGTCAGTGGCCTTGGCGCACTGCATTGCAACCAACAAGACAATACTGATAAAAAGAGAACTGAAACTGACCCCAACGTTATTTTCAAATAAAAGGTCATATTGTTTGTCTCCTGGTCAGTTACTGAACTTTTAACATCAGAAGCAGCAAATGCCCCTTTGGGCTCCACAACTTTGATTATCACTGTAGCCGTTGCTGAAAGTGATACGTTTCCATTATCTTTTACCAGTATGACCAGTTTAGGTTCAGCCTCGTCTGTCTCTGTAAATGACCGAAGTGTCCTTATCTGTCCTGTATAGCGGTCCAAACCAAACAGACTGTGGTCAGTCACTTCCTTTAGTGAAAACAATAACAAGCCGTTGTATCCTATATTATCATCACATGCTCTCACTTTAGTCACCACATTGTTTTGACCCGTCAAATTGACCCGTTTCAAATTTGGACAAAAAGAAAAATTATGCAAGAATACATTTTTTTAACCTGAAAGATCATGGCCTTATTTTCTATGAGGAACATTTTAAAGAAAAAAACAATATTGAGTAAACATGCTATAACCACACATTTATGTCCTTCATACGATGTTCGGGTCAATTTGACCCGCATATGCACAGAAACACACAAACACAAAAACATGCAAACACGCAAACACACACACACACACACACACACACACACACACACACACACACACACACACACACACACACACACACACACTCAGTCACTCACCCTACTCACTCATATCCTTCTGGATATGACCAACTTTGAGGGGAGACACGTTTTCAGGGAGCGGTGGAGAGAGATGGACAATCCACAGTTACGTGCCTGCTTTCGGATCCTCATCCTTGCAGTTGTCTATAGGTCAAGAGGGGAGTCGACTGAAAGTCTGTAGGATGTCACAATGTCTTTGGAGAGCATCTATATATTCTCGAGGGTCATCAGGTTTGAAGACTGGGAATCTAGACCTGCTCTACGGTAGTGGGACAAGTTGGCAGCGATCCTCACTGTGTGGGACAAAAGGGTGGACCGGGTCCCACTTCATTACAACCCTGGGCAATCCAAATGTGAACTGTCAGTGATGCTATTTCCTCTTCTGCATGGATCATGAACATGTATACAGGGAAGCCAAAGGGAGGAACCCCTGAGAGAAACCAGGGACCAAGGGTGGTGCTGGATATTGCTGGGCCTCATTGGCCACAACATCACCTGCGATTTTTTTTCCACATTGTACAGCCTGTGACAGGAGCTTCTCAAAAGAAAGCTGAAAATTGTTGTAACAATCTGTAAAAAATAAGACACTCCCACCTTAGCTTCTAACTGTTTACAACAGGCCACTCCTCCGACTTTGTGTTTATGGCCAACCCTACCCTGGTATCCTACATTACCAAAAAGGGCAAACATTTGGTGCTCATGAGCAATCTAGGGTCAAAGTTGATTCTAACCACCAAAGGAGAGGTAGACAACTTGGACAAGCTGCCGTTCCACTACAGCTGCCAAGGGTCCTGCTACAGTGACAATCTGAATGGCAATTAATCCAAACTCGTGTTTCAATTTGTTGTAAATAATCTGCATTTGCAAATAGCATTTGAGACATTTTTGAGAGATCTATATCATAGCCAGTGACAATAACAATTTATGTTTGGTTCTCCTCTTTCTATTGTTGTTCATTTGCTTTACATTTTTTATTATTATTATTGTTTTCCTAGATAAGCATGACATATGCCACCCAAGTCTTTTTTAAAGTGGATTTTTTACGTGAACCAACTTGAACTTTATAACAAAAAACGAATGACACTTCCATTGTCAAATGTGATCTAGCAGAGATTGATTGCAAACATCAATCATATTTATGTTATCTATCTTGTTTGGAACCGAGATGAAAACAATATGCTAAGTAATGTTTTATATAAATTCTTATTTAACTACTGCTTTTTAAACCCCAATTTATGTCCCGGGTCAGTTTGATCGCGTGCCTGGTAAAGTGGATTTGAATATTTCCAGTCTCTTCTCTCTCTCCTGGAAGCTGGGAGAGTGGTCATTAACATCAAAAACCTCCACCGCGATGTAATGGATCTCCAGGGGGTTCTCCAGCACAGTTTTCAAGTTAATCAAACACAAACTGCTCTGTTCACAAACTTCCTCTCGGTCTATTTTTCGGTTAACGTATAACATACCATCGTTCTGGTTTACATTTAGAAAAAATGGTTCAGTTTTTCCTGGTACAACACGATACCCCCTCTCTTTTAACGTGTTCATATCTAGTCCCAAATCTTTGGCAATATTCCCCACAACCGCTCCTTCTTTAATCTCCTCTTTGAATATCAAACCTGTGCAGAAACCTGGCTCCAAAAAAGAACCACAGAAACCATGAAGGCTAGCCACTTCCATTGTTCTATCCATCCCTCCAGTCTTATTTGTTCCGTGACGTCAATGTGATTCAGTTCTACAGTGCCCTGCCTCACAGAGATAGACCATTATCTATCTATCTCTTTGCCCTGCCTTAACTACAACATTTTCAAGAACACTAAACACTCCATCATCCAAAATGTAGGTCCCCCTTGCCACAAATAATGTACTCGATTTTAGATGTATACAAATGTATCTGTTTCACTTGGGAATTTCACTAGATTAAAAGTTATAATTTAAGACGCATATGCTTGAACTCACCAAGAAGGTGAGGATCAGACTTGGAGCTCTATTTAAAATAAGGTCATGCATTTTGCTTGAAAATAGAAAGACAACTGTAAAATCTACTCTCTTGTCAGTCATGGATTATGGGGATATTGTGTATATGCATGCAGCCCCAACTATTTTAAAGTCCCTGGATGCAGTGTACCACAGTGCTTTGCGTTTTGTAACTGGGGATAGTTTTAGAACTCATCATTGTGCACTGCATGCAAAAGTAGGATGGTCTTCTCTTAGGGATAGGAGACAAAAACATTGTCTCTTTTTTGTTTACAAGGCATTGCTGGGCAAGTTACCTTTTTACCTTACTTCATTATTAAAACACAATCCAGTAGTCATAAGACACACTCACAGGACTATATCACCCTTAAGAGCCGCAAAGTGAACACAGAACTTGGTA
The DNA here is from genome assembly GCA_026901105.3 of Galaxias olidus. Taxonomy (NCBI): domain Eukaryota; kingdom Metazoa; phylum Chordata; class Actinopteri; order Galaxiiformes; family Galaxiidae; genus Galaxias; species Galaxias olidus. The sequence goes on from JAPMUY010004320.1 coordinate 143,366, forward strand.
AATCAGCTTTCAGTTTTTTTGCATTGAAATTGAAATTAAAGTTTGTTTCTGTTGAACAATTTAAACTTATACTGGAGGATTTGAGAGCTGAAGAGTGTTCTTGTTTTGGTTAAAACTTAAATATTGTACTGTATTGTAAATATTGTATTGCAAATATTTTTATTTATTTTGGCAAATTATTTTTTTGTGATTACTATATTCTGCCTTTAAACAGGGCACTGCTGGAAAGAGACCTGGTCTCAGTCAGTTACACTGTATAAAGAAAAGAAAATACAAATAATTCCGATAGCTTGCGAACGACCAGTCATGTCGAAATAACACATTGAAGGTTGGGCTCAAAATATGACGACATAATATATTATGAATTTACAAAGAGAGTGACACTTTGCGATTCCATTCCATTTCAAAGTGCTTGGTCTAATGAAACATTCAGTGAATGGGTTACTGTGTTAAAAATAAATAAATAAATAAAACGTTTTAAACTGTATTGTTGAAAGAATTTCAATGATTATGCATAGAACAATTGAATGAAAAATGTTTACTCGTAACACAATAAAACTTCAGACTATATTTTTGTTGAAAGTGGTCAATATAGACAGCAGAACCACCTGATATGCAATTTAATAATTGGACAACGTGAACACTCATCTATAACCATGTCGAAGGATTTTTACCAATAGCTATAGGTAAATACAACAATAAACAGAAAACACTAATGTTAACCTTTCATAGCAAATGTTCACTAAATCATCATCAACAACAACATTGGAGCATACAGTATCATATCAACAAGCATTTTTCAGCACCATGGACAGCTACGTCTGGGAATACCGGCTTACTACCTACCTGCCAACAGCTTATTGAAAACAAATTCGAACATAGTATTTGATATGCATGAAACTTGTTACAAAAGCTACTCTTTTCAAACCGAAAGGCAAATGTTGTTTGCATTATATTACACTCAAATACATTGGATCTTACCTCTCCAGTAGCAGGCATCCTGTGACCAGGGACTGCAAGAGTATTCCCATTGCTGCCAGGGACTATAGTAGAGCCTATACTCATTCTGGGTCCAACTAACATGTATCGTTTGTCTCCAGATTTATACTGAATGCTGTGGCACAGTGTCCCATCATAGTTCGTTTCTTGTAAATACTTGGAAGAATAGTCTGTGGCTTTTGAACACTGCATTACAATCAATGCAATGATGCTGATAAGGAAAAGTGCTGAAACTGATCCCAAAGTTACCATTAAATAAAAAGTTATATTGTTGTCCTCCTGGTCTGTAACAACACTTTTTACATCAGAGGCTGCAAAAGCTTCTTTGGGCTCAACAACTTTGATAAACACTGTGGCTGTTGCTGAGAGTGAAATGTTCCCATTATCTTTTACCAGTATGACCAGTTTATGTTCAGCCTCGTCTGTCTCTGTAAATGACCGAAGTGTCCTTATTTGTCCTGTATAGCGGTCCAAACCAAACAGACTGTGGTCAGTCACTTCCTGTAGTGAAAACAATAACCAGCCGTTATATCCTATATCAGCGTCATAGGCTCTCACTTTAGTCACCAAATGACCTGCGTTCACATTTCGTGGAATCTCCTCCACACCTTCAGTAGAACCATTACTGCTGACTGGATATAAAATCACTGGAGCGTTGTCATTCTGATCCAGAATAAACACGTTGACTGTGACGTTGGTGCTCAATGAAGGAATCCCAGAATCTGATGCAACAACATAGAAATGGAACGTTTTGAGAGTTTCAAAGTCAAAGCTTTTTAGTGCCAAAATATCTCCGTTCGCTGAGTTAATGTTTAAAAATGAGACCAGATTGTTCTCTTCATCCCCATGTCTCAAGATATGATATGAAATTATAGCGTTATCTGTATTATCTAGATCAGAGGCCCTCACAGAAAATAAGGACTTTCCAGGGCCGTTATTCTCAGTGACATAGAAAGTGTAAGGGCTCAGTGAAAACTTGGGACTATTGTCGTTTACATCTGATACAACAACCCTTATTAACTTTTCAGATGACAAAGATGGTTCTCCAGCATCTTTGCAAATTATTATTATTTCATATTGAGATAGATTTTCTCTATCCAGTGGAGATTTGGTTAGTACAGAAAACATGTTACTCTGTAAAGATGGTGTTAAAGTGAAAGGCTCGTCCTTGTCTAAGGAACACATAACTTTTCCATTATGGCCAGAGTCCACGTCATTAACACTGATTAGAGCCACCGTAGTGCCAGGTCTGGAATCTTCAGAGACAGAGTTCGAAAATGAAGTCACTTCGATATTGGGTGCATTGTCATTTAAATCAACTATCTTTATAATTATGCTCTTTTCTGTAGTATGGGGGGCTAAACCTTTATCAGAGGCTTGAATTTCGATTTCATACTTATTTTTCTCCTCAAAATCAATTAAGCCCTTGACGATTACCTCACCCGTTAATGGATTAATATCAAATAATTCAAAGATTTTGTCATTTTCGCTATTGACAAATGAATACATAACTTCTCCGTTCTGGCCTTCATCCAAATCAGTTGCGTTTACCATAATGACTGTAGTGCCAACATGAGCATTTTCTTCTAGTTGCACTGAATAAACATCTTTGGAGAAAACTGGTGCATTGTCGTTAACGTCCAACACATCCACGATTATTTTCATGTCACCGGATCTTGGAGGTTTCCCCCCATCCACAGCCGTCAGCACCAATGCATGCTTCCCTATTAGCTCCCTATCTAACGGCTTTTGTAAAACTAAAATAGGAATTTTCCCGTCATCGCCTTTGTCCTTTACCTCTAAACGGAACTGAGTATTATGGCTGAGTTTATATTGCTGAACAGAAAAGGCTCCAACATCTGCGTCACGTGCTGCTTTTAGCTGAAATCTTGCACCAGGAATCGCTGATTCTGGTAGCTCCAGGTGTTTTTCTTTTTCAGTAAAGTTAGGAGAATGATCGTTAACATCCAGCACCTCAACAGCTACATAATGAATCTCCAGTGGGTTATCAAGCAGAGTTTTCAGGTTTATCAAACAAACGTTGATCCGCTCGCACACCTCCTCTCTGTCAATTTTTCGTTTCACGTACAATATTCCATCGTTCGAGTTAAGCTGGAAAAGAGACTCGGTTGAGCCAGACACAAGACGAAAATTCCTTTCTTTCAATGTGCTCTGATCAAGTCCCAAATCTTTTCCCATATGTCCAATGACCGTTCCTTCCCTTACTTCCTCGAATATAGAATATCGTATTTGTGAAGAAGCCACTTCAAAAAATAGAACCAATGCAACCATGAAAACTGCGTACAGCCGTCGCTCCCACCGTGTTTCAGATTTTCTTTGTTTCATGATTTGATGATTGAGAGGAAATTCACAACAGCCCACCAGAAACAAAACAGTACACTAAAAAGTAAAAAACATTATTATATCATAATCTCATCATCAACATCTTTAAATTGATATAGGTTCTTCTAGATACTGAAATTGTTAGTCTCCTCGAAAATGTAAATGCCTTATCGAAAAAATATAGTCAAGGGGTGGACTCAAAGGGACAGAATCTGTTTGAATCCTCGTTGTATTGGCACACTGACACCATGCGATACAAAATTGTATTGCACGAAAAAAACAACATTCATCTTTGTCAATTCCTAATTCAGTGCTCAACTTATGAGCGTGTCAGCGGGAAGGATTTCAACCGGACAGCAACACTTTTGCAGCACACCGATTACGCACACTATGAGCACACTAATCCACCAACATACAGAAAACTGAATTTCAAAGTTGGTCGTTCACCTATTTAACACGATTTCAGACAAGATTAAACACCATCGATGTAGAGTGAACATACCTTTTGGATGGCTAAAATACATATAAGAATGCTTAAAAAAAAGTTAGGCTTACCTCTCCAGAGGCATAGCTCCTGTGATCGGGTACCAGCAGGGTATTACCATTGCTTCCAGGGACTATAGTAGAGCCTATACTCATTCTGGGTCCAACTAACATGTATCGTTTGTCTCCAGATTTGTACTGAATGCTGTGGCACAGTGTCCCATCATAAGTCGTGTCTTGTAAAAACTTGGAGGAATGGTCTGCGTTATTGGAGCACTGCATAATAATCAAAACGATGATACTTATGATAAATAGTGCTGAAACTGAGCCCAAAGTTATAATTAAATAATAGGTGACATTATTCTCAACCTGTTCTGTTTCGGAGCTTCTAACATCAGAAGATGCAAATGCCTCTTTGGGCTGCACAACTTTGATAATCACAGTAGCTGTTGCGGAGAGTGAAATGTTCCCATTGTCTTTCACCAGTATGACCAATTTATGCTCAGCCTCGTCTGTCTCTGTAAATGACCGTAGTGTCCTTATTTGTCCTGTATAGCGGTCCAAACCAAACAGACTGTGGTCAGTAACTTCCTGCAGTGAAAACAGTAACCAGCCGTTATATCCTATATCAGCGTCATATGCTCTCACTTTGGTCACCAAATGACCTGCGTTCACATTTCGTGGAATTTCCTCTACACCTTCAGCAGAACCGTTAGCACTGACTGGAAATAAGATAATTGGACTGTTGTCGTTCTGGTCCAGAATAAACACGTTCACTGTGACGTTGCTGCTTAGTGATGGAGTTCCAGAGTCTGATGCAACTACTTGAAAATAAAATGTTTTCAAAGTTTCGAAGTCTAAGTTCTTTAGGGCCAGTATAACGCCATTTTCTGGGTTGATGTTTAAAAATGAGGTCACTCTATGTCCTTCACCGCTATCTCGGTGAATTCGATATGAAATCTGAGAGTTTTCATTCTCATCACAATCAGAGGCTCTCACCGAAAATATTGAAGCTCCTGGTGCGTTATTCTCTGTGACGTAGAAAGTGTAAGGACTTTGTGTAAATGCAGGGCTGTTATCGTTCACATCTGACACCCTAACATTTATCGTCTTCTCAGACGATAAGGATGGGTGACCAGCATCTTTGGCAACTATTTTTATTTCATATTGATGCTGTTTTTCTCGATCTAGTTGGGATTCTGTAACCACGGAATACATATTTTCTTGCAACGATGCGGATAATTTGAAAGGAATATCATCACCTATTAAACAAGTAACTTTCCCATTATGACCACTGTCCAAATCATGTACACTAATTAACGCTACCGTGGTGCCAGGTCTGGAATCTTCAGGAATAGCTATTGAGAACGACGTGACTTCAATCTCGGGAACATTATCGTTAACATCAACAATATTCACAATAACACTTTTTTCTGTCCTAAAAGGAGCAGATCCCTTATCAGACGCCTGAATGTCAATCTCATAGCTTCCCTTTACCTCGAAATCAATGTTTCCTATTACAATTATTTCACCAGTATTTGGTTCTATATGAAAAAGCGTACGTATTCTATTGTTTACATTATTACCAAAAGAGTATACTACCTCACCATTGGAACCTTCATCTAAATCTGTGGCATTTACTTGTATTACAATTGTGCCATTAAAGGCATTTTCTTTCAGTCTTACAGAGTACGAATCCTTGGAGAAAATGGGCATATTGTCATTAACATCTAAAACGTCAACAATAATGACCACAGTTCCTGATTTAGGAGGTTTTCCTCCATCAACAGCAGTCAGCAATAATCTATGGCTCTTGTTGGTTTCCCTATCTAATGGCTTCTGCAGATTTAGAGAGGGAATTTTACCATCTTCTCCGCGATCCTTAACTTCCAAACGGAAATGTTCATTTTGATTGAGCTTGTATTGTTGAACGGAAAATTGTCCAATATCAGGGTCTCGAGCAGCTTGCAACTGAAAACGCAAGCCTGCTAAGGTGGACTCAGATATCTCCAAGTGTATCTCTTTCTCAGGAAAACTAGGAGAATGGTCATTAATGTCCAGAACTTCCACTGTGACGTAATTAATCTCTAAAGGGTTCTCCAGCACTGTTTTAAGGTTAACCGAGCACACGCTGGTCTGATCGCAAACTGCCTCTCGGTCTATTATTTGGCTCACATACAAAACACCGTCATGTTGATTTAGCTCAAACAGAGGCTCGGTAGAGCCAGGTACAATTCGAAATCCTCGATTCTTTAAGCTATTCAGTTCCAGACCCAAGTCTTTTGCTATTTTCCCAACGACAGTTCCTTTTTTTACCTCCTCGGATATCGAGTATCTTATCTGCGCCAAAGTCGTATTCCATAGCAGATTCAACGTAACCATAAAGACAATCCACCGTCCTCGGTCTCTCCATACTTCTGATCTTCTTTGTTCCATAATGTGCGAAAGAAACCACAGTTTCATAATACTTCTACTAAACCTTCATTAAAAACAATTCGATCCTCAATAGAATTGCAGTTTTTCATTATACACTGCTATATCCACAAATTGAATTGTGGACTGTAAGGCTGTTTTCTTTCAGAAGCAGACTACGTTCATGCTGCCTATTAAATAGGCTTGCTGGGGGGGGTTGGACATATACATAAAGCCCAAATTCAGGAAAAATCACGATGTTCAAAACTAGTACATTACTGACACCGAGCGAGAGTACAACATACTGCAGATGTTCTTTCCAAGAATAGGTTTTTTCCGGCATTTTAAAAAACTAGCACGTTTGATACATGGAATTGGCATTTTAATGCAAATACAAAAATAAAAAATCATAATAATACTTTTCCAAAAGCATCCATCCACTTTAAACAATCTAATTCAGTAAATTATGATTGGGATTAGGCAAATTATTTATTATGTCTGATATATATATTTCAAACTAGCATGCTGACGTTGGTCAAGGTGCTAGAAACTATTGTGTGTATCAATAGAGGGGCATGCGCTGCGTGCAAACGCAAGACAAATGGCTTTTCAGCACCACGGCGAGCGCCCATCATTTTGTCAACGGACCATTAAGTTTCGATATCTTTCAAACCTACAGATAATCCCCGAGCAAAGCATATCAACAACTGTTTAACGCTATGAACACAAAACGCTGAATGAATAACTATAAAAAGGAGTTCTTACCTCTCGAGACGCACGACTCTTGCGATCGGGCACCATTAAAGTATTCCCATGGCTGGCCTGAGCTGCTGAAGAACCTATACTCATTCTGGGTCCAACTAACATGTACCGTTTGTCTCCAGATCTGTATTGGATGCTGTGGCACAGTGTTCCGTCATAATTCGTATCTTGTAAATACTTGGGCGAATAGTGTGTGGCTTTGGAACACTGCATTACAATCAACACAGCGATGCTAATGAAAAAAAGTAATGAAACTGATCCCAAAGTAATCATCAAATAAAATGTGAAGTAGTTGTCTTCAATGTCTTTGACAGAGCTTTGATCGTCAGACGCTGCAAAAGCCTCTTTGGGCTCCACAACTTTGATAATCACAGTAGCTGTTGCTGAGAGTGAAACGTTCCCATTGTCTTTGACCAGTATGACGAGTTTTTGTTCAGCCTCGTCAGTCTCTGAGAATGATCGAAGTGTCCTTATCTGTCCTGTATAACGGTCCAAACCAAACAGACTGTGGTCAGTCACTTCCAGAGTGGAAAACAAGAGCCAACCATTATATCCTATATCAGCATCATAGGCTCTCACTTTAATCACCAAATGACCTGCGTTCACATTGCGGGGAACTTCCTCCACACCTTCATTAGAACCATTGGCCCTAACAGGATACAAGATCACTGGAGCATTGTCGTTCTGATCCAGAATAAAAACGTTGACTGTGACGTTGCTACTCAGTGACGGAGTTCCTGAGTCTGATGCGACAACAAGGAATTTAAAGTGTTTGTTTTTTTCGAAGTCAAAGCTTTTTAGGGCCATTATTGCCCCATTTTCAGTGTTAATGTTTAGAAATGATGTCAGTTTACTATCTTCGCCTCCATCTCTGAGAATATGATATGATATTATGGAGTTTTCATTCTCATCCAGATCAAAGGCCCTAACAGAGAATAAAAACTCTCCAGGGGTGTTATTCTCAATGACATAAAAACTATAGGGGCTCAGTAAAAACAATGGACTATTATCATTCACATCTGATATTGCAATTTTTATAGTCTTTGTTGATGACAAGGCTGGTTTCCCTGTGTCCTTGGCAACAATTGTCACCTCATATTCAGACTGCATTTCTCTATCTAATAGTGACTTGGTGATTACAGAGAATATATTATCCTGTAAAGATGTTGATAAAGTGAAAGGGATGTCTTCGCTTACAAAACTAAAAATTTTTCCATTGACTCCAGAGTCCGAATCGCTTATACTGATAAGTGCCACTGTAGTACCAGGCCGAGAGTCTTCTGAAATTACGCTTGACAATGACGCCACCTCAATCTCCGGTGGATTGTCGTTAAGATCCCTTATTTTAACAATTACACTTTTTTCTGTGCTAAAAGGAGCGTTTCCATTATCAGATGCCTGTATGTCAATATCATAGCTATCTTCTAACTCAAAATCTAACTGTCCTCTTACAATTATTTCGCCCGTGTTCTTGTCCACATCAAACAGTTCACGTATTTTACTGTTCACGTTTCTACCAAAAGAATAAGTGACCTCCCCGTTTAACCCGTCGTCTAAATCTGTGGCATTAACTTGTATTACTGTTGTGTCCGCAGGAGAATTTTCATCAACCATTGCTGAATATACATCTTTGGTAAAGACTGGCATATTATCGTTTATATCCAAAACATCGATAGATATTTCCACTGTACCTGACTTTGGAGGTTTTGCTCCATCAAAAGCTGTCATTAGTAATCTGAAGCTGCTCGTGGCTTCTCGGTCTAGCGGTCTTTGAAGATGTAAGATAGGGGTTTTACCATCCTTACCTCGATCTTTAAATTCTAAGCGAAAATTATCATTGGGACTGAGTTTGTACTGCTGGACTGAATTAACGCCACCATCTGGGTCGCGGGCTGCTGGTAATTGAAATCGTGCACCTGGCAGTGTAGACTCCGAAATCTGTAACATGACTTCATTTTCTGGGAAGCTAGGAGAATTGTCGTTAACGTCAAGCACGTCCACTGTAACGTAATGTATCTCAAGCGGACTGTCCAGACCAATTTTCAGGTTAATCAAACAAGCGCTACTCCGCTCGCACACCTCCTCTCTGTCAATTTTACGATTGACATACAGAATGCCGTCGTTTTGATTTACACGAAAATGGGTCTCAGTTGCGCCAGACACTATTCGAAATCTCCTTTCTTTAAGACCATTTGGAGTTATTCCCAAATCTTTCGCAATGTTTCCAACCACTGTTCCTTCTTTAAGCTCTTCGAAGATCGAATATCGTATCTGGCCTGACGCCCCGCGCACAGTCAATACCACAACAACAATAAACGCAATCCATTGACGTCTCTCTCTCCATAACTTGCATACTCCTTGTTTCATGCTTGCCGTAGAGAATGAACCAATATAGTACAGCTTACCTTTGGTTTCCCAAACGTATATTGGCATTAGGCTACACTGAAAAATATATTAATTTGACATTAGTCAAATCTTAAGATACTGGCAACAACAAAAAGCATTCCCGTATTTTCCCAACGACAACAGCACTGGGTTCTCTTTCCTTGCTTAGGTCTATATGTTAGAAGGGCGGTCCTAAATCAAAAATTTTCGTTGGATAAAGGCTGTGTGTGTGTAATTCAAGTTGGAGACTGACACCATGCGTGTAACAGCCCACCGCGCAGACCAATAATAATTTAAAAATGAAAACATCAACATAACTTAATCACAAAGGCTTCACAATATAACCTCAACCTCTGCCCCAAAATGTTAATCACAAATATTACCAATAGCAATAGACTGTCGAAGGGCGTTCACATACAAGCAAAATAAAATGTATTGTAGTTGGCCAGAACCATGCAGATAAATAAGTTACAAAAATTCATTAAATTAAACAGTATAATTGTGTTCTCACCACTATAATTGTATTAACTAATGACAATGTCATGCCAATTACTCTACTGCTATAGTTTTCTTGATCAAATTATACATTATACAACCTATAAGAAAAAAAATTCTTACCTCTCCACATGCTTGCCTTTTGGATTCAGGTACCAATAAGGTATTCCTATTGCTACCCGGGACTATGGTAGAACCAATACTCATTCTGGGTCCAACTAGCATGTACCGTTTATCTCCAGATCTGTACTGGATGCTGTGGCACAACGTTCCGTCATAGTTCGTATCTTGTAAATATTTGTTGGCATAGTCTGTAGATTTTGAGCACTGCATTACCATCAATATGATGATACTGATAAGAAAAAGAGCTGAAACTGATCCCAAAGTTATCATTAAATAAAATGTAATATAGGTGTCTTCCTGTTCTGGTGTTGCGCTCTTAACATCAGTAGCTGCAAAAGCCTCCGTTGGTTCCACAACTTTAACAATAACAGTAGCTGTAGAGGAGAGTGAAATGTTCCCATTGTCTTTTACCAGTATAATCAGTTTATGTTCAGCGTCGTCTGTCTCTGTAAATGATCGAAGGGTCCTTATCTGTCCTGTATAGCGGTCCAAACCAAACAGACTATGGTCAGTCACTTCCTGCAGTGAAAACAATAACCAGCCGTTATATCCTATATCAGCGTCATAGGCTCTCACTTTAGTCACCAAATGGCCTGCGTTCACATTGCGGGGAATCTCCTCCACACCTTCAGCGGAACCGTTAGCAGCGATTGGATATATTATCACCGGAGCGTTATCGTTCTGATCCAGAATAAATACATACACTGTGACGTTGCTACTAAGTGAGGGTGTTCCCAAGTCTGAGGCAACAACTTGGAACTCGAAGGTTTTGATTGTTTCAAAGTCAAAGCTTTTTAGTGCAGATATGTGCCCATTATCAGAATTGATACTGATAAATGAGGACATTGCATTATGTGGTCCATTCAGTCTTGGGATATGATATGAAACTGCTGCATTCTCATCAGAGTCCCTATCAAAAGCGCTTACTGAAAATATGGAGGCACCCGGGGCATTGTTTTCTGCTAGGTACAGCTCTAAAGGGTTTTGTGAAAAGTCTGGCCTATTGTCATTCACATCAGTTATCTGAATCGTTAAGTCTTTTGTGGTGGACAGAGGAGGCTGTCCACCGTCAGTTGCTATTATTGTAAGGTCATACTGAGATACGGTTTCGCGGTCTAGATAGCCCTTGGTAACGACAGAATATACATTTTCTTTGTATGAAGGTCTCAGTTCAAAAGGAACGTTCTCCGATAAACGTACTATTACTTTGCCATTGATTCCAGAGTCTTTATCTGTCACACTAATTAGTGAAATAGTGGTTCCTGGTTTTGAACCTTCAGATATTGTGTTAGAAAGCGAGGTCACGTCTATTTCGGGTATGTTATCATTTATGTCTTTTATTTTTATAATTACTCTACAATCAACAGTCAATGGTGGCTGCCCTTTATCAGAAGCTTGTATATTTAAATTGTATATGTCATTGTCCTCAAAATTAACCTGACCCTTGAGTGTGATATCTCCTGTAAATGGATCTATACCAAATATGTCGTGTATTTTTCGTTTTACAGTTCTACCAAGTGAGTATTCAACTTCTCCGTTTAACCCATAATCTGCATCTGTTGCGTTCACTTTAATAATAAGTGTTCCTTTTTTGGCATTTTCAGAAACATTTACCGAATAAACGTCTTGACTACAAATAGGTCTGTTATCATTAACATCTAGTACATTTATTGTTACATTCAAGGTGCCAGATCTGGGTGGGTTGCCCCCATCTAAAGCCGTTAAAAATAGCGTATGATTTGTATTTTTCTCCCTATCTAATGGCTTTTGCAAAATCAAAAACGGAATTGTATGACCTTCTCCACTGTCCCTCGATTCCAAATCAAAATGTGCATTTTGACTTAGTTTGTACGAGCGAATTGAATTTATGCCTATATCTGGGTCTCGCCCGGTTTGTAATTCGAATCGCATCCCAGGGAGAGTATTCTCCGCTATTTCAAGGTGCTGATCTTTGTCAGGGAAAATTGGATAATTGTCGTTTATATCCGTTATTTCAATTCCAATATAGTGGACTTCTAACGGATTTTCAACAACAACCTTTAGGTCTATCAGACATGAGTCGATGCCAACACAGATAATTTCCCTGTCGATTTTCTTGTGGACGTATAAGACACCATTGTTCTGGTTTAGTTCGAAAAGAGAGTCCCTCGATCCAGAAACAATCCGAAACCTACGGTCTTTCAAAATACTGACGTCAAGACCCAAGTCCTTTGCCACATTTCCAACAACTGAACCCACGTTTACCTCCTCCAGTATGGTGTATCGTATCTGAGCAGAGACGTGCAAGCGCAGCAGCAGAGAAAAAGAGAACGCGAACAACCAGTTCGTCGCTATTTGCCCTTGTCCGGTGTCTCCCATCGTTAGAGTGCCTTGAAATCACTTATTTAGCTTGTTGCCAAAATTAACAAAAAGCGAAATAGTGTTGCTAAAATAATTTCTATCGTAAGGCTTAAAGAATGGTGAATACATTATTCCCCGCCTGGTTGGCTGTAACTGAGAACACCCGTCTTATACGCTTGTAGACAACAGCATAGCACAGACCAGGGCAGGGTCTAAATATAACTGTTTCTAGATGTAACACTGACACCTCCTGGACCAGTCTTTTTTGTTTTAGAATCAACAACGACAAAAATGAGACCAAGCGTCTGTGACAGCAAGTGCACAAGGCAGAAAACAAGACGATTGAATACCATACCATGTGCACTGCATTTTACGCTGTAGAAAAATGCGGCTGTTTTTTATATTTTAATAATGCCCCACTGTTGATTTGATACCCTGTCATATTGCCTATAAGCATGGCAAGGGCTTAGTCTGTTTGTTCTTTATACATTTCCCATATATGGCACGAGCACGAACAAGAAAAACAGCACTATGGAGAACAACCAAATCCTCTATACCAGAATAGTTCTAACCCTTATCTTGCAAGTTAATAGTCAAAGTCTGATATCATGCCAAATACATAGGCCTACTTATAAATATAGGCTAAACTTTGCAACAAGTTAGGCTAAATTAGGCTTAATCTACAATCATAATAGTACACTCATATTTTGGTTCATATGTTTTTAAAGCAGCTCTTACCTCTTCAGAAGAACGGGTCCTGTTATCCGGGAAAACTAAGGTATTTGCATTGCTCCCTTGTACAATAGTCGAACCTATACTCATTCTGGGTCCAACTAACATGTACCGTTTTTCTCCAGATTTATACTGAATGCTGTGGCACAGTGTCCCATCATAATTCGTATCTTGAAAATATTTGGAAGAATATTCTGTAGATTTAGAACACTGCATTGCTATCAGCACGGCCATACTGAAGAGAAAAAGAGCTGAAACTGATCCCAAAGTGATTATCAAATACAAAGTCACATTATTTTCTTCCTTGTCCAATACTGCGCTTTTGACATCAGACGCGGCAAAAGCCTCCCTGGGTTCCACAATTTTGACAATCACAGTAGCTGTGGCAGAGAGTGACACGTTTCCATTGTCTTTGACCAGTATGACCAGTTTATGTTCAGCCTCGTCTGTCTCTGTGAATGACCGAAGTGTCCTTATCTGACCTGTATAGCGGTCCAAACCAAACAAACTATGGTCTGTCACTTCCAGAAGTGAAAATAACAACCAGCCGTTATATCCGATATCAGCGTCATAGGCTTTCACTTTAGTCACCAAATGGCCTGCGTTCACATTGCGGGGAATCTCCTCCAAAACTTTAGCAGAACCGTTAGTGGTAGCAGGATATATTATCACAGGAACGTTGTCGTTTTGATCCAGAATAAATACACTCACTGTGACGTTACTACTTAATGCCACAGTTCCAAAATCTGATGCAACAACTTGGAATTGGAATGTTTTTAGAGTTTCGAAATCGAAGCTTTTTAGTGCGTATATGTGCCCATCTTCGGAGTTGATGTTCAGATACGATACAAAAGGTGTATCACTGCTATAGCCTTTTAGAATTTGATAGGAGACACGTGCGTTGTCATTTTGGTCTTTGTCTGAAGCAGTCACCGAAAAGATAAATGCCCCTGCATTGTTGTTCTCAAAAACATAAAATATGTAGCAACTCTGAGAAAACTCTGGTTTATTATCGTTCACGTCGGAAATGTGCACTATGACTTCTTTGCGAGATGACAAGGCTGGCTCACCTTTATCTGTGGCAATTATATCCACAGCATATTTTCCATCTATTTCTCTGTCCAGTCGACCTTTTGTTATTAAAGTGTACATATTTTTCTGATATGAAGGTTTTAATTCGAAAGGTGTGTCATCAGATGTTGTGCATATGATCAGTCCATTTTCACCAGAGTCCAAATCGGACACACTAACGAGAGCAACCGCTGTGCCTGGACGAGCGTCCTCGGGGACCTCGCTTGACAAGGCTGTAACATCCATCTCAGGGGCATTATCATTTACATCCTTCACTTTGATTACCACAGTACAATGGCCAGTCAAGCTCACCGGACCTTTGTCAGATGCCTGCACGTTCATTTCATAAATATCTTTCACTTCAAAGTCCACAAGTCCTTTCACTTTAATCTCACCTGTAATGGCATCAATCTCAAATGTATCAAAATCATTGTTTTGAAGGCTGCTGTCAAAAGTATAAACCACTTGTCCGTTTGCGCCATCATCCAAGTCTGTCGCATGCACATTTAGTACAGACGTGCCAACAATGGCATTTTCTTGCAAAGTTACTGTATACACTTGTTGGTCAAACACGGGTGAGTTATCATTAACGTCAATAACTGATATTGTAATGTTGACTGTGCCCGATTTGACAGGTTTTCCTCCATCATGTGCTTTCAAAATTAAACACATTTTTGATTTCTGTTCTCGATCAAGAGGCTTTTTCAAAATCAGAAAGGGGATTTTGTCATCTCCTCGGGATTTAATGTCTAGCTCAAAATAATCGTTCTGACTGAGAATGTACTTACTGAGACCATTCGCTCCTACATCAGGGTCACGCGCAGCATCAAGAGGAAAGCGCGTTCCCTGTGATACATGATTCTCAGCTATTTCCAAAAGCTTCATCTTTTGAGGAAAATTCGGAGAATGGTCGTTGATATCAATAATTTCTACTTCAACATAATGTATTTCCAACGGATTTTCCGCCACCATTTTTAAATTCAACAAGCACACATTTTGTCTCTCACACAGCTCCTCCCTGTCTATGTTCTTGTTCACATATAACACACCATTGTCTTGGTTAATCTTCAAAAGACCTTCTCTAGAGCCTGATACAATCCGGAACATTCGGTCCTTCAGTTTATCTATATTGAATCCTAAATCCTTTGCTACATCTCCAACATAAGTACCGTTTTTTGACTCCTCTGCCACGGAATATTGTATCTGACAATGAACGAGACGGCAGAAACCCAAAAAATAGACAAATGTCAGCATCACTTTCAAAATAAAGCCCCCTCGCTGCTCTTGTAACATCATAGTGATTCCTGGTTTGGTTCCATTAGATCCTTTTTTGTAATCATCTGTTAATACTACAATTCATAAATGAATAATCTGTAACTATCCATGCAGATGTCGTTCTTCGATAGCCTACCATGATTTGAAGCCGTCTCCCTCATATGGTTTTCAACATCCACAGAGAGGGAGTGGTTTACAAAAACACAGCAGCACCGTATAGCAGCGACGCCATGTGTCCATAACAAAACCATACACAGAGACACAGGTCATGTGCGTTGTCTGAAATATATAATTGAGTAAAGCACTGTCGAAAAAGCAGCAGGTTAATCCTGACAAAACAGTCAAGGTCTAATGTGTTTGTGATAGGCCTAGTTGATCACACATCAAAATTCGTTTTTCGTCTGTTCATAATACGAAAACCACTGTACCAAACAAAACGACTGAAATAAACACTGAAAACTGGTTGAGAGACTGCAGCCTACTTTTTATAGGAAACAATAATTTAATTAGGTGGAAACAGTGAATGCGACCCATAACGTCAGCACCATGGACAGCAAACATATACACAGTTTTGTATTGCACTAAGACTCTCCTTAGAGAAAACGTAATGCTCATTTGAAACATGCTCATTTCAACAGCAAATATACAACAGACAGTTTACAGAATCTAGCAATAGTATAAAAAAAAAGAATAAAAAAGAAGGATCTTACCTCTCCAGACGCATGTATGCTGGCACGGTCGGGGACTATTAGAGTATTCCCATTGCTGCCAGGGACTATAGTGGAACCAATACTCATTCTGGGTCCAACTAGCATGTACCGTTTGTCTCCAGATTTATATTGAATGCTGTGGCACAATGTCCCGTCATAGTTCGTATCTTGTAAATACTTGGATGAATATTCTGTTGATTTAGAACACTGCAATGCTATAAGAACCACCATACTAATGATAAAAAGTGTTGAGACTGACGCCAAAGTTATCATCAAATAAAATGGCAAGTTATTCTCTTCCTGGTCCGATACTGCGCTTGTAACATCAGACGCGGCAAAAGCCTCCTTAGGCTCCACAACTTTGATAATCAAAGTAGCTGTTGCTGAGAGTGAAACGTTCCCGTTATCTTTGACCAGTATGACCAGTTTATGTCCAGCCTCGTCTGTCTCCGTAAATGACCTAAGTGTCCTTATCTGTCCTGTATAGCGGTCCAAACCAAACAGACTGTGGTCAGTCACTTCCAGAAGTGAAAACAACAACCACCCGTTATATCCTATATCAGCGTCATAGGCTCTCACTTTACTCACCAAATGGCCTGCGTTCACATTGCGGGGAATCTCTTCCACCCCTTCAGCGGAACCGTTCGCACTGATAGGATACATAATCACTGGAGCGTTATCGTTCTGATCCACAATGAACACGTTCACTGTGACGTTGCTACTTAATGAAGGAATTCCAGAATCTGTGCCTACAACTTTGAATTGAAATGTTTTGAAGGTTTCAAAGTCAAATCTTTTAAGTGCGCAAATATGTCCACTATTGGAATTAATGTTAAGGAAAGATGACATATCATTTTGTCTTCCGTCACCTGTTACAATGCTATAGGAGACTACTGCATTTTCACTTACATCTTTATCAGATGCACTTACAGAAAATATTGATGCTCCAGGTACGTTATTTTCCAACAAATACAATTGATAGGGACCCTGTGAGAATTCTGGAAAATTGTCGTTCACATCTAATATTTCAATACTTAAGGTTTTTTGGGTGGACAGAGGAGGCTGCCCACAGTCGGTGGCTGTGATCGTTATCTTGTACTGAGACATTACTTCTCTGTCTAAAATCCCATTGATAACAACAGAATACATGCTTTCTTTAAATGAAGGTTTTAATTCAAATGGAATTTCTTCTGATATGCTGGATATAATCTTTCCATTAAGACCTGAGTCTTTGTCTGTGACACTGATTAGGGAAATAACGGTTCCTGGTTTAGCATCTTCAGACACCGTGTTTGACAGTGATGTCACCTCTATCTCCGGTTTATTATCGTTTGTGTCCGTTATTTTTATAATGACTCTGCACTCCACGGTTAAGGGGGGTTGCCCTTTGTCCGAGGCTTGTACGTCTAACTTATAAACGTCTGTGTCTTCAAAGTCCACCACACCTTTCACTCGTATTTCTCCACTTACGCTATCTAATTCGAAAATGGCATATACTTTTTGCTTCAAAGTTTTGCCAAGACTATATTCTACGTCACCGTTAATTCCTTCATCTGGATCAGTTGCGTTCACTTGGACCACAGCTGTGCCAATAGGCACATTCTCTTGTATTCTAA
Organism: Galaxias olidus; assembly: GCA_026901105.3. Lineage (NCBI taxonomy): Eukaryota > Metazoa > Chordata > Actinopteri > Galaxiiformes > Galaxiidae > Galaxias > Galaxias olidus. Next base: position 161,112 of record JAPMUY010004320.1, read on the forward strand.
CATTGTACGTCTCCTGACTAAACACAGGACGATTATCATTAATGTCAAGGACAACAATTATAATAGTCAGAGACCCGGATCTTGGAGGTTTACCTCCATCCATTGCTGTTAGAATGAGATGGTGCATGCTCTTTTGTTCTCTGTCCAGAGGATTCTTCAACACTAAAAACGGTATTTTGTCTTCGTCGCTTTGCCGAATATCTAAGTCAAAGTGGTCATTTGGTGTTAATTTATACAAGCGAATAGAATGTATCCCTGCATCTGGATCACGGGCTGTGTGGAGTTGAAACCGTGTTCCTATTGAAGTGTGCTCGGCTATTTCATATTTCTGTTCGCTTTCTGGAAAAATTGGGGAGTGATCATTAACATCAGTTATCTCTACACCTACATAATGTATTTCAAGCGGATTTTCAACCACAATCTTTAGTTCCATCACGCAGGCACCACTACCTTCACATATATTCTCTCTGTCGATGTTCTTTTGGACATATGCAACGCCATTGTTCTGATTTACCTCGAATAGACCGTCATTAGATCCCGAAACAACACGAAACCGCCTCTCTTTTAATGTGCTGATTTCAAGACCCAAATCCTTGGCAATGTTTCCTATGACAGTTCCTTGTTTTACTTCTTCTGGAACAGTGTATCTTATCTGAGCTGTAGCCAACTGTCCAAAGCAGTGTAACAAACGCAGTGCAACCCACAAGTACTCCCATCTTCGTCTTTGTCTTCCCTCCATCAATACGAAATAAATATGTCCAGCAGGTATGCGGGGAGTACAGCCTGTCAACTAATTTAGCTCAGGCGCAAACGTAGTTGTGTTTCATACTTCGAATTTTTAAATCATACAACATGCTCTACCCAAGTATGTTGCTCGAATGTATGATCTCTTTCGTCTGGCGAGGCAACAAAAAAGATCAGAAGGGGGATGGGCTTGTTTTATACATTGTGTACAAATATAACACTGACATCTTCTGGAGATGGAAATTACACTGTTTAGTCTCACTGAAATTACTACACAACGTTATACCACGCCATATAAAAAGCCTGTTTTAGCACACTGCACGCACCCTGTTCAACCTATCCGTATGCTTGAACGTTCCCATAGAAAATATTTTAAGATGCAACTAGCAAAAGTATCATCAATATGTACGTGTTTTAGAATAACTTACCGAATCAACTTATAAAGAAAACTTTGGAAAGCACAACAAAAAAATCAATTAACAGACAAATGCTTTAACAAAAGGTACACTGAATGTCTAAAAATCATTTGTTGTGAAATTCTATTGTGATCATCTGTTTAAATAGTGACGTTATTTTTATTTCTTTAACTGAGTGAATAGTATGATATTAAACCAATAGTCACAATAAAACGTCTTACCTCTACCAATATACATTCTATGATCTGGGATGCTCATAATATTTACCGTTTCTATCCAGATATGTAGGCTACTGCTGTGGCACGGTGTCCCGTCCTAATACTTCTTGATGAATAGTCCGTAATTTGTGAACATTGTATTACAAGAAATACACCACATAATGATTAGAAAACGACCTTAAACTGATTTTCAAATGAAATATCAAATTATTCTCTTTTTTCTATGTTACTGAGCTAACAACTTCACAAGCGGCAAACGAAATAATAATGAAAATAATATTAACAACAACAAAAAACAACAGCAACAAAACATTAATAATAATAATAGTACTAACAATAACAATAATTATCATTATTTCTTTAATTTATATGGAGCTTTTCCAAACACAAAGCGCTTAAAGTCATTCGTTGCTGACAGTGAAACGTTTCATTGTCTTTTAGCATTATGATCAGTTTATGCTCGGTCTCGCCTGTTTCTGAGAATGTCAGAAGTGTCCTTATCGTGTTTAGTGGCTCACACCAAACTGGCTAAGGTTTGTCATTTTATGCTGTGGGTAAGACTGCTACACCTAACCAAAAGGCCATAAGTTCAAAATCCGAGCGGGGAACACCACCACTAGCATGCCCTTGTAAATATCCAACATCGGCGTCAAATACTCTCACTTTCACCAAATTCACAGCGGGTATCTCCACAACACCTTCAGCAGAGCTGTTAGCTTGTTGTCGTTCGGATCCAGAACGAACGTGTTCACTGTAACGTGGCTCACAACTGAGTTCTGAACATTCCAATGGCTTTACAAAAACCAGCCTAAAACCTTTCAGAAGTATCTGTCTAGTCTTACAATAGACGTTTTTTTTCTTCTGTTTAATGCCGATGTCAAATTATAGTACACACCAAAACATCTTTAAGTAGCAATTACCAAAAAAAGAATCAAGGAAAAACCAGGGCACGCTGGAAGTCTGACAAGAAATAACAGTTTGTAATGGACCGAGTTAGAGCGAGATCCTTGCCTCTTCAGCACCATGGACAGCAACGTTAGAACAGGGAATGCATTTAGTAGCTATTTGTACATTTACAAAACTGAAAAACATATCAACATGCTTCTTACCTCTGCAGATGATTTTCTGCTGTGATCAGAGACCATTAATGTATTCCCATTGCTGCCAGGGACAATAGCAGTGCCCATACTCGTTCTAGGTCCTACTAACATGTATCGCTTGTCTCCAGATCTGTACTGAATGCTATGACACAGGGTCCCATCATAATTCGTTTCTTGTAAATATTTGGAAGAATAGTCCGTGCCTCTGGGACACTGCATTGCAATCAACACAAAAATACTGATGAGAAAAAGTATTGAAACTGATCCCAAAGTTATCATTAAATAAAAGGTAATATTATCATCCTCTTGCTCGGTTTTGGAGCTTTTAACATCAGAAGCTGCAAACGCCTCTTTAGGCTCCACAACTTTGACAATCACAGTGGCTGTTGCTGAGAGTGAAACGTTTCCATTGTCTTTGACCAGTATGACCAATTTATGTCCAGCCTCATCTGTCTCTGTAAAGGACCGCAGTGTCCTTATCTGTCCTGTATAGCGGTCCAAACCAAACAAACTGTGGTCAGTCACTTCCTGAAGTGAAAATAGTAACCACCCGTTATATCCTATATCAGCGTCATATGCTCTCACTTTAGTCACCAAATATCCAGCGTTCACATTGCGGGGTACCTCCTCCACACTTTCAGCAGAGCCGTTTCTGTTTATTGGATGCAAGATCAATGGAGTGTTGTCGTTCTGATCCAGAATGAATACGTTTACTGTGACGTTGCTGCTCAGCGAAGGTGTTCCAGAATCGGAGGCAACAATTTGGAATTGAAATGTTTTCAGTGTCTCGAAGTCAAATTTTTGAAGTGCGGATATATGTCCGTCATCAGAATGAATATTAAGGAACGATGCCATAGGCCTACTGTTTTTCCCTCCCTCACTTCTGACTATGTGATATGAAACAGCGGCATTTTCACTCAAGTCTTTATCAAATGCGCTTACAGAAAATATGGAGGCACCAGGAACATTGTTTTCCATAATATACAACTCTAAGGGATTCTGGTAGAATTCTGGAGGGTTATCATTCACATCGGATATTTGGACTACAATAGTTTTTAAAGTTGACAGAGGAGGTTGACCACGGTCTGAGGCTGTGATTGTAATATCATAATGAGACTCAAGTTCACGGTCCAAACTCCGCGTTGTTACCAAGGAGTACATGTTTTCTTGAAAAGAGGGTTTTAATTCAAAAGGCACGTTCTCTGGCAGACTACATACGACCTGCCCGTTCATGCCAGAATCTTTATCTGTAACGCTGATGAGAGAAACTACAGTTCCAATTTTTAAATTCTCACTAACTACACCAGCAAGCGAAGTCACCTCAATATCCGGTTTGTTGTCGTTAACGTCGATAATTCTAATGATAACTCTACATTCGACATTCAATGGAGGTTGTCCTTTGTCTGAGGCCTGAACATCAAGTTTATATACTTCTTTGTCCTCATAGTCCACCTTGCCCTTCACCTTGATCTCTCCAGTTAATCTATCTAGTTCAAAAATATCATACACTTCCCGTAGAAGGGTTTTACCAAGGCTGTACTCAACCTCACCGTTACTTCCCTCGTCTAGATCTGTTGCATTCACTCTGATCACAACTGTATTAATAGGGACATTTTCTAGTATTTTAATATTGTAAGTATCTTGTGTGAATGAAGGACGGTTATCATTAGAATCAAGAACAACAATTGTAATATTTAGTATCCCTGACTTTTGAGGATTACCTCCATCAAAAGCTGTTACAGCTAAGAAGTGTTTTACTTGCTGTTCTCTATCAAGAGACTTCTTTAAAACTAAAAATGGAATTTTATCTTCATCGCTTTGACGAATGTCAATTTCAAAAAAATTATTTGATGTTAATTTGTATGATCGAATTGAATTACTGCCAAAATCGGGGTCACGTGCTGCGTGGAATTGAAAACGTGTTCCAAGGGAAGTTTGCTCAGCTATCTCAAATGTCTGCTCTTTTTCTGGAAAATATGGAGAATTGTCATTTGTATCCAATATTTCAACTCCAACATAATGTATCTCCAAAGGGTTTTCAACCACCATTTTTAGATTTATAACACATGCATCACTGCCATCACATATCTGCTCTCTGTCTATATTTCTATGAACGTAGAGAGCGCCATTGTCCTGGGTTACCTCGAAAAGAGCATCCTTAGATCCAGAAACGATACGAAGCCGCCGATTTGTCAGACTATTAACTTCAAGACCCAAATCCTTTGCAACATTGCCAACAACAGACCCCACTTCCATCTCCTCTGGAATAGAATACCTAATTTGAGCAGAAACTTGCTCTCCAAAGAAAAACAGCAAACAGAAATGTAGACCAAACCCATAGAACTCCCGTTTTCTCCGTTGTCCTTTGTCTTCCATCATTAAATAAACTCCTAATAAATGTTGTACCACAAAATGGCTGCAGCTAAAACGTACAAACCTCCAAAACCTCACCGTGGAGATGTTTCATATTCGCAGGCTCGAAAAATATAGCTATGGTCCATACAACGGACGTTCTATACGAAAGCTATTTTGGTTGTGCATTCCTTTTAGCCGAACAAAACAGTTCAAACGGGGGAGGGCTTATGACCGCAAAATACAGCACAGGTTACTGATGTAATACTGACACCATGTGGATCAGGTATTCGATTAGAAATGTAGTAGAAAGTCTTCGGAGAAAAAAACAGCACCATGGATAGCAAATTTTGTTATATTGACTATAATGACCTGCACGAGTTAAATGGAAAAAACAATCATACAACATCGCTTCATTTAAGTCACTCCACACTGGCTACCAACAGATGCGCTGCAGCTGCACTATGCACACAGTATGAAATACATGTCGTGCCTTACACCTACAAAATAGCAAACAGATCAGTAACCAATTTGAGAACGTACAATTTACACGTATCAAATAGCCAGCCATATTGCGTAAAGAACGTAATAGTAGAAACAAAACAAAAATGAATGGCTGGCAACACTGTTTTGTTACGATTTGCACGTCGGAATTGTATTTTTGTTACAATGTTTAAAAAAAAAAAATTCTTACCTCTGCATGTGCACTCTGCTTGCCATGATCTTGGACGAGTAGAGTATTCCCATTGCTGCCAGGGACTATAGTAGAACCTATACTCATTCTGGGACCAACTAGCATGTATCGTTTGTCTCCAGATTTGTACTGAATGCTGTGGCACAATGTTCCATCATACTTCGTATCTTGTAAATATTTGGATGAATAGTCAGTGGCTTTGGAGCACTGCATAACCATCAACACGATGATACTTATGAGAAAAAGAAACGAAACTGATCCCAAAGTTAATGTCAAATAAAATGTAACATTGTTCTCTTCCTGTTGTGTTACTGAACTTGTAATGTCAGAGGCGGCAAAAGCCTCTTTGGGCTCCACAACTTTGATCATCACAGTAGCTGTTGCTGAAAGTGAAATGTTCCCATTGTCTTTGACCAGTATGACCAGTTTATGTTCAGCCTCGTCTGTCTCTGTGAATGACCGAAGTGTCCTTATTTGTCCTGTATAGCGGTCCAAACCAAACAGACTGTGGTCGGTCACTTCTTGTAGTGAAAACAATAACCAGCCGTTATATCCAATATCAGCGTCATAGGCTCTCACTTTGGTCACCAAAGAGCCTGCGTTCACATTGCGGGGAATTTCTTCCACACTTTCAGCAGAACCATTAGCGCTGATAGGATATATAATCACTGGAACGTTGTCGTTCTCATCCAGAATGAACACGTTAATTGTGACGTTGGTGCGTAATATAGGAATCCCAGAGTCTGATGCAACAACTGTGAATTTAAATGTTTTGAGAGTTTCGAAGTCAAAGCTTCTGAGCGCTGATATATGTCCATTTTCAGAGTGAATATTAAGGAACGATGCCATATTGTTTTCCCTACCATCTCCTCTGACAATGTGATATGTGACAACGGAATTTTCATTGAGATCTTTATCAGATGCACTTACAGAATACACGGAAGCGCCAGGAATATTATTTTCCACTAAGTACATCTCAAGAGGGTTTTGGGAAAATTTTGGTTTATTATCATTCACATCAGATATCTGCACACTCAGTGTTTTGACTGTAGAAAGTGGAGGTAGACCACAGTCGGTGGCGGTTACTGTTATTGTATACAGTGCCACTTGTTCTCTGTCTAGACGGTCCTTAGTCACGAGAGAAAACATGTTTTGTTGAACGGATGATTTTAGAACAAATGGTACATTATCTGAGATGATACACATCGGTTTGCCATTCACATCCGAGTCCTTATCTGTGACACTAATGAGTGCAATGACACTTCCTGGTGTTGTATCTTCAGGAACCACGTTGGATAATGATGTAACTTCTATTTCTGGTTGGTTGTCGTTTAGGTCTTTAATTTTTATAATAACTATACATTCAGCCGTCCATGGCAGCTGACCTTTATCTGAAGCTTGTAAGTTTATCCTGTAAACCTCGGTGTCCTCAAAGTCAACAAATCCGTCCACCCGAATTTCACCAGTAGCACCATCTAATGCAAATGTTTCATACACTTTTCGCTTTAACGTTTTGCTAAAGCTGTATTCAATTTCACTGTTTGGCCCTTCATCCAAATCCGTTGCGTTTACTCTAATCACGACAGTGCCAACGGGCACATTTTCTTGCAAAGTGACTGTGTAAGTGTCCTGACTGAAAATAGGATGATTATCATTGGCATCCAGTACTGTAATGGTTAGATTGAGACTGCCTGATCTCGATGGAATGCCTCCATCAGATGCCGTAAGAACTAAATAATGTTCTTTTTTGTGCTCCCTATCCAAATTTTTCTTCACAACTAAAAATGGAATTTTTTCCTCATCGCTATCTATTACTTCAATATCAAAATTGTCATTTGTGTTGAGCCTGTAATTTCGAACTGATAATATTCCAATATCGGGGTCTCTAGCTGCATGCATTTGGAAACGGGTTCCAGGAGGAATATGTTCTGCTATTTCTAAGTGCTGTACCTTTTCTGGATACGTGGGAGAATTATCATTGACATCTGTAATTTCGATCACCACATAATGCATTTCGAGGGGATTTTCAACAACAATTTTGAGGTTTATCAAACATACATTATTTCCTTCACAGAGCTCCTCCCTGTCGATTTTTTTATCAGCATACAAGCCACCATTGTTCTGATTTACCTGAAATATAGCAGAATTAGATCCAGCATACACAATACGAAACCGTCTGTCTGTCAAAGAACTTATGTCAAGTCCTAAATCCTTAGCAATATTTCCAACAAAACTTCCCACTTTTCCCTCTTCTGGAATAGAGTACCGTATTTGAGCTGAAACTTGCTCTCCGGAACACAGTAGGAGAGAGAAACACAATGTAGCCCACCAGTAGTCCGATCGACGCCTCTGTTCACCGTTTTCCATCGTTAAAAATCCTAACATCCAATCAAGAACCAGCAATTAACACTAGCGAATCCTAAACCGTGAACATATTTTTTTTTTGTTTTTGGTTTTAAACTGTGAATGCAACACAATGTTCTGCTATAAAAAAAATGCATGGCCCTTCTTCATTTCTGCAATGTGAACAAAACATCCCTGATAGGGGCAGGGGCAGGGCCTACTTGTCCACTGATGTAGCACTGCCCCCCTGTGGATTAGGTATTTGGATAGATTTACACGTCAAATACCACCTAGATTTTCGTCTAAAATAAAAACCAAGCACAATTTGTAATTTAACATCGCAAAGCAACGAAAAAAAAATCTTGACTGACAACAAACATTAATATTTTGAACGCATGGGTATTATAAGCATAAAATCTCAATCCGTTTTTAACATCACAGCGCTATTTATTCCCAATGGCACTTTAACACAATCTGAACACAGTTTAGAATCAAATAGACTCTTACTTTGACAGACACAGGCATACTGCAATCAGATTCGACTAAATTATTCCCGTTGATTGCAGATATAAATACAAATATGATGTATAGTCGCGCATGCGCTTTACTGTATTTTTTAATTAAACCTGATGGGGCGCACCAGGCTTGGCCCCTTGCTTTTCTGCGCGTGACTATCGGCTTGCTTGTGGCTCCTACCGCTATCGGAAAAAAAAGAACACACTTTAGTCATTGTTTAAACGTATTTTTCTTCATTGTCAGTTCAAGAAAAACTACACACAATACTACTAAAACAACAATAGGTCTAATTTCTCATATTACATTGTCAAATGATCGGCCTTAGGACTTTCCGTTGTATACATAGTTTGCGCAACAATGAGTGGGTCTTGTTTATATAATAATACTGTTTTTAACGTATTGAAATGTTGCCTGTGTTTCTTTCTGCCCTACTGGTATATACATCTACCGGCCACAGATGGTCAATTGTAGTGACATTAAAAACCAGAGCTGTAGTCAAGACCACCTTAGTCGAGATCAAGACAAGACCAAGACTAGAGGGGTCGAGATCGAGACAAGACCAAGACCGGGGGAGGGGAGGGGGGTCGAGACCGAGACAAGACCGAGACCGTGAGGGTCGAGACCGAGACAAGACCAAGACCGGCAGGTTAAAAAAAATGGTTATTTACAATTGCCATATAGAATAATGTAGCTATATTATATTTTATACTTATGTATTATATGTCGGTCAGCATTTTGGCATGTGTATTCATGTTTACATCTTTAATATTGCATCATTAACATTTCTGACGTTCACGGAAACACTGTGTTGTGGTAGGGTAAGAACAGACTGAACTAACGCTAACTAACCAAGGAGGCATGCGCCAATTAGGCTAATTTGAGAAAAAAAAAGCTTTAGCAAAGAACTTACATTGACTTGCTTCAATACTCTTTGAGATTTGTCCTTTGGGGGGATGTTTAGTAACGTAACATGCAAAGAAGTAAAGGTGTGTAACGGAGGAGTATGCCACCAAAATTTGAAAAAAAAAAAACAATCTTACCCCAGTAGCTAGCTGTGAGGCCTAGACCCGGTCCCTCAGTAACGTAATTTGGATTCATTACAAATATTTACAACTGATTAGTGTTTAAAAAGTACCGTTGAGTGTTTGATTGAACAGCTCCTGGAATTTTGAGATCGCTAGGACGTGAATGCTTTAGTCCCGCCTTTAATCGATTTTGATCGGCCAGCTGACAGAAAATGACATTGATGAGTGCTGCGCTTTTGGTTTCTTGGAAATAATGCACAGCCGTTCATAAACGAGTAGGTTATTTGTCAAGCCATGGTATGAACTAGCCTTTTGAACCTGCAATTGTTCTACTAGACAAGTTTCAAATCTAGCGTGAAGGCTAAGAAGAATTAGAAAAAAAAGAATAGGCCTACTTATTCATTTTAGGGGTGCTGATAGAGAATTTTCTTCAGCAGCCCTAAAAAGGGTCTAAAATCGCCTATGCTTTAATACAACGTTGATTATGATATTTGTGAGAAAATATATATTTCCGTAGGCCATATTTATAATAATAAAAAAAAGAATCTAAACAGCCGAGATAAAGTCAAGACTGAGGCAAAATAGGTCCGAGATCGAGTCAAGACCGAAACAAATAGGTCCGAGTACGAGACAAGACCGAAAACATGGAATGCGGTCTCGAGACCGGTCTCGACACCAAGACCGGACTCGAGTACTGCAGCTCTGTTAAAAACTAGCCGTTATATCATATATATCATCACAGGCTCTCACTTTGATTCTCACTTTTATCTGACACTTGCAAGTTCAAACTGTATTCATCTGTATCTTCGAAATCTACAAGAGCTTTCAGTTGATTGTCACCAGTGACACCATAAACAAATATGTTTTTGCTGTTTTGCTAAAGCTAAATTATTTAGTTTTTTTATTGAGGCCTTCATCTAAATCTGTGGCCCTAGTTTATAATAATTTCCTTAACGTAACAGAATACACATATCTAGTGGTAATATTTCAGCACCATGGAGAGCGAAACAGAGCGGGGAACCCTGAAATACAGTGAATCCGTAAAGTAATCATACCCCTTCACTTTTTCCACATTTTATTATGTTACAGCCTAATTCCAAAGTGGATTAAATAAAAAAAAATTCTCGACATTCTACATACAATACCGCATAATGACAAAGTGAAAAAAGTTTTTTTGATTTTTTTGCAAATGTATAAAAAAAATATATATATATATATATCACATGTACATAAGTATTCACACCCTTTGCTGTGACGCTCAAAATTGAACTCAGGTGCATCCCGTTTCCACTGATCATCCTTGAGAGTCCACCTGTGGTAAATTCAATTGATTGGACATAATTTGGAAAGGCACACACCTGTTTATATAAGGTCCTACAGTTGACAGTGCATGTCAGAGCACAAACCAAGTTATGAAGTCTAAGGAATTGTCTGTAGACCTCTGAGACAGGATTGTATCGAGGCACAGATCTGGGGAAGGGTACAAAAATATTTCTGCAGCATTGAAGGTCCCAACGAGCACAGTGGTCTCCATCATTCGCAAATGGAAGACGTTTGGAACCACCAGGACTCTTCCTGGAGCTGGCCGCCCGGCCATACTGAGCAATCAGGGGAGAAGGGCCTTGGTCAGGGAGGTGACCAAGAACCCGATGGTCACTCTGACAGTGCTCCAGTGTTCCTCTGTGGAGATGGGAGAGCCTTCCTGAAGGACAACCATCTCTGCAGCACTCCACCAATCAGGCCTTTATGATAGAGTGGCCAGACGGAAGCCACTCCTCAGTAAAAGGCACATGACAGCCTGCATGGAGTTTGCCAAAAGGCACCAAGAGGACTCTCAGACCATGAGAAACAAAATTCTCTGGTCTGATGAAACCAAGATTGAACTCTTTGGCCTGAATGCCAAGTGTCATGTCTGGAGGAAACCAAGCACTGCTCATCACCTGGCCAATACCATCCCTACAGTGAAGCATGGTGGTGGCAGCATCATGCTGTGGGGGTGATTTTCAGCGGCAGGACCTGGGAGACTAGTCAGGATCAAGGGAAAGATGAATGCAGCAATGTACAGAGAGATCCTTGATGAAAACCTGCTCCAGAGCGCTCTGGACCTCAGACTGGGGCGAAGGTTGACCTTCCAACAGGACAACAACTCTAAGCACACAGCCAAGATAACAAAGGAGTGGCTTCGGGACAAGTGTGTGAATGTCCTTGAGTGGCCCAGCCAGAGCCCAGACTTGAACCCGATTGAACATCTTTGGAGAGATCTGAAAATGGCTGTGCACCGACGCTCCCAATCCAACCTGATGGAGCTTGAGACGATCTGCAAAGAAAAATGGGAGAAACTGCCCCAAAATAGGTGTGGCAAGCTTGTGGCATCATACTCAAGAAGACTTGAGGCTGTAATTGCTGCCAAAGGTGCTTCAACAAAGTATTGAGTAAAGGGTGTGAATACTTGTGTACATGTGATATTTAATTTGTTTATTTTTAATACGTTTGCAAAAAATTCAAAAAAACTTTTTTCACTTTGTCATTATGCGGTATTGTGTGTAGTATGTTGAGAATTTTTTTTTATTTAATCCATTTTGGAATTAGGCTGTAACATAATAAAATGTGGAAAAAGTGAAGGGGTATGAATACTTTCTGGATGCACTGTGTAAGTAGAAGCTATCCCACAACATTAACTTCAAATGTGATTGGACTTTAATAAGATGGATAAAAGATTTACAGAATATCCTTAGTAAATGTTGACATTAGCATCAATCCTCTAAAATATAATTATACAATTAGACGATTATATCAAAACAGCAACTAACCATGCAGCTCTTACCTCTCCAAACGCGGGCTGTCTATGGTCGGGGACCATTAAAGTATTCCCATTGCTTCCAGGGACTATAGTAGAACCTATACTCATTCTGGGTCCAACTAGCATGTACCGCTTGTCTCCAGATTTGTATTGAATGCTGTGACACAATGTTCCGTCATAATTAGTATCTTGTAAATATTTTGAGGAGTAGTCTGTGGCTTTGGAGCACTGCATTACAATCAACATGATCATGCTGATAAGAAAAAGTGCTGAAACGGACACCAAAGTTATTATTAAATAAAATGTCAGATTGCTGTCGTCCTCTTCGGCCACTGTGCTTTTAACATCAGAAGCTGCAAAAGCCTCTTTGGGTTCGACAATTTTGATAATCACAGTAGCTGTTGCTGAAAGTGAAATGTTCCCATTGTCTTTGACCAGTATGACCAGTTTATGTTCAGCCTCGTCTGTCTCTGTGAATGACCGAAGTGTCCTTATCTGTCCTGTATAGCGGTCCAAACCAAACAGACTGTGGTCAGCCACTTCCTGGAGTGAAAACAAGAGCCAACCGTTATATCCAATATCAGCGTCATAGGCTCTCACTTTAGTCACCAAATGGCCTGCGTTCACATTGCGGGGAATCTCCTCCACACCTTCAGCAGAACCATTAGTGCTGACTGGATACAAAATAACTGGAGGGTTGTCATTCTGATCCAAAATAAACACGTTAACTGTGACATTGCTGCTTAGTGATGGATTTCCCGAATCCTTAGCAAATACATAGAATGTAAAGATTTTGAGCGTCTCAAAATCAAAGCTTTTAAGTGCGTAAATACTGCCGTCGGCTTCGTTTATATTTAGAAAAGAAATTACATTTTGACCAGAGCTTTTGCGGTCAAGTGAATATGAAACCTCAGCATTCTCTCCCTCATCAACATCTGCTGCACTAACTGAGAATAGGGCCATGCCAGGCTTGTTGTTTTCAGTCACATAGAATGTATATGGACTCAGGGTAAAGAGAGGAATGTTGTCATTAACATCCAAGACCTCCACCTTTATTAAAGTGGTAGAAAAGAGAGGAGGGCTTCCTAAGTCTTTGGCGGTTATGGTGATGGCATAAAAGGGTTCCGTTTCTTTATCGAGGTAACCCTTAGTTACCAACGAATATGAATGTCTATCAGGGGACGGTTTCAGGTCAAAAGGAAGATCTTTCGGTAAAGTACAAACAACCTGTCCGTTCACACCTGAATCCTGGTCGGTCACTTCCATCAGCGCCACCACAGTCCCAGGAAGTGCATCCTCCTGAATTTGGTTAGTGAGTGATGTGACGTCGATTACAGGCTTGTTGTCGTTCACGTCCTCCACTTTGACCAGCACACTACAGTGTGTAGAGAGAGAATGAGCTCCTTTATCAGCAGCCAATACCTTCATCTCGTAAATCTGCTTTTCCTCAAAATCAAGTCCGCCCTTTACCACTAGTTCGCCAGATTTACTTTCCAATTCAAACGGTTCAACAGCCAGTCCTCTGAATCTACTCCACAGTGAATACTCGACCTCGCCATTTGCACCTTGGTCTGAGTCAGATGCATGTATTTGCAACAAATACGTTCCTTTTGGGGCGTTTTCCTTTATGGTTATAGTGTACTTCTGCTTGTCACACACTGGCGCGTTATCATTTACGTCAGTCACATTAACGGTAATGTTAAGACTACCCGATTTTGGGGGCTTGCCACCATCAATTGCAATTAACTGTAAATAATGTTCTGATATGAGCTCCCTATCCAAAGGTTTTTGTAATATTATAAAAGGAACTTTACCATCTTCACCAAAGTCCTCTGTTTCTACCCGGAAAAACTGGTTATGGTCGATCTTATAGGCTTGTACAGCATTGAGACCAACATCGGGGTCCTGTGCTCCCTCTACTTGCAACCGAGTCCCTGCCATTGCCGATTCCAGTATTTCTAAATGGAACAAACCTTCAGGAAATCGAGGGTAGTTGTCGTTTACATCAATTATCTCCACTGTCACTTGATGCATTTCTAGTGGATTTTCAACAACTGCTTTAAAATTAATAAGGCACGGGACTGTTTTTACGCACAGTTCCTCTCTGTCTAGTCTGTGGTTCACTAACAATGCCCCATCTCTCGGATTTACCTTAAAGAGATCTTGCTTTGTTCCCGACAGAATGCGAAGATTCCTATCCACTTGTCTCCCTGAGTCCAATCCTAGATCTTTTGCTATGTTACCGAAAGATGTCCCGACTTTCAATTCTTCCTGAATGGTGTACCTTATTTGAGCGTAGGTTTCTCCAAAATTGATAATACACAAAGTGAAGCAGATAAATATCCATCTGGTCACCAGTATTCCTTTGTAGTTTCGCTTCGCCATTATTTGTTAGTGTAATTACGGAAAGAACATGTCAATCACTACAAAAAAAAAAAAAGCACAAGCAGCTTCGAATATTATACATAACTGTGCTATATGTATAGCCGTTTTTGGTGTACCATCCGACTCCTCTTCGTGTCTTGCCTTCTATTTAATGAGTTTGAGCTTACCATGAATTGTCATTTTACGCGCAGCCTACTCGTTGTAAATGTTGTGAAACAGCGCCATCGTCCGTTATGATGAATTTGTTTTCAGATTGCTGCTAATAATAACGTGCATGAACAGTGTATTTTGTTTTAAGATATTAAATTACAGCTACTGACGTCATTCATTATAGGTAATTGACAGTTGTCCGTGCTATACAGCAAACGGGTTCTCTTTCTCATACAAATGGACAGCAGGACATCTCTTTATTTCTCATGCTTCCTCAAAGGCACACTACATTGTTTAGGGAGGACCATATTCAACTATAACGCAAAGGGACCGTCAACAATGTCGAATGAACAGTCCACTGTGCTACTATGTCGAGTAATACTAAAGAGCAGCTCCATATGTATATGTGATCTACGGTACAGTCAATACTTATGAAAATTTAAATCCTTTGTCTCTAGCCTTTTGTTAGGGAAAACTGCGACACCCAACGGTTGACAGCTGCACGTGCAGATTTTGAAGACCGCATCTTTCTCTCTGCATTCCGCAGGCTACCAGAGTGGAGCTGCCAGTGTCAATTGTATTAATGCTATTCTGCGACGTGACCAAACACTGAATATTAGTGGTCATCAAAACGAAAGTAAAGGGAAAGTGATCATTCTACACCAATAGGCCTACTAACAAAAATTATTTACTCTGGTTATTTTATAAGTCAAACGTGCATATACACCCACACATGCGTAAACACGTAGCCTATAGGAAATCATCCTCTCCATCCCTCCCCATGAACTGATCCCTCGACCACACCCCTTTTCTGTATTGTCTTTTTAGACAGACAGATACAAGCAAACCGAGACATTTACTTTTTTTAGTTAACAAAGCTATGAGATGATTACAACTAATAAATTGTTCGTCACACATTCACAATGCCGTTTCTCGTGTCTCTACGGCTGATGTCTGTGCAATGTCTGGATTCTGCATTCATGGTGAGCTGGGGGCTTGTCAGAATATCACATTACTGGCTGCCTCACAGAGCACCAAGAGCCCCTGCGAACAAAGCAGAGCGTTGCCTTGACAACGCAGCTCCGTTTGGCAAGTCGCTGTCCTTGGTGCTGGAGATGTGCAGGAGGGGGAGAGGGGTGTAATGCAAGACACACAGGCACACATACAAATAACATAATTCATATTTTTGGCATTTAGGATTCTAATTTGACAACACAATTATGTTAGCTTTATGTAGATAGGCCACATTAAGCTTAGTCACTGGCCTTTGCGTGAATATGATTCTTACCTCTGTCTTTGTTTGGTCAAGAGGAGAGAGTGGATGTTTATCATTTGGCATGCTCTCAGTCCTGCTCATTTATTCTCACACAGCAAAAATGCAAATGCTCTGTGCATATTGAGAACACATATCGGGAACACACACACACACACACACACACACACGCACACACATGTGGTGGAGATTTTGTAGGCCTACTGTTTGTATGGGACAATAAAAAACATAGGCGTAAAATAGAGCACCCAATTCAATGTGTCTATTTTTTAATCTACACAAACACAAGTTGCTTAAACCCACAAGTGAAACCAAATAACCTAATCCAGCCAAATGACCTATGTTTCACCCTGGTATCTAAAGACTCAAAGCTAACTCATAACTGTCAGTCTTCCCTAGCCTAGCAAACCACTGACCGTTTCAAGTTTCTTCAATATGGTGAAATGAAATGAGAAACAGAATGTGATCACTTGATCAAGCTGGCCCAACAGGCAGTTTTTTAAAATTTGTTGGCGTTATTTATGGCAAGAACAGTGACACAACAATATTTCACATATAAATGAGCCCCTGCCACCTATGACAGGTAAAATATGTTGTCCTGCATTTACTCAACGTCCCACAGTCTACTAGTGGTCACCTACCCCACTATTATGTCAAAGTGCATCCCCCAACACTTGTAGCACTCAACAACCTCCAGGTCCATACCTTGAATGTTGACAAAGGAGAGGGAGGCCGCATATCCCCCAAAAACCTCAACCGTTACCTTTAGATTTGCTATTGTGGAGCTGGAGTTTGTCCTGGCTACTCCACTCAACATATCTATCTGTGGTGTATTTGGCTGTCTCCTCTGCCCTCCTAAGGTTTACAGGTTTACACAGGGATAGAGATAATACTGTCCCTTTGAGGAGCCCCAGTGCCATATGCAGCCATGTCAAACACACAACCCCGAAGCTTCACAAACGGAGGTCTGCCTGTCACTGGATCTGTCCATAGGACAAAGTGAGGGCATCAACCTGCTTCACCCGGAACGTTCCCTCACAGCACCCCAGGCGGAAACAGTGTACAACATGCTTATGATGTCAAAGAACGTGGCCCTCATGGTGCTACTAGCTTCAGGAAAAGGAGGTCAGGACCGCTGTGGGGTGTGTGGGGTCCCCATGTCCGTAAAAATCAACGGCCATCCAATACTGCAGAGGTGTGAGTCAGGAGACGGTGAAGGCAGCCGAGGTCGTGTGGTGGGAGTGTGGGGTGGTGGACTGCGTGAAAATGAGCTGGGGGGTTGCTGGGGGTCAAAGCCAGTCATCAGCCCTGCCTTGGTTGCCTTTCTAGCTGGGCCTTACCATTGAAATGAAAGGACGTTAGCTTAGTTAGCCTGTGAGCCCTACAGGATATCATGAGCATATTGGAGGGTTCTGATGTTGTTGACATTTTAGTAGTTGAATTACAATGTGCAATATTCCCCATTGCAAAAAACTCAACTCTCCACTCTCAATTTATTTGTCTGAAACCAAATTAAAAACCTAATGAGACTAATTTAAAGACTGGAGATTCCAACAATCCCAAGTCTATTGAACACAAAATCCTAAATCCTTTTGATGTTTCAAGATATGAATTGACAAGCTTTTGTTGAGGCCTTTATTACTATTCTATTCTCCTCGAAAACAGATATATCGCTTATGGCAGGATCCAAACTTTGAGAGCCATTTCTATTCTTTCCATGTAATAAGATCCTGGGACAAAGGCTTCATTTCTGCCTTAACAACCCATGTATTTGTGCTGTACACAGGTCTGGAGGCAGAGAGTAGGCTTTGGTTCATAGTAGTAGTCCACATTTGTCCTCCGTCGTTTGCCTGCTGGAGGTTTGAGTTTTGCCAGTGGTGCTCATGATATAAAGCTAATATATTGGCAGGCCTTCTACAAAGAACATATCCATACACGCAAAGAGACAAGCTACACATTCTGCATGGCATTTTGACCTCCAGCTGTGCTGGTTGTTTGTTTGTTAATGTGGTGGTATACAGGTCTTCAGAACCTTTTGGTAAATTTGTTCCGTGGCATTGTGTTGGTCTGACATTAGCCTTAAGCAGCGGAGCAGATGAGGAGTCTCCTATCTGGGTTGGGAGGAAAGTGAAGAAAACTATCTATTAGAATACCTACATGCCAACTGCTAGTACAGCACTATTGTTCACACGGTTTGCACAGTATCTACAAGGAAAACACACAAACACTGGAATACCATTATAAAGAGATTACGTAACAAAACAGAAAATAATAAGAAAGCAGGACTTAACAGGTTACTTACTCATGCTCGGGGGGCTGGAGCATACTCATTCTAATTTCTCTCGGGACGATGATCTCACATCCTTCCCAGTCCCCCCCCCCCCCCCCACACACACACACACACACACACACACACACACACACATTCAAGCACAAATGAAATGCTAACAAAGGCTTGCAGACTACAAGTAGTAAAATATATTAATATAACAGTATGGTGATAATAGAAAAGATAGATTTAACCCACTCGTGCCATGCGAATGAACCACAACAGAGCCACCATGATATAACATTTTGATAATGGATGGCTTTACACACAGTGACAGTCAGCCAGATCAGCATTATAAGAGAAAAACACACTGGATAACAGTTGATACAGGTTACTGTTGTACATCTTGTTTGTTTGTGTCCCCCTACATGTGGAACGGCAATAATAATACACAGCAATGCGAACAGCTTGAATAGTAATGGTTCAATTAGTTGCCTCATGCCCAGCTCCAGATGTGGTTTTTAATCAAGGCTGAAATGGAGATTATGACCTTTGCGTGTCAGAACAGAGCAGACTGGCAAGCTTGCTTAACTAGGAGACTATGCGATTGATAGAATGAGGATATATGCAGACCACTACTGTGAACCACAGCCTACTGTGTGTCTCCAGGCCAGTTAAAGCACAGACACACATGCACGTGTGGTTAAGCAAGAGGTGAAGCCTCTGTCCCAGGATCTTAATATGAGGGAAAAAGAAAAGTTTCCCTCAAAGTTTGGATAGTCTCACAGGCATAAATGTATAATTAGGTATTACATACAGTAAGCAGCGTTACACTGGCCTACATAAAGCTTTTACCCCTGGGTAAAAACCACTGGGCTAAGCCCTGAAGAAGACACATGAACACCCTCAGTCTGAATGATAGGCTTAGTGTGTAGTATTACATTAAGGAGTGACGCTCGGAGGGCTGGAGCATACTTTCAAGGACATAATCATCCTGATATTAGCGTAGCTCTTTTTGACACACTCCTCTCTGTACAGACACAGACGAACAAACACACTCAATGTTGCACACCAAGGCTACACACAAGAATGTTTAAAGTTTAATTCCACAATGAGCTAAATTTCTTTTCGAGGAAAACATTAGTAGAAACATGGCACTATTTAGTGTGGTAAAAGACTTTGGATTTTAAAGATTCAAATTGGGATTTTAATTTCTTGTATGAGAATAGAGAGTTGAGTGTTCTTTTGTAACTGATAAATATCACAGATTGGATAACATCAGACCCCCTTAAGATCCAATTATATCACGGAGGGCTCAAATGCAAAACTGAACTAAGTTAAGCTCTTTTCACAATTAAGGGAGAGCAAGTTTGGCCGAGGAGAAATGCAAATACCTATTACTGTTCATCCTGTACTGTACTTTATTATTTTATACAATAAAATTCCCCTGTAGCGTGGTTATTTTTTACTAGCTCGGGTTTTGCTTTGTGGGTTTTGCAAATTGCTGTGCTATTAAGAGCCTAGTTTATATAAGTATGTGCCTAAAAATAACAAAATCTGTACTTCGTAAAAATATCTAGACTAAGTTTTCTTGTTGACATTCAGTGAAAGAAAAGGTCATATGAATGCTACATGTAAAGTAAAATTGAAAGTTCAGTGGCCACTTTTGTACTGGAATCAGCTCCAACTCAGGAGATAAAAACGCCCATTGGAAATATTGACTGCGGCACACACAAAACAGGTCAACATCAAAAAGCAACACAAAAAATTAAACATGTTCACCTTTGTTATATTTACTGTGGGCCTAGGCCTTTCTTCCACCAGCATTTAAGAGTAGGACAGCATAAATGTCAGTGAACCAAAACACAAAACCCAAAGATCGTCCATTGCTGTACATTGTCATGTAATGATCTCACTGTAATATTAACAGATCACCATAACATATAACAGGTCGACAACACGCAAAAAGTCATAAATACACATCGCAACAGCACCTTAAATGCAATCCTGTACTACAAATAGCAGACGCTTGCCTTCAATACAATATAAAATGGCGAAAGTAGTTGATTATTCATTGGCAGACTATATTCAATTACACAATTTATCTTACCAACTCAAAGAGTTGTCATAAACAAAACAAAAACCAAAACATGTATAGTGCGTTTTCAAGAGTTGTGATTCTCTTGAAAGATTAAACATTGTCATAAATGATTAAAGCCATGATAATTGAGATTTCATTGTAAACAAATGTACTTATAACAGTAATTAACACACCATAAACCTATAAGGCTGGAGAATATTATAAATTTCGTTTGTTGACTACTTCATCTTGTGAGTTTAGCTGTTCCCAAATAACCTAAATGTTCATTGAGTTCAGATAAAGATAAAGCATTAATCAGGATACTCTGATAGACACATTTTCCACCCAGGCATAAAAGCAACAGAATTATGATCATCCCCTGTCCCCCAACAAAGCTTAACTTCTGCAATGCTTGCGGTTCCATCTTTGACAACAAGTCACAAGCAGAGTAGGTTGTACATGTGCGCTATTCTGAACTCAGATCAGCACAACACTGTCAGCCATCATGATGTCATCAGTTCAGATATGTTTGTTACAATAGTAACCTCAACCAAATTCATGGAACACCAGCCGTTATGATGTCACAGGGAGTCTTTGTATGATGTTCTGTTACGTTGTTTCCTAATAATGCAACCTCCAAGACACACCAGCCTTTATGAAAACACAATGTAAATTTGTGTGGGGTTTACATGTACCATTATGATCACCTTTGCTCATTAAAAACCAAAAAGGCATTGCTATCTCAGTAAGGGTTTTGTACGATGAATACCACCGTAGCGTCATCAACCAATGATCAGTCAATTTAAAAATAACATAAAAGGCCTTTCACAAAGATTCAATTTCTACGATTATCTCAATTAACTAATACTGTCCAAGCACTTGGAATAATACATGCATAAAACAAAAAAGAACGACAAATTCATTTTGATAAAGAAGGCCTAGCACTTTCTTGTTTGGTAAACAGAATAATGAAACCTACACACTATGCAATCTTGCTCACACATATGTATACAAAGCACAAAAACAAGGTATTTGTTCAATATAGAAAACAACTACCACAATACACTAAACCAATCTCTTTTGTCCTATAATATCCAGTCTCTGTTGATGTTGCTAAGCTATTTTTGGATATACTTGTGCAAGTTAATTTTTAAAATTATTTGAGTATACATTTCGACATCGATACTCCTAAAGATCAAGACCGAAGTACAGAGGTAAAATAAAAAGAACATCCATCAATTTCATTTTGGAGCGGGGTTACAGTCTTTTCAAAAGGTAATTCCACATTCTTCGGTCCATCTCCATCAATGCATTCATGGCGTTTGTAAAGCCATTATGTTTCCCAAGATCCTTCACTTTTTGACAGTAATTTGTTTCTAGTCTCATCTCTCCAGAGGGGTTGAACGTCAGGGGCCATGAATGTGGGGCGATTGCCATGCAGAGGCTTGACATGCGTGTTGACTGGACAAAGATGTTGCGTTCATTAGTGTTAGCATGTGCTTATATGGAGAGAGTGGGTTTAAGATTAAGGGAGACAGGGGGGGGGAGGGTTGTTGCTCACCATACTGTTCTTTTGTTTTTTGGTTCTCGGGGTGACAGTCACTAGTTTGGGAAAGCAGCTGTACAGGTCAAGGCTCAGTGAGGGGTGGGGCGACTGGGTGGAGCATTGTGAAGGCTGGGGTGGGGGTGGCGGACTGGGCTTCCTCCTCTTGTCCCACAGCCCTGGATAGGTAAGCGAGCGGCCTTACGAGGAACTGCTGCTGGTGGTGGTGGATGCCTGCCAAAGAGAATAGAGAATTTGAGAAAGGTGGGAGGGAAGATGGGCAATAAAAGGCATGTGTGCGTGGCCAGACTCATGCAGCCCAGGTCTGTCACTCAGACTGGCATCAGGCAGAACATGTTGGGAGGGTGGGCTGGGGCAGGTCTTGTGGAGGGAGGGATGAAAACCATGCTGAACGTTAACGTGGGGAAGGGTGGTTGCTAGGTAACAGGGTGGTTAGCTGCACTGCGTTTCCACGGCACAGAGAAGTAGGTCACAAATCATACTGCCTTATACAGGAGTTCTTGGGAGGAGGGAACATTTAATTTAAAAGAAAAAAATCTGTAAAAAAAACAAAAAACAATAGGTTCAATCCAAGGCACACAAAATATAATCAGTATTTGTCTAATCTGTATTAGTGATGGCAGTATAGGGCATGGGCACATATTCATTTCACATGCACAAGTCAGTGGTAAATTATTGTGACCGTAGTCGTTACGAACACAAATCATTAACTTCTCGTGTCCAAAAGGGCAGGATTGTTTTCTGGAGGGAAATAAAGATAAATGTCACCGATTTAAAACGCATATGTGACATTATGGTGGGGTGTGTTTGTCATTCAGTAGCCCTTGAGGAAAGGAAAGGAGCAGGGAGGGGATGCAGTCAGGTATTGTGTTTCCAAGACAGACACCATGGCTGTAGTGAGAGAGACATCCTACTCTCTTCTCTCTCCTTAATCTGGATTCACACTTTAGCTTGACCCTCTGCCAAGCAGATCATATGTTATTGTTACAGATATTATCAGCACCAACATCCTTATTGTTTGGGTCTGAGGTTTTGTTTACCAATTTAAAAAAAAAAAACTAAGGCCAATCGTTTGGCAAATGTGATTCTGGCACAATGTGACAGATTTAACTATAGCAAATCAGTAAGTGTGTCAACTGTAGGAGGGACATTTAGGAAAGCTTTAGGGTAGTATGGATAGGGTATTGAATTTAGAACCCATTAGCTAGACCCATGTCTGAGTGACCCTGGTCTTTTGTCATTTGTAAAACTTTTAAGAACAAACTTAACTTAAGAAAATAGGACTCATCAAAGGTGAATGTAAAGAAGTGTGGTGTCAACTGAGTGACCTTTTATAATAAAAAGAAATGTGTAGCCTCCAAGAGGAGGGGAAAAAACAAGACATACTGAAAATTCCACCGAAACAAGGCAAACACAAAAACGGCGCAAACACTAATTTGTGTACTGTCATTCAGAAAGGGATTTCCGGGACGGGGAGGGAGAGAGACTCCTTCATACCTCCAGCTGCAGAGCGGACTTTCCTCACTTAGGGTACTTTGATGGGGAGAAAAGAAACAAGCATGTCAAAGGTCAGGTAGATGCAGATGATAAAAGAGGAATCCTTTCGTGCTGCGTGTTTGTCTTGATTGAATAACATTTCTTAAATGTCACAATTTTAAGAATCCCTCCGGTATGACTATTATGTTTAGCTGAATCAGACAATATTTCACTCATTATATTGGAAACTGAAAAAATAAGACAAAATCAAATCCGTTGTACAACAGGAACAGCTCATGACCACTCTGCATGTCGGACTGAAACGTTCACAATAGAGCGAGGTGTTAAATAAATAAAGATAAGATTAGACAAATGAATCAGTTATTGTCACATTCTTATAATCAGACATTGACTAATCTAAAAATGCTTACCTGCTTTACAGAAGTCCAAAAAATCATGTAAAACATTGATGCTACACTGGCTGGTATACAATAAAGATGTAACGGCCAGTAACTGTGCCAATATGTGTCAGCTAATGGTGTTGATGTATGCAGGAAAATACCTCATTGGTAATGGATGTATTTAAAATATGAAGTATCATCACACCATTAGTATCATAAGTGTATTGAGGATATACATGTAAAAAAACAGCATCCTTTACTATAACTACGATTACCAAGTCCTATTGTTTGGGCAGGAAAACCCGTCAGTTTCGAGTGGGCCCGAGTGGAGGGAAGGCCGGACAGCACTGGTCCAGAGCAGGCCGAGCTAAAACAAGCTCCACACCCACCATGACCCCCTCTATTGCTGCAGACCTGCTCCTGCTCTCTCCTCGCCACTGAGTGACATAATGTGAGTGGGGAAGCAGGCCACTGCGGCACCGAAGGGGGGTGGGGCTGCAATAAAAGGCTCCGCTCTACGTGCTTTTCTGTTCTGCTGTCTTGTATAAGGAGACATGGGGAGGGTGTATTATTGCAAGCACGTCTATCACCGAAAACACAAGATGGATGTCAAAGAGCAGCTCAATTGAGGCACATGAGTAATGTGAATTGCAGGGTAGCCTTGCCTTTTCGGAGATTTTTTGGGGGAAGTAGAATAGAGTAGAAAATAACCAAATTAGTCGTTGCAGCCTGACAGACCACACAATTCCTGAACACCATTACCCTCGCCATCAATGTTCTCAGTGATTTACAGTGCGATGCAGGCCACGTTGCTGCACAGAAATATAGGCCACAGGATAGAGCCCATGCAACATGCCACTCAGCTTGTCAGAGCAAATAAGGAAAGGTTTTAAGCTGCCGGGGCTACAGTAGTCTACTGTGTAGCAGGTGGGGAAAGGTTATGTAAATCACAGGTGGGTACCAGTCAGTGGGAGGGAAGGTAAGCCTGTCATGTGAATAACCTGGCAATGTGGAAAGAACCTGCCTTTTAGATTGGCTATGTGGCAGATGGGAGAAAATATCTCATCTGCATAGTGTTCCCCCAGACACTCTCTATAACTATGTTAGGAAAAAGCCTTCGGTTGAGCAGTGCATTAAACTATTCTGTGCTTATACCCACAAAGGTCATTTATGTTACACACTGGAATTTCCTCCATTATTTCGTAGAACTGATTGTTGCTTAGTTGAGATTTTTTATATAGTATACTGCTGTGACAAATGTGGTCGATAATTGTGTCTAAGGCGGTTTTCAGAAAAACTAAATATTTTGAAATGACCTATAGAATAAATCATGTTACCACACATTGTGAATTATGTTATAGATACTGAATCATGCACAGTGCTTTTTAAAACAATTTGCAAATCTGGCATGTTTTACAAGTCTACACTTTTTTCACATAGATGTGGTGAGATCACGAAAAAGGCCTCTGCGTGAAGAAATACCGGAAAACATGGTCATTCATTTAGATTATCATTTAGAGAGCGTTATGGTACAGTCAGTGACCCTATGCCAATCTACACAGATGTAGCTTGAAGATCTGACCAAATCAACTTGACACATCTGCAAAAATTCAAATATTTAGACGCACGAAAATTCATTTAAGCACCTTAACTAATGTTGCTCACCTATGTGAATCGTTTTTCAAGGTTATATATTGCATGTGTTCTAGGGCTCCAGAGTGTGACACCAAATATGAAGGAAAATGTCCTTTCAAAGTTTGTGCATTTTTACCCTTATTTTACACCATGTGCAGCTATATAAAAGACAAAGTATCAAACATTATGGTGAACCATGCTGGTCTTCAAAAATACTGTAGGTTTGCAAAATGATTGGCACACCATACAAAAGGTCATTAGGCTGTTTGCCTGTATTGATTGACTCAACATGTGAGACCATTAAGCTCAGTAAAGAAGAGCATCTTCATACTTCACACTTTTAATTATATTTCCACTCTACATTGACATTTTGGTGACACAAGGATATTAGGGTGACACAAGGACAGCTGACGACCACAATATCTTTACACCAACCAAAAAACAATTGAGCCAGCTTTAAAAATTAGACAATACATTTTATGCAACAGTAGAGATCTTTTTCCAGGCCGAGTTCACGACAATTTTGATTCGGTAATTTTTTTTATATATATTACATTCGGTAGCATCTACCTTGAGATGGCAGAACGCAGTGTGTACAAGCTTCTCAGATGTGGTACACTTTCCAAATAATTTCACATGTTAACTGTATACCCGTAAGACACTATTTCAGAATGGCATAAAAAAGTTTGAAACTGTCTTCACCATATTGTTCAGAGATTGTAAAGCAAATACGGTAAAAAAAAATATATATAACCACTGCTGTTGAGTCTACTTGTTTCTTTGAAGTCATTGAAACTTTGATACATGAATGCACTGTTTAAAAGTGCGAGTATATGATAATATGCATTTACATTATTAAACATGTCCGTTGTATACCACTGATTGTGTGATGCAGCGATATGCTTTGAGCGACACAATGGTAAAAAAAACTCCTGATCCAGTGCATTGGCCAACTATTTGTATACACAGAAGGTATTCTATCGAAGGCCAGCCTAGACCAGCTGTCATCCTGAACAGTGACTCTATTCGATGACGTTTAAAGAAGGGATACTTACCTGCAGAGTGGAAGCTGCTGAGTCGCTGGTCTCTGTCAGTCCTGTGCTCCTTGGTATGCTGGACACTATGTATCTGGAGCCCTTTGGCGTAGGCTGTCTAACGACTATCTTTCCTTTCCTCGTTTCTGCTAAAAACATACTGTACCAGTAAGCGTCATTGGACACCAGGGTGGAATCTGCAATGGTCGAGTTCCTCTCACTGATCACACTGTTCCTACTGGGAGGAGCCGCTTTGCTTGGATTTGGTGTCTGACACTTCAGCACGATGGTGACCAGTATGGTAATTAATAACAGAAAGGACACCGAGCCCAGTCCAATCACCAAATACAGGTTTAGGTCTGAGAAGATGTCATATTCTAGAGGCACTTCCGTCATGTCAGAGTAGGCCTTAACGACAGTCTCCACTGTGGACAGCTTGATGGTAACTGTAGCCGAAAGAGCAGGTGCCCCGTTGTCCTTGGCGATGACAACCAGCCGTTGATGACGAGGATCTCTGTAACTGAACATTCTCATAGTCCTGATCTCTCCATTGTATTGGTCCAGACTGAACAACGTGGCATCAGTGACTTGGAGAAACTGATAAGTAATCCGAGAGTTATGGACCGAGTCTGTGTCTATGGCTATCACCTTGGAAACCAGGGATCCTTTATCGGTGGATCTTGGGATTTTTTCCTCCACCACAGAGCCGTGCGCACGCCATGGAGAGACAATAACTGGAGTATTGTCGTTCTGATCCGTAATAATGATGTGAACGGTGACGTTACTGCTGAGTGGAGGAACACCAGAGTCTCTGGCCTCAATGTGGAAAAGGAACTCCTTCTCTAATTCATAGTCAAATGTCTTTAGTGCATATAGATTGCCGTTCTCTGGATTGATGGAGAATAACATGGACATGGAGGTGTTGGCTATCTCCTTCTCTATGATGAAATACACTAAATACTGGTTTTCATGGAGGTCTGGGTCAAATGCAGTGAGGGAACTCAGCAAGGCCCCAGGTGCGTTATTCTCTGGGACTTGAATAGTGTAGAATGACTTAGGGAACTGTGGGACATTGTCATTAACATCAAGAAGTTCTAAAGTCATTGTTTCATTGTCTGATAAAGGAGGTGAACCCCTGTCTGTCACGGTTAAAGTGATGTCATATTCTGGGACTTTTTCTCGGTCAAGCGGTTCTGAAACAACCAATTCATAATAGTTGTCTGATGACTGTTTTAACTTAAAAGGAAGACTATTTGGAATATGGAGATCAACAATTCCATTGTCACCAGAGTCTTTATCATTTACACTGATTACTGCTATGACTGCGTCTAATTCAACATTTTCCTTGATTGGACTTTGAAATGATTTTATGGACAATTCTGGGTGATTGTCATTCATGTCTGTCACGACAATTTGTAATTTACACTGTCCAGATAACGGATTGGTTCCTTTATCAGTCACTATAACTTCCATATCATAAATCTTGAAATCTTCATAATTGATTAACTCTTTGACTCTAATCTCTCCATTCTGCTGATTCAAGCTGAATGTGTTTTGAGTTTTCTCTGGTGTATATAAACTATATGAGTAATCAATAGCTGAATTAGGGCCTTCATCTGAATCAGTAGCATTCAATTTAACCACAAGACTACCGATTGGTGAGTTTTCCATTATATTTATGTCAAAGCGACCTTTGTCAAACTGAGGGGCGTTGTCATTGGTATCCAGCACACGAATAATGATGTTGGCTGTACCGGAGCGTGTGGGAACTCCACCATCTACAGCGGTAAGAATTAGATTATGGACAGCATGTATCTCTCTGTCTAAGGACTTTGTCAAAATCAGCTCTGCAAATTTTGATCCATCTCTTCCACTCTGAACTTCAATATTAAAATGATTGCTATCACTAAGATAATATGTTTTAACCGAATTCGTACCGACGTCTGGGTCAACTGCATTATTTAAAGAAAATCGTTCACCAGCAGGAGTGGACTCAGAAATATCGAGGTGCATTGTATCTCTTCTAAAGTGTGGTGCATTGTCATTGATGTCTATAATTTCCAATTCTATGTTAAACATTCGTATTGGGTTCTCGATTGTAGCATCTACTTTAAGCAAACAAGTTACTGCTGTCTTGGCGCATAAGTATTCTCTGTCGATCGTCTCAACAATATACAGCTCACCAGTGTCTTTGTTAATGTCCACATACTTCTTGTTGGCGATTACATCTAACCGAATCTTCCGTCTATTTAGCGTATTCACGTCTAGTTTCAAATCAGATGCTAAATTTGCAACCATTGATCCTTCCTCCATTTCTTCAGGAATAGAAAAGTGAATAACGGCCGACATAACGTTCAGTGCGTAAGCTAACAGAACCGAAAGCAAGACAATGACTCTACGTCCCCAGAGGAAGCGAAGCGCCACCATGATATTAGGGTTCCGTGTGGTTCCGTGCGTAAAGCTGGTTACATCCAAGAACACTGAAGCAAAATCACACGTCCAATTCGAAATGGGTACCACGATGTTAGAGCTTTCAATGAAACCTTTTAGATACTTGATTTCAGCACAGGAGGTCCGTCCGAAATAAATGTCTATTTCTTCCTTGAAAAAAGGCGCAATGGCGACGATGACATCACTATAAACTTATTTAAGCATGGTGTAGCGACCCTGTGAGTATTGTATTAGACTGTGCATCTCGGTCGGTAAATTAGAAGTTTTAACAACAAGCCAAACAAAATTCATTATAATCTTTCCATTCACATTGGAACCCTAAACAAACTGTATTATCTAACTTATGGTCTCAGGCAATGTTAGAAACCTTTGATGGCAACACAAAGCTGGTATTGGTCATACCACATATAATTAGTAGTAAGATATAGGCAGATCAATGCGTGTTTTATTCATTCGAATTGTTCCATTTTTTTCCATTGGCACTGCTTTACGCATAGATATGTCGCACTTAAAATATTAGGTTGACTTTTGTTTTGATACCCCAGTTGCAACATATTATTCTTACCTGTAAGGTAGACGCTGCTGAGTCGCTGGTCTCTGTCAATCCTGTGCTCCTTGGTATACTGGACACTATGTATCTGGAGCCCTTTGGCGTAGGCTGTCGAACTACCAACTTTCCTTTCCTAGTCTCCGCAAGAAACATACTGTACCAGTAAGCGTCATTGGACACCAGGGTGGAATCTGCAATAGTCGAGTTCCTCTCACTGATCACACTGTTCCTACTGGGAGGAGCCGCTTTGCTTGGACTTGGTGTCTGACACTTCAGCACGATGGTGACCAGTATGGTAATTAATAACAGAAAGGACACTGAGCCCAGTCCAATCACCAAATACAGGTTTAGGTCTGTAAAGATGTCATATTCCAGAGGCACTTCCGTCATGTCAGAGTAGGCCTTAACGACAGTCTCCACTGTGGACAGCTTAATGGTAACTGTGGCAGAAAGAGCAGGTGCCCCGTTGTCCTTGGCGATGACAACCAGCCGTTGGTGACGAGGATCTCTGTAACTGAACATTCTCATAGTCCGGATCTCTCCATTGTATTGGTCCAGACTGAATAGTGTGGCGTCAGTGACCTGGAGAAACTGATAAGTAATCCGAGAGTTATGGACCGAGTCTGTGTCTATGGCTATCACCTTGGAAACCAGGGATCCTTTATCGGTGGATCTTGGGATTTTTTCCTCCACCACAGAGCCGTGCGCACGCCATGGAGAGACTATGACTGGGGTATTATCGTTCTGGTCCAAAATATTGATGTGAACGGT
Organism: Galaxias olidus; assembly: GCA_026901105.3. NCBI lineage: Eukaryota > Metazoa > Chordata > Actinopteri > Galaxiiformes > Galaxiidae > Galaxias > Galaxias olidus. The sequence goes on from JAPMUY010004320.1 coordinate 191,359, forward strand.
GACGTTACTGCTGAGTGGAGGAACACCAGAGTCTCTGGCCTCAATGTGGAAAATGAACTCTTTTTCTATCTCATAATCAAACGTCTTTAGTGCATAAAGGTTGCCATTCTCCGGATTGATGGAGAACAACATGGACATAGAGGTGTTGGCTATCTCCTTCTCTATGATGAAATACACTAAATACTGGTTTTCATGGAGGTCTGGGTCAAATGCAGTGAGGGAACTCAGCAAGGCCCCAGGTGCGTTATTCTCTGGGACTTGAATAGTGTAGAATGACTTAGGGAACTGTGGGACATTGTCGTTAACATCAAGAAGTTCTAAAGTCATTGTTTCATTGTCTGATAAAGGAGGTGAACCCCTGTCTGTAATGGTAAAGGTTATTTCATATTCAGCTACACTTTCTCTGTCCAGGGGCTCTGAAACTACCAACTCATAATAATCATCTGAGGATTCTCTAAGTTTAAAGGGCATATTATCTGGAATATGAAGGTCTACTATGCCATTTTCACCGGAGTCTTTATCACTGACACTAACCACCGCTATTACTGTATCAAGTTCAATATTCTCTTTAACTGGACTTTGAAAGGATTTTATTGATATTTCTGGATGGTTGTCATTCATATCAGTGACCAAAATAGACAGTTTACACTGCCCAGATAAGGAATTTGGTCCTTTGTCGGTGGCTATAACCTCCATATCATAAATCCTGAAATCTTCATAATTGATAAGCTCTTTTACTCTGATCTCACCATTATTTGTGTTTAAGCTGAAAGTGTTTTGAGTCTTTTCGGATGTATACAAACTATATGAGTAAACTACGTCTGAATTTATCCCATCATCTAAATCAGTAGAATTCAGTTTAACTACAAGACTGCCAATTGGAGAGTTTTCCAATATATCGATTTTGTAACTCTCTTTGTCAAACTGAGGGGCGTTGTCATTGGTATCCAGCACACGAACAATGATTTTGGCTGTACCTGAACGCATGGGAACTCCACCGTCCACAGCAGTGATCATTAAATTATGTGTAGCCTGCTGTTCTCGATCTAATGGCTTTTTTAGAATAAGATCAGCGAATTTTGATCCGTCCCTTCCAGTTTGAACTTCAATATTAAAGTAGCTGCTTTCACTAAGGTAGTATGATTTAACTGAATTTGAACCCACGTCGGGGTCCACTGCGTTATTTAAAGAGAATCTTTCGCCAGAAGGAGTGGACTCAGAAATGTCCAAATTCATTGCATCTCTTCTGAAATGCGGTGCATTGTCATTAATGTCCATTATTTCCAATTCTATATTAAACATGCGTATTGGGTTCTCGATTGTAGCATCTAGTTTAAGGAAACAAGTTGTTGCAGTCTTAATAGCACAAATATGTTCTCGGTCAATTTTTTCAACAATATATAACTCCCCCGTTTCTTTGTTGATGTCAACATACTTCTTGTTGGCGATGACATCTAAACGAATCTTTCGTCGACTCAATGTCTTCACATCCAGTTTCAAATCAGCGGCTAAATTTGCGACTATGGATCCCTCCTCCATTTCCTCCGGAATAGAATAATGAATAACTGCCGATATTCCGTTAAAGGCAAACAAAAAAATAAGTAAAAGCGAGACATACCCTCTACAAGAATGAAGGATGCAATGAGATTGCATATTGGAATAGAGTTTCCTTTTTCCTTTTGTGTGTAAAAGCAGAATTCGTCTTGTTTTACTTTTCAATTCAAAACAATCGATTTTAAATCATTATTAATCCACCGATGTAAGAAGGAGCTGTCCGAATAAAACGCCTGGAATTATTTTCTTGCAAAAAGCTGTCCTGGCGTGATGACATCACGGATATTGTGCATGCTATTTCACTATGAGCAGCGACCCTCAGAGCATTGTTTTAGCCTGCACATCTCCGTTAGAAAATGTATAGATTCAGATTTAAGACCATATATATATAAAGTGAACAAAAACATAAATTATGTTCATTTGCCTGACAACAGTTTTTGCCATATGGTTCCGTGGAAATTGTAGTATTTTTTTTATAGAATCTGCCTTTATAGCTTGCAGTATTGTTTGATATAATAAATTGATATGAAATAAAAATTAGTTTAAGGAATATTTTGTGTCACCACTGTTAAGTTAGTTGTCCCAGTTTATCATATTTTTAATTGCTATATGGTGCATAATGCTCAGATCTATATTATGTTTTATTTCTTACCTGTAGAGTGGAGGCTGCAGAGTCACTGGTCTCTGTCAGTCCTGTGCTTCTTGGTATACTGGACACTATGTATCTGGAGCCCTTTGGCGTAGGCTGTCTAACCACCAACTTTCCTTTCCTGGTCTCCGCAAGGAACATACTGTACCAGTAAGCGTCATTGGACACCAGGGTGGAATCTGCAATGGTCGAGTTCCTCTCGCTGATCACACTGTTCCTACTGGGAGGAGCCGCTTTGCTTGGATTTGGTGTCTGACACTTCAGCACGATGGTGACCAGTATGGTGATTAATAACAGAAACGACACAGAGCCCAGTCCAATCACCAAATACAGGTTTAGGTCTGAAAATATGTCATATTCTAGAGGCACTTCTGTCATGTCAGAGTAGGCCTTAACGACAGTCTCCACTGTGGACAGCTTGATGGTAACTGTAGCCGAAAGAGCAGGTGTCCCATTGTCCTTGGCGATGACAACCAGCCGTTGGTGACGAGGATCTCTGTAACTGAACATTCTCATAGTCCTGATCTCTCCATTGTATTGGTCCAGACTGAACAACGTGGCATCAGTGACTTGGAGAAACTGATAAGTAATCCGAGAGTTATGAACAGAGTCTGTGTCTATGGCTATCACCTTGGAAACCAGGGATCCTTTATCGGTGGATCTTGGGATTTTTTCCTCCACCACAGAGCCGTGCGCACGCCATGGAGAGACTATGACTGGAGTATTGTCATTCTGATCCGTAATAATGATGTGAACGGTGACGTTACTGCTGAGTGGAGGAACACCAGAGTCTCTGGCCTCAATGTGGAAAAGGAACTCCTTCTCTAATTCATAGTCAAATGTCTTTAGTGCATAAAGATTGCCGTTCTCTGGATTGATGGAGAATAACATGGACATGGAGGTGTTGGCTATCTCCTTCTCTATGATGAAATACACTAAATACTGGTTTTCATGGAGGTCTGGGTCAAATGCAGAGAGGGAACTCAGCAAGGCCCCAGGTGCGTTATTCTCTGGGACTTGAATAGAGTAGAATGACTGGGGGAACTGTGGGATATTGTCATTAACATCAAGAAGTTCTAAAGTCATTGTTTCATTGTCTGATAAAGGAGGTGAACCCCTGTCTGTCACGGTAAAAGTGATATCATATTCTGGGACCTTTTCTCGGTCAAGCGGTTCTGAAACAACCAATTCATAATAGTTGTCTGATGACTGTTTTAACTTAAAAGGAAGACTATTAGGAATGTGGAGATCAACAATTCCATTGTCACCAGAGTCTTTATCATTTACACTGATTACTGCTATGACTGCGTCTAATTCAACATTTTCCTTGATTGGACTTTGAAATGATTTTATGGACAATTCTGGGTGGTTGTCATTCATATCTGTCACGACAATTTGCAATTTACACTGTCCAGATAACGGATTGGTTCCTTTATCAGTCACTATAACTTCCATATCATAAATCTTGAAATATTCATAATTGATTAACTCTTTGACTCTAATCTCTCCATTCTGCTGATTCAAGCTGAATGTGTTTTGAGTTTTCTCTGGTGTATATAAACTATAAGAGTACTCAATATGTGAATTTGGGCCTTCATCTGAATCTGTAGCATTCAATTTTACCACAAGACTACCGATTGGTGAGTTTTCCATTATATTTATGTCATAGCGGCCTTTGTCAAACTGAGGGGCGTTGTCATTGGTGTCCAGCACACGAACAATGATGTTGGCTGTACCCGAGCGCGTCGGAACTCCACCGTCCACGGCGGTGAGTATCAGATTATGGGTAGGCTGCTGTTCTCGATCTAAAGGCCTGTTTAGAATAAGATCAGCGAATTTTGACCCGTCCCTTCCAGTTTGAACTTCTATGCTAAAATACTCACTTTCGCTAAGGTAGTATGATTTCACTGAATTTGATCCAACGTCTGGGTCTACTGCGTTGTTTAAAGAGAATCTTTCGCCAGCAGGAGTGGACTCGGAAATGTCCAAATGCATAGTGTCTCTTCTGAAATGCGGTGCATTGTCATTAATGTCCATTATTTCTAATTCAATATTGAACATTCGTATTGGGTTCTCGATTGTAGCATCTAGTTTAAGGAAACACGTTGTTTTGGCCGCGCAAATATTTTCTCTGTCGATTTTTTCAACTATATATAGCTCTCCCGTTTCTTTGTTGATGTCCACATACTTCTTGTTGGCGATGACATCTAAACGAATCTTTCGTCTACTCAATGTCTTCACATCCAGTTTCAAATCAGCGGCCAAATTTGCAACAATGGATGCCTCCTCCATTTCCTCGGGAATAGAATAATGAATAACTGCCGAAATTCGGTTAAGGACCAAGAAAAAAACAAGTACAAGCGAGACATACCCTCTCCAAGAACGAAGGATGCAATGAGATTGCATTTCCGAATAGATTTTCCTGGTTCCTTATGTGTTTAAAATCAGAATAAGCAGGCGTCTTGTTTTACTTTTCAATTCAAACAAATTCCTTTTGAATCATTATTAATCCACCGATTTGAGAAGGAGCTGTCCGAATAAAACGCCTAGATTTTTTTTGGTGCAAAAAACTGTCCAGGCGACGATGACATCACGGATATTGTGCATGCTATTTCATTATCAGCAGCGACCCTCAGAGCGCTGTTTTAGCCTGCACATCTCATACCTTTACACCTTTCAAACCTTTATTTGGGAGTTCTACTAGAATAGGTTTACGCATTTTAATGTTCAATAAACAATATTTTTTTTCCAAACTGCCTGGATCTGCACCTCTATTAACCCTCTGTCTGAAACGTTCCGTTTTAGCTCCTGTCTCTTTAAAAAGCTACATAAAGGAAAGGGAACCCCCCCCCCCCCCCCCCCCCCCCCCCCAAAAAAAAAAAAAAAAAAAAAAAAAAACACCAAAAAAATAAACATAATAGGTCCCCCTTGGGCAAGTACTGTCCCCACAAGTGGGATTTTTCGTAGCTGGTCCCTGGTCGGTAGGCCTTCTACCACCTTTGGAGATTGGAACACGACAATAGAATGCCTTGTTCCGAGCAATCAGCATTTCAATAGCCCGTCTGTTCTGTAACAATCTGATTCTGGAACTTCAGCAGCTCACATGCAAAATAATTCACTCTGGGGGGACCGTTCGAATTTTCAAAACTCACTTGCTAAAGGGTTAATTTAATAATTCAATTTTTAATAAAAAAGTTCAAGGGATATTTTTGTGTCACCACTGTCAAGGAGAGTTGTTCCAGTTTATCATATTTTTAATGGCTGTCCTTGCGTAATGCTCAGATCTACATTATGTTTTATATCTTACCTGTAGAGTGGAAGCTGCTGAGTCGCTGGTCTCTGTCAGTCCTGTGCTCCTTGGTATACTGGACACTATGTATCTGGAGCCCTTTGGCGTAGGCTGTCTAACCACCAACTTTCCTTTCCTAGTCTCCGCAAGAAACATACTGTACCAGTAAGCGTCATTGGACACCAGGGTGGAATCTGCAATTGTCGAGTTCCTCTCGCTAATCACACTGTTCCTACTGGGAGGAGCCGCTTTGCTTGGATTTGGTTTCTGACACTTCAGCACGATGGTGACCAGTATGGTGATTAATAACAGAAATGACACTGAGCCCAGTCCAATCACCAAATACAGGTTTAGGTCTGAAAATATGTCATATTCTAGAGGCACTTCCGTCATGTCAGAGTAGGCCTTAACGACAGTCTCCACTGTGGACAGCTTGATGGTAACTGTAGCCGAAAGAGCAGGTGCCCCGTTGTCCTTGGCGATGACAACCAGCCGTTGGTGACGAGGATCTCTGTAACTGAACATTCTCATAGTCCTGATCTCTCCATTGTATTGGTCCAGACTGAATAACGTGGCATCAGTGACCTGAAGAAACTGATAAGTAATCCGAGAGTTATGGACAGAGTCTGTGTCTATGGCTATCACCTTGGAAACCAGGGATCCTTTATCAGTGGATCTTGGGATTTTTCCTTCTACTACAGAGCCGTGTGCACGCCATGGGGAGACAATGACTGGAGTATTGTCATTCTGATCCACAATATTGACGTGAATGGTAACGTTACTGCTGAGTGGAGGAACACCAGAGTCTCTGGCCTCAATGTGGAAAAGGAACTCCTTCTCTAATTCATAGTCAAACGTCTTTAGTGCATAAAGATTGCCGTTCTCTGGATTGATGGAGAATAACATGGACATGGAGGTGTTGGCTATCTCCCTCTCTATGATGAAATACACTAAATACTGGTTTTCATGGAGGTCTGGGTCAAATGCAGTCAGGGAACTCAGCAGGGCCCCAGGTGCGTTATTCTCTGGGACTTGAATAGAGTAGAATGACTGTGGGAACTGTGGGACATTGTCGTTAACATCAAGAAGTTCTAAAGTCATTGTTTCATTGTCTGATAAAGGAGGTGAACCCCTGTCTGTCACAGTAAAAGTGATGTCATATTCTGGCATTTCTTCTCTGTCTAATAGTTCTGAAACTATCAACTCATAATAATTGTCTGATGATTTTTTTAATGAAAATGGTAAGTTGTTTTGAATGCTGAGATCAACAATGCCATTGTCACCTGAATCTGTATCACCAACGCTAACTACTGCTATGACTGTGTCTAAGTCTATGTTTTCCTTGATTGGACTTTGAAATGATTTTATGGATATTTCGGGATGGTTATCATTCATATCAGTCACGAATATGGTCAATTTGCATTGTCCTGATAGGAATTGTGTTCCCTTATCCGTTGCTATAACCTCCATATCATAAATCCTAAAATCTTCGTAATTTATCATCTCTTTAACTGTTATTTCACCAGTGTTGGAGTTTAAACTAAAGGTTTCTTGAGTTTTCTCCGATGTATACAAACTATATGAATATACTAATTCTGAGTTTGGTCCCTCGTCCAGGTCAGTTGCATTTAATTTGATCACTAGACTCCCTATTGGAGAATTCTCCGTCACATGTGTGGTATAGTTGTCTTTGTCAAACGTTGGAGCGTTGTCATTGGTGTCTAAAACGCGAACAATAATACTTGCAGTACCTGAACGTGTTGGTGTACCACCATCTACAGCGGTGAGTATAAGGTTGTGGAAAGCCTTATCCTCCCTGTCTAAAGCCTTTCTAAGAATCAAATCTGCGAACTTTGACCCGTCTCTTCCCGTTTGGACCTCAATGTTGAAATGTTCACTTTCACTTAAATAGTAGGTTTTCACTGAGTTTGTGCCTACATCAGGGTCAACTGCATTGCTTAAAGAAAATCTCTCCCCAACGGGCGTGGACTCCGATATGTCTAAATGTATGGCATCTCGTCGAAATTGTGGAGCATTATCATTGATATCCAATATTTCTAATTCTATGTTGAAAATTCGCAATGGATTTTCTATTATGACTTCCATTTTAAGATAGCATGACGTCTTAGTTGTACAAAGATATTCCCTATCAATTTTTTCTACAATATAGAGTTCTCCTGTTTCTTTGTTCACGTCCAAATATTTTTTATTCGCGATTATATCAAGGCGCAGCCTTCGTTCTGTCAGTGTTTTCACGTTCAATCCTAAATCCCCAGCTAAATTCGCAACGATGGAACCTTCTTTCATTTCCTCAGGAATAGGGTAGTGTGTCACCGAAAATGCAGACTCCAGATTGGCAGAGAGAAGAAGAAACACCGAGACATACCCTCTCCATGGCTGTATCCTTTCCAAGGACCTCATTGTTTTGCCTTTTCTCAATGCACAGCAACTCGGTCAGAAAAATGTTGCATGGAAAAAAAGCATTAGCATTTGGATAAATGTATGTTTATTATTCGCACAATCCGCGCAGGCTAACTCATTGATTTGAAAAGAAATAAGCTGATTGCTTTCCTCTTGCGCTATTTCAGCGCCAGGGATCTGTCCACTCCCCTTCACGCCTTCACCACGATGACGCACGGTCAAGGAAACTATTAGTCATGTGAATTCACTGTATAACAGCGACACTACATGTATGTAATGAGTCAGTGCATCTTATAAATGCAACTGTGTTGTATTTATGCTAGACGAGCTTAATAAGTAGCTACATTTTGCATCTGTAAAATATAAATTGCAACGTACAAAGGGGATGCGATTTTAGACGAACTGTCTCACGCTACTTACACATATTCGCATATACGCATAGGCCAAACATATCTTTATTCCACACATGGAAGCGTAAAACAGCCAAGATTCAAATAAAAAGTCAAATATGATAATTAAATGATAAATTAATCACGGGATTGCAATTTCTAATTTACTGAAGTAGGCTGGTGTTAATTAAACAAGCATATATTTAAAATAAAAGTTATTCTATTTTGGTCAAATGGAAATGACATATACTGCCAAGAGCCTGACCCCAGGAATACATATTCAATCCCTTAAAACATTCCTAATTAATGATAGGCTATGTTATTTCACCCACCCGCAACCCATCCGCATTTTTTTAGGACTCTGCAGCCTTATCTAATTTTGAATTAGAATTAATTGCTATAGGCCTACTAATGAAAAAGGTATGAAATAGGTGAGAAAATATTGCAGAGAAGCAAAGTTTGGGCTTCGGCTAAATTCACTGCTTGTGATGTGGATTGGCAAACGTTAAGACGGGCATGGTGAAACGGGCTAAATATACAGCAGATAGGAGTTTTGGTTATTGAAACGTTTTTTCAGAACAGAAATGTTCACGCTTGGCAGCGACCAATCAAAGCACAGGGAAAAGGAGAGGCCAATTTGAAACTTCAAGCAAGAAAACTGTGGTTGAGCGGAGAAACACCGAGACATACCTTCTCCATGGCTGTATCCAAATTGTTGTTGTTTATTTAATTCACCATATATTTTTTTTTCTTTGTTCGCTAGCTAGCAAGCTACAATGGTAACCAACTAGTGTGATCATTGCTGGTTAGCTAAGCCTTTAAGCTAACTAGCTATATAAATTTGGGTGAAAAAAACACCTTCAGCACGACAGCATGAGGAATACAAGCCCTTTCTCCAGGCTAAGTGGCTAAAAGGACGTCGGGTCAATTAGTTAACGAGTGGGTCTGTGTAAAGACCAGGTCTACTTACCAATTTAACAAATAGGCCTATATAGCCTATATTTAAAAAAAAAAAGTTTTTCAGCAGAGCGTCACTATTTTTAATAATTTCATTACTTTACACATAATTCTATGCATTGCTGTGTAATTTGGACAAGGATACCTGGATGGACTACCTTAGTTTTTAAATGCAAAAAGTGTTGCTCTGCCTCTCTTCACAAAATGTAAATCTTGTTTGCATCTACAATATTGGGCACATACAACCAAAACTTTAAATCAAGTATATTAGAATTATTGTCTTGTGATGACCTGTTTAATTTTTAATAAGATTTTAAGTTGTCTAAACTTTGCACCGTTATTGAATCAACACAGTGGTAGCTGTTCAGCACCAAGCATTGGACAGCGCCTGTGGACAAAGCAATTACTGGTCACGTCATTAGAACATTATAAATAGCCCCATCTTCACCCATATTGTAAGAGTTCGGCGAACAATTGTCCTAATTTTAAACAGTATAGGCTTACAAGACATGTGTTGTAAAATAAAATATTAAATGTATGCATATCACGTGCCTCATTTATGACGAGAGCCTCGAGCACATTCTTGATAGAACTTGTGTTGCTTCACCATCACTTTGAAATAATCGGTTGTGGGGAAAAATATTAATAAGCCTTATTTCTTCAATCTTTACTAGAACAAGCAGAACAAAAGTACATGATAAATTAGTTGTTAGAGTACTGTGAGAGTAGTGTTTGAATGTCAAATATATTGTTGAGTAACCAGTCCTGTATAATAATTTGATGTGGAACCTACTGGATTTATTGTGTAATAATACCTGATCTGTAATGGAAAATAAATATGCCAAATATTTTCTTACTTGTAGAGTGGAAGCTGCTGAGTCGCTGGTCTCTGTCAGTCCTGTGCTCCTTGGTATACTGGACACTATGTATCTGGAGCCCTTTGGCGTAGGCTGTCTAACCACTAGCTTTCCTTTCCTCGTTTCTGCTAGAAACATACTGTACCAGTAAGCGTCGTTGGACACCAGGGTGGAATCCGCAATGGTCGAGTTCCTCTCACTGATCACACTGTTCCTACTGGGAGGAGCCGCTTTGCTGGAATTTGGTTTCTGACACTTCAGCACGATGGTGACCAGTATGGTGATCAATAGCAGAAACGACACCGAGCCCAGTCCAATCACCAAATACAGGTTTAGGTCTGAAAAGATGTCATATTCTAGAGGCACTTCCGTCATGTCAGAGTAGGCCTTAACGACAGTCTCCACTGTAGACAGCTTGATGGTAACTGTAGCCGAAAGAGCAGGTGCCCCGTTGTCCTTGGCGATGACAACCAGCCGTTGGTGACGAGGATCTCTGTAACTGAACATCCTCATAGTCCTGATCTCTCCATTGTATTGGTCCAGACTGAACAACGTGGCGTCAGTGACCTGAAGAAACTGATATGTAATCCGAGAGTTATGAACAGAGTCTGTGTCTATGGCTATCACCTTGGAAACCAGGGATCCTTTATCAGTGGATCTAGGGATTTTTTCCTCCACCACAGAGCCGTGCGCACGCCATGGAGAGACTATGACCGGGGTATTGTCATTTTGGTCCGCAATAATGATGTGGACGGTCACGTTACTGCTGAGTGGAGGAACTCCAGAGTCTCTGGCCTCAATGTGGAAAAGGAACTCCTTCTCTAGTTCATAGTCAAACGTCTTTAGTGCGTAAAGATTGCCGTTTTCTGGATTGATGGAGAACAGCATGGAAATGGAGGTGTTTGCTATCTCCTTCTCTATGATGAAATACACTAAATACTGGTTTTCATGGAGGTCTGGGTCAAATGCAGTGAGGGAACTCAGCAGGGCCCCAGGTGCGTTATTCTCTGGGACTTGAATAGTGTAGAATGACTGTGGGAACTGTGGGACATTGTCGTTAACATCAAGAAGTTCTAAAGTCATGGTTTCATTATCAGATAGTGGAGGTGAACCCCTGTCTGTCACAGTAAAAGTGATGTCATATTCTGGGACTTTTTCTCTGTCTAATGGTTCTGAAACTACCAACTCATAGTAATTTTCAGAGGATTCTCTCAATTTAAAAGGCATTTTATCAGGAACACAGAGATCAACTATGCCATTGTCACCAGAGTCTTTATCACTTATACTAATGACTGCTATCACAGAGTCTAATTTCATGTTTTCTTTGATTGGACTCTGAAATGACTTGATAGATATTTCAGGGTGGTTGTCATTCATGTCTGTCACTAAAATTGTCAATTTGCATTGACCTGTCAGAGAGTTTTGCCCTTTGTCTGTTGCTATAACTTCCATGTCATAGATTCTGAAATCCTCATAATTTAACATGCCCTTAACCGTAATCTCACCAGAGGTAGGGTTCAGGCTAAAAGCATGTTGGGTTTTCTCGGAAGTGTACAGACTATATGTGTAAACTATTTCTGCATTCGTCCCCTCATCTAAATCGGTTGCATTCAACTGAATAACAAGGCTTCCTATGGGTGAGTTTTCCATAAGGTTGATACTGTAGTCCTCTTTATCAAATTTAGGAGAATTGTCATTAGTGTCTAGTACTCGAACAATAATACTTGCGGTTCCTGTGCGCGTTGGAACTCCACCGTCAACAGCAGTGAGAATTAGATTATGGATTGCCTGCTGCTCCCGATCTAAATCCTTTTTCAGTATTAAGTCGGCAAACTTTGAACCATCTCTCCCGGTTTGTATTTCTATATTAAAATGCTCATTTTCACTCAAATGGTATGTCTTTACCGAATTCGAAGCAAGGTCTGGGTCAACTGCATTGTTGACAGAGAATCGTTCACCAGCGTGGGTCGATTCTAAAATGTCCAAGTTTATGGTGTCTCTTCGGAAATGTGGAGCGTTATCATTTATGTCCGTTATTTCTATTTCGATATAGAAAATTCTCTGTGGATTTTCTACGACAGCCTCCATTTTTAGGTAACATGTAGGCGTCTTTATTGCACAAATGAATTCTCTGTCTATCCTCTCAACAATGAAAAGCTCTCCGGTTTCTTTGTTCACATTGAGATATTTCTTATTGCTTATAATCTCCAATCTCATCTTTCGCTTTACCAGCGTTTTCACATCCAACACTAAATCAGATGCTAAATTGGCGACTACAGAACCTTCCTCCATTTCCTCTGGAATGGAATAGTGAGTGACTGCATACACCGTGCTGAAAGAGATAACGAGGAACACATACCACTCCCAGTGTTTGGCACAACTAGACGTTTCCATTGTTATTTCCGATCTGTCCTCTTGATTTTATTCCATTTAACTGAGATAGTTTCCGTTGACGAGTGTAAATATATTACAAATACATAGTTTGAAATAAATACAATCGATTATATACGAAATTGACGTTTTTCAGCTTGCTCCAGCTCCAAGGGCGAAAGACGCAATTCGTTCGGTCTCTTATTCTAAATGTAGGGCTGTCATAGCGTTCATGACCTAACAAACGACTGATTTTAGGGGATGAACAGCGACACTTTGTGCATCAACTATGTAGGCACATCTTGATTGTTTTTTATTTTGGTCAAATATATTTGGCTGACTGCGTTTGGAATAGTTCAACCATGATATTTATCTAAGCACGTCTAATTATTGTTAATATGTCATGGTCTTGTTGAATTAGGGTGCATTAGACAAGTTTATCCAAATAATCTGTGAGCGAAATGGATGTTCAAGGAGAAAATGTTTGATGGAAATTTGAAAGACTGTTGAATATAGAAGTACAATGCAATGTTTGTATAATGTATAAGATCATACACACAAACCTAACATAATAGTTTAATCTCCTACCTGTAGAGTAGAAGCTGCTGAGTCACTGGTCTCTGTCAGTCCTGTGCTCCTTGGGATACTGGACACTATGTATCTGGAGCCTTTTGGAGCAGGCTGTCTAACCACTAGCTTTCCTTTCCTCGTTTCTGCTAGAAACATACTGTACCAGTAAGCGTCGTTGGACACCAGGGTGGAATCCGCAATGGTCGAGTTCCTCTCACTGATCACACTGTTCCTACTGGGAGGAGCCGCTTTGCTGGAATTCGGTTTCTGACACTTCAGCACGATGGTGACCAGTATGGTGATCAATAGTAGAAACGACACCGAGCCCAGTCCAATCACCAAATACAGGTTTAGGTCTGTAAAGATGTCATATTCTAGAGGCACTTCCGTCATGTCAGAGTAGGCCTTAACGACAGTCTCCACTGTGGACAGTTTGATGGTAACTGTAGCCGAAAGAGCAGGTGCCCCGTTGTCCTTGGCGATGACAACCAGCCGTTGGTGACGAGGATCTCTGTAACTGAACATTCTCATAGTCCGGATCTCTCCATTGTATTGGTCCAGACTGAATAGTGTGGCGTCAGTGACCTGGAGAAACTGATAAGTAATCCGAGAGTTATGAACAGAGTCTGTGTCTATGGCAATCACCTTGGAAACCAGGGATCCTTTGTCAGTGGATCTTGGGATTTTTTCCTCCACCACAGAGCCGTGCGCACGCCATGGAGAGACTATGACCGGAGTATTGTCATTCTGGTCCAAAATATTGATGTGAATGGTGACGTTACTGCTGAGTGGAGGAACACCGGAGTCCCTGGCTTCAATGTGAAAAAGGAACTCTTTTTCTATTTCATAATCAAATGTCTTAAGTGCGTATAGATTGCCGTTTTCTGGATTGATGGAGAACAGCATGGACATAGAGGTGTTTGCTATCTCTTTATCTATGATGAAATACACTAAATACTGGTTTTCATGGAGGTCTGGGTCAAATGCAGTGAGAGAACTCAGCAAGGCCCCAGGTGCGTTATTCTCTGGGACTTGAATAGTGTAGAATGACTTAGGGAACTGTGGGACATTGTCGTTAACATCCAGAAGTTCTAAAGTCATTGTTTCATTGTCTGATAAAGGAGGTGAACCCCTGTCTGTCACAGTAAAAGTGATATCGTATTCAGGGACCTTTTCTCTGTCTAATGGTTCTGAAACTATCAACTCATAGTAATTTTCAGAGGACTCTCTCAATTTAAAAGGCATTTTATCGGGAACATGGAGGTCAACTATGCCATTATCACCAGAATCTTTATCACTTATACTAATGACTGCTATCACAGAGTCTAATTGTATGTTTTCTTTGATTGGACTCTGAAATGACTTGATAGATATTTCAGGGTGATTGTCATTCATATCTGTCACTAAAATTGTCAATTTGCATTGACCAGTCAGAGAGTTTTGCCCTTTGTCTGTTGCTATAACTTCCATGTCATAGATTCTGAAATCCTCATAATTTAACATGCCCTTAACCGTAATCTCACCAGAGGTAGGGTTCAGGCTAAAAGCATCTTGGGTTTTCTCGGAAGTGTAAAGACTATATGTGTAAACTATTTCTGCATTCATCCCCTCATCTAAATCGGTTGCATTTAACTGAATAACAAGGCTTCCTATGGGTGAGTTTTCCATAATGTTGATACTGTAGAACTCTTTATCAAATTTAGGAGAATTGTCATTAGTGTCTAGTACTCGAACAATAATACTTGCGGTTCCTGTGCGCGTTGGAACTCCACCGTCAACAGCAGTGAGAATTAGATTATGGATTGCCTGCTGCTCCCGATCTAAATCTTTTTTCAGTATTAAGTCGGCAAACTTTGAACCGTCTCTCCCGGTTTGTATTTCTATATTAAAATGCTCGTTTTCACTCAAATGGTAAGTCTTTACCGAATTTGACGCAATGTCTGGGTCAACTGCATTGTTGACAGAGAATCGTTCACCAGCGTGGGTCGATTCTAAAATGTCCAAGTTTATGGTGTCTCTTCGGAAATGTGGAGCGTTATCATTTATGTCCATTATTTCGATTTCGATATAGAAAATCCTCTGTGGATTTTCTACAACAGCCTCCATTTTTAGGTAACATGATGTAGCGGTCTTTACCACACAAATGAATTCTCTGTCTATCCTCTCAACAATGAAAAGCTCTCCGGTTTCTTTGTTCACGTCGAGATATTTCTTATTGCCTATAACCTCCAATCTCATCTTTCGCCTACCCAAGGTTTTCACATCCAACACTAAATCAGATGCTAAATTGGCGACTACAGAACCTTCCTCCATTTCCTCTGGAATGGAATAGTGAGTGACTGCATACACAGTGCTGAAAGAGATAACGAGGAACACATACCACTCCCAGTGTTTGGCACAGCTAGACGATTCCATTGTTATTTCCGATCAGTCCTTTTGATTTTATTCCATTGTACTGAGGGATTTTCCGTTGATGAGTGTCAATAAATTACAAATAAATAGTTGGAAATAAAAACAATCGTATGTGTTAGAAATAGACAATTTCAGATGGCCCCAGATCCAGTGGCGAACAACGTTTGGTGTCTTCTTCTAAGCGTAGTGCTTTTACGGCGACTGTGACCTAACAAACGACTGGTTTTAGGTTATGAACAGCGACACTGTGTGCATAAAATATTTGAGCGCATCTTGATTGTTTTGATTTTGGTTTAAACTATTTGGCCAACTGCATTTGGAATCGTTCAACCATAATATGTATTGAAGCATGTCTAATTATTTTTAATATACAATTTTCTGGTTGCATTAGGGTGCATTAGGCTAGTTTATTCAAATAATATGTACGCAAATGGATGTTCAAGAAGAAATTGCTTAATGAATATTGGATACTGTTGAAAATATAAACACAATGCAATGTTTGCATCTTTGTAACATCACAAGCATAAACCTAACAAAATAGTTTAATCTCCTACCTGCAGAGTGGAAGCTGCTGAGTCGCTGGTCTCTGTCAGTCCTGTGCTCCTTGGTATACTGGACACTATGTATCTGGAGCCCTTTGGAGCAGGCTGTCTAACTACCAACTTTCCTTTCCTCGTCTCTGCTAGAAACATACTGTACCAGTAAGCGTCGTTGGAGACCAGGGTGGAATCTGCAATTGTCGAGTTTCTCTCGCTGATCACACTGTTCCTACTGGGAGGTGCCGCTTTGCTTGGACTTGGTTTCTGACACTTCAGCACGATGGTGACCAGTATGGTGATCAATAACAGAAATGACACTGAGCCCAGTCCAATCACCAAATACAGGTTTAGGTCTGAGAAGATGTCATATTCTAGAGGCACTTCCGTCATGTCAGAGTAGGCCTTAACGGCAGTCTCCACTGTGGACAGCTTGATGGTAACTGTAGCCGAAAGAGCAGGTGCCCCGTTGTCCTTGGCGATGACAACCAGCCGTTGGTGACGAGGATCTCTGTAACTAAACATTCTCATAGTCCGGATCTCTCCATTGTATTGGTCCAGACTGAACAACGTGGCATCAGTGACCTGGAGAAACTGATAAGTAATCCGAGAGTTATGGACCGAGTCTGTGTCTATGGCTATCACCTTGGAAACCAGGGATCCTTTATCAGTGGATCTAGGGATTTTTTCCTCCACCACAGAGCCGTGCGCACGCCATGGAGAGACTATGACTGGAGTATTGTCGTTCTGATCCGTAATAATAACGTGAATGGTGACGTTACTGCTGAGTGGAGGAACACCAGAGTCTCTGGCCTCAATGTGGAAAAGGTAGTCCTTCTCTAATTCATAGTCAAACGTCTTTAGTGCGTAAAGATTGCCGTTCTCGGGATTGATGGAGAAAAGCATTGACATTGAAGTGTTCGCTATTTCCTTTTCTATAATGAAATACACTAAATATTGGTTTTCATGGAGGTCTGGGTCAAAAGCAGTGAGGGAACCTAGCAAGGCCCCGGGAGCGTTATTCTCTGGGACTTGAATAGTGTAGAATGACTGGGGGAATTGAGGGACGTTGTCATTAACATCAAGAAGTTCTAAAATCATTGTTTCATTGTCAGATAACGGAGGTGAACCCCGGTCTGTCACAGTAAAAGTGATGTAATATTCTGAAACTTTCTCTCTGTCAAGCGGATCTGAAACTACCAATTCATAATAGTTGTCTGATGACTGTTTTAACTTAAAAGGAAGACTATTTGGAATATGGAGATCAACAATTCCATTGTCACCAGAGTCTTTATCGTTTACACTAATTACTGCTATGAGTCGGTCTAATTCAACATTTTCCTTGATTGGACTTTGAAATGATTTTATGGATATTTCGGGATGGTTATCATTCATATCAGTCACCAATACGGTCAATTTGCATTGTCCTGATAGGGCATTTGCTCCCTTATCCGTTGCAACAACTTCCATATCATAAATCCTAAAATCTTCGTAATTTATCATTTCTTTTACTGTTATTTCACCTGTGTTGGAGTTTAAGCTAAATGTGTCTTGGGTTTTTTCCGATGTATATAAACTATATGAATAAACTAAGTCTGAGTTCGGACTTTCGTCTAAGTCAGTTGCATTTAATTTGATCACTAGACTGCCTATTGGAGAATTTTCCGTGACATTAAGAATGTAGTTGTCTTTGTCAAACTTTGGAGGGTTGTCATTTGTATCTAAAACTCGAACAATTATACTTGCAGTACCTGAACGTGTCGGTGTACCGCCGTCTACAGCGGTAAGTACAAGGTTGTGGACAGCTTTATCCTCCCTGTCTAAAGCCTTTCTAAGAATCAAATCTGCGAACTTTGACCCGTCTCTCCCTGTCTGAACCTCGATGTTGAAATGTTCGCTTTCACTTAGATAGTATGTTTTCACTGAGTTTGTTCCCACATCAGGGTCTACTGCATTGCTCAGAGAGAATCTCTCTCCAACGGGCGTGGACTCTGATATATCTAGATGTATGGCATCCCTTCGAAATTGTGGAGCGTTGTCGTTAATATCCACAATTTCTAATTCGATATTAAAAATTCGCAATGGGTTTTCAATAATTACCTCCATTTTTAGATAACATGAGGTTGACATCTTAGTTGGACAAAGATACTCTCTATCGATCTTCTCCACAATGTACAACTCACCAGTCTCTTTGTTCATGTCCAGATGTTTTTTTTTCGCGATGATATCAAGCCGCATTTTCCTTTCATTTAGTGTTTTAATATCCAATCCGAGATCCACAGCTAGATTGGACACAACGGAGCCTTCTTTCATCTCCTCAGGAATGGAATAATGAGTAATGGAAGACGCTATCCCCAATGTAGCAGAGAAAATTAAAAACACCGATACATTCCGCTTTTTCTGTGGCTGCATTGTCTCTTAAGGACCTCTTTGTCGAGTCTTAGATCTATATGCGGCAGTTTAGTTGAGAGAAATATAAACCTGTAGTATTAGCCTGTAGAATCTTGATATTTGTGGGACGATAGTGGTGCCCGCTATGCTACTGTTGAGGATAAACTAAAGTAGACAATACTTCCAACGGGTGCTGTTTCAGGACCAAGGAGCTGTCCACTTTCTATCTCGCCTCCCATTTGACGTAATATCACCGCAGCACAAAGAGGTGTATTTGACAGGTAAACAGCGACACTGGGTGATTTCAAGAAACTAAAAACTCCTAACACTAAAAGGCATGATTGTATGTTTCTGGCAAACATATAAAAACAATAATAAAAAATATCCGACATGGATGTATTGTACCTCAAATGTGTCAAATTTAAATTACAAACCGCACATTAAATTCTCCATAATGATTGTGTTGTCTTGTGTGATTTGGGTTGTTGTGAATCTTTGTGTATATGGATCGTGTGTTGTAGTGGACGTTGGTAAGACAACAGAGTGCCGGCTGTGGTTATTCACTGAACTGGTTGTATCAAGACTACTACTGCCGTGGATTATTAGTACGGCTGCGGCCGTGAGGTGAAACCTGTGCGAACACCGCCACTAGTCAAGTTTCTCTTTTTTGCAGCCACGAGCGGAGCACGTAAGTGAAATTTCGCCGATCAACAGAGAACTGTGGACCAGATCCGACTTCCACCAGACCACGGAGGCAACCCCTGAGAGAGCCAGTGACGATTGGAGAAACGCATATTTTTTTAAAGGCGTGTAGGCCTATTTAATAAATTGTATATGTCTTTAATCTTCATTTGCTCCAATCTTTGCCTCTTTGGTATCTCACACACTGCTCCTCCCTCCCAAAGTGAACCTTTCGTGTCTTAAGTATATAGTTCAGTTCTTAGGTGCCTGTAACCTAGGTGGCGTCGTGCTACTCGCCTGCCTGACACACTCTTATAGGCTATTAGAATTTGAAATGTGTTGTTTTTTATCTGATAGAAAATAAACTGTATCAAAATATTATGTTTGAGCTAACATAACAAATACCCTTCTTGTCATTTAAATTTTCATTCTGACATATTTTAACAAAAATAAACATCCAGGTTTTAAGCAAAGTGGAATGTGCTTGTGACGCACTAAACCAGTTGAGACATTTCAGCACCATTAACATGGCCAGCTCCCGCAAATACAAAAAATTATAAATATGGCCATACAAATGTCTTGATGTGCCCTGCTACTTTACTTAATATTAAGTAGTGTACATTTAAAAATGATCATTGCACTTTAGAATAGCTGTGTGAGGAGATAACACAATCATTATAAAGTCCCTTGATGCAGTTTACCACAGTGCTTTGCGTTTTGTAACTGGGGACAGTTTTAGAACTCATCATTGTACACTGTATACAAAAGTAGGATGGTCTTCTCTTAGTGATAGGAGAGAAAAACATTCTCTCTTTGTTGTTTACAAGGCATTGCTGGGCAATTTCTCTTTTTACCTTACTTCATTATTAGAACACAAATCAAGTAGTCATAGCACATGCACGCTCACAGGACTTTATCAGCGTTGAAAGCCACAAGGATTTGGGAGCTGAAGAATGCTCTTGTTTTGGCTGAAACTTAAACATTGTACTGTATTGTAAATATTGATTGTAAACATTTTTATTTATTAATGCTTCTTTTTTATTTATTTTTTTGTTGTTGTAATTTATATATTCTGCCTTTAAATGGGGCACTGCTGGAAGAGAGACCTGGTATCAGTCGGCTAACCCTGTATAAATAAAATAAAATAAATAATAAAATAAATATTTTATTCCTTACCTGAAGAGTGGAAGCTGCTGAGTCGCTGGTCTCTGTCAGTCCTGTGCTCCTTGGGATACTGGACACTATGTATCTGGAGCCCTTTGGCGTAGGCTGTCTAACCACTAGCTTTCCTTTCCTCGTTTCTGCTAGAAACATACTGTACCAGTAAGCGTCGTTGGACACCAGGGTGGAATCTGCAATGGTCGAGTTCCTCTCGCTGATCACACTGTTCCTACTGGGAGGAGCCGCTTTGCTGGAATTTGGTTTCTGACACTTCAGCACGATGGTGACCAGTATGGTGATCAGCAGGAGAAAGGACACCGAGCCCAGACCGATGACCAAATACAGGTTTAGGTCTGAAAAGATGTCATATTCTAGAGGCACTTCCGTCATGTCAGAGTAGGCCTTAACGACAGTTTCCACTGTGGACAGCTTGATGGTAACTGTAGCCGAAAGAGCAGGTTCCCCGTTGTCCTTGGCGATGACAACCAGCCGTTGGTGACGAGGATCTCTGTAACTGAACATTCTCATAGTCCGGATCTCTCCATTGTATTGGTCCAGACTGAATAAAGTGGTGTCAGTGACTTGGAGAAACTGATATGTAATCCGAGAGTTCTTGATAGAGTCTGTGTCTATGGCTATAACTTTGGAAACCAGGGATCCTTTATCAGTGGATCTTGGGATTTTTTCCTCCACCACGGAGCCATGCGCACGCCATGGAGAAACTATAATTGGGGTATTATCGTTCTGATCCACAATAATGATGTGAACGGTGACGTTGCTGCTGAGTGGAGGAACACCAGAGTCCCTGGCCTCAATGTGGAAAAGGAACTCTTTTTCTATTTCATAATCAAATGTCTTCAGTGCGTAAAGATTGCCATTTTCTGGATTGATGGAGAACAGCATGGACATGGAGGTGTTTGCTATCTCTTTATCTATGATGAAATACACTAAATACTGGTTTTCATGGAGGTCTGGGTCAAATGCAGTGAGGGAACTCAGCAAGGCCCCGGGTGCGTTATTCTCTGGGACTTGAATAGTGTAGAATGACTTAGGGAACTGTGGTGCATTGTCATTTACATCCAGTAAATTTAAAATTATTGTTTCATTGTCAGATAGCGAAGGAGTTCCCCCGTCGGTCACAACCAATGTAATGTCATATTCTGGTACAATCTCGCGGTCTAAGGGTTCTGCAACTGTGAGCTCATAAAAGATAGGCCTTTCAGATGACTTATTCAAAATAAACGGCAGGGGTTGTTTTATCGATAGGTTTACGTGGCCGTTGTCCCCAGTGTCTCTGTCGCTAATGCCAACAAGAGCTATGACTGTTCCAACGGGAATGTTCTCGTTAACTGTATTCTTTAGAGATTGAATGGTGATCTCTGGATAGTTGTCATTCATATCAATTACATAAACTACAATTTTGCACTGACTTGATAGAGGGATTGCCCCTTCGTCTTTAGCCTGAACATGCATCTCATAGAATTTCATGTCTTCAAAGTCTATTGTACCTTTTACAGTAATCTCTCCTGTATTTGGATTCAATGCGAATACATCTTGTGTTATCTCTGATGTGTAAAGCGTGAAGGAATAGACTGGTTCTGCATTTGGACCCTCGTCTAGATCTGTGGCATTTAGTTGTATTACAAGAGTTCCAATAGGGGAGTTCTCTGTGATATTGACCGTGTAAACCTGTTTGTCAAAAATAGGGGCGTTGTCATTTATATCCTGTACCCTGACAATAATATTAGCTGTACCTGAGCGCACAGGAACTCCACCGTCTAAGGCAGTCAGTATTAAATTGTGCACAGTCTGAGTTTCTCGGTCTAAAGGCTTTGTCAAAACCAAATCTACATACTTCGTTCCATCACTCCCAGTTTGAATTTCTATAGTAAAATGTCCACTATCACTAAGCGTGTAAGTGTTTACCGTATTTGTACCAACATCTGGGTCCACTGCATTTGGCATGGAAAATCTTTCTCCTGGTGTGGCCGACTCTGAAACGTCAAGCTCTATTTTGTCCCTACGAAAATGCGGTGCATTATCATTTATATCTGTGATACCCAATTCAATATTAAATATTCTTAATGGGCTCTCAATTATAACATCAAGCTTTACAAAACAGACCGAAATTTTTGAAGGACACAGATATTCTCGGTCTATCTTTTCCAGTATATAGAGCTCTCCTGTCTTTTTATTTACGTCCAAACATTTTTTAGTATGGAAAATGTCAAGCTTTACCTCACGGTGAGCGAGGCTTTCAAGGTCCAGTCCTAAATCTGCGGCCAAATTTGCCACCACGGAGCCCCTCTCCATTTCTTCGGGAATAGAGTAACGCGTCACAGACAAAGCCGTACTCCATATTGCACAAAAAAACAAGACAGGTGAGAAACATAATCCAAGCAAACGCATCCTACAGCCTTAGCCTAGAGTTCTTGTGAGAAAAATATATTTTTTTTTCTTTGAAGTATATACTCCATCAAGAGCTCAATTTCAAGTGCTTGTAAGCTAAACACACAGATCCGCTTTTGCTGAAAACGTCTCTCTCACTCTATGAGTAAAAATGGGATGTCATGGTTTGTATTAATGGTAAACAGTGACACCTTGTGACAACATTTAACGTGACACATTTTCCTAAATACTGTAGATCTAACGCCGACCTGTAACACACCAGAGACCAATTCCAAAAAGCATGATAAGAAAAGTCGGCATTAAAGTCCTAAACCTGACTTGAATTAACCAAACAAATCGGTATGGGCTAAAAAGGTTCAATAAAGGTAAATTCAAGCTCACGCAATCAGGCTAATTCAAGACGGATTGAAGTAGTCAAGATTGCTTGCTATTCTTAAACAGCCCGACACGTCGACCTTGGATCATATCGATCATGGCAAAAAGAAATGAGACAGCGGCGATGTTTACGGCCACCACGCAGCTATTCATATTGGAGAAATATGAAGAATTCAAACGTTTAATATTCCTAAAAGGAAATACATACACAATAAAAATAAAACAAGACAGAGAGGTTGGTAGAAAATTGCTTATCAATTGAATGCGTAAAGTGGCTACTCAATACCACATCACGAAGAGATAAACCTCAAGGCTGCAAATGTATGTTCACTTGGTCAATAGGCCTATCAATTAATTATTAAAAGCGCAGTGCAGTGAACACAGTCTGTGTGAATATGAGCGCTTTGTCGCGGCATGCTATACACAATGTGTGGCCTGAGGAAAGAAGAAATATATAAAATCTCTTTTCTCGAAGACGCTATAGGCAGTTGTCAAGGTAAGCAAAGGGTCTGAAATGTCCCTGAAACTATGTACGTTGTCTTAATCGCCTGCATTCTAAAACTGCTCCCTCATCCACCAAGAACGAAACATGGGTGGAGGTTCTAATTTATAGACGTTTACTGAATTGATAAAAAAAAACCTAACCCACTTAACATATCAAAGTGAACTTTTTTCTCTTTTTTTTGTTTTGAAACGTATTAACTAATACATTAACCATACTTTTTAAATATGGCATCCTAGAGGACTGAGGCAGATGGATTTATTTAGACTACAATTTTTTTTTTGCATCTGTACTGTTCTATTTGGGTAATTTAGATTGAGACATAAAGTGGGGTCCAAAAGTCTGAGACCTCATTGAAAATCTCTAATATTTTTACGTAAACCTGGAAATAATCAGAAAGTTGAGGATTCAGAAACATTTAAAAACACAAGAAGATGTGTCATGTAAAATGAAGAAGAAATATTTAAGAATCTGCTGTATTTCTAAGTCAGTAATCAAATTTAAGTAAATTTGGGGCATTGACCAACTTAACTCCTTACAAAAGGTCAGATTTCCTTGAGTTGTATCCCTCCCATTGAAGCATGCGTTCAGATGACACATCAAGCTTAGTTTCCTGTGAGATAGAAAAGCAACTTCAAAGCAACAGCATCACAGTTACAGAATTTGCTAAATAAAGAACACAAGATTCCAATCAGCAAAATTACTGTCAAAAGACGGCTGTCTTGTAGTGGTCTCAGAGGACGAGTAGCAATTTGTAAACCACTTCTCAGGAGGGGAAACAAGGCCAAATGCTTTGGGTGGGCTAAGAAATATCAGTAGTAACAGAAGGGTGTATGTAAGGAGAAAACCAGGAGAGAGAATGATACCGCAGTGTGTCAAACTGACAGTGGAACATGGCGGTGTGAATATTCAAGTCTGGAGGTGTTTTGCCTATTCTGGTGTTGGACACCTGCACCGAACTAACTACACCCTGACCAAGGAGAAGTACCACTCTACTCTTCAGCGACATGCTATATACTCTGGTTTGCATCTTTGTGGAGAAGGATTCATACTGCAGCAGGATAATGACCTCACATCTCAGCTTTGCAAGAACAACTTGAAGACCAAAGAAGACCAAGGAGTCCTGACTGTCATGGACTTTCCTCCACAGTCACCTGGCATTGAACATTTATGGGGGCACTTGAAGACTGAGAAAGCCAGTTCTGTGACATCACCGGAAGCTCTTTGGAACATTGTCAAATCATGCTGGGATAACATGGGTCATAATTTTTTGCACAAACTTGTGGGGTCCATGCCAGCTCGAGTGCATGCTGTCATTAAAGCAAACGGGGCCCATACCAAATACTAAGATATTCTGAAATTCATGTAAATGTTTTCAAAGACTCAACTTTTTACTCAAATTGTTAAGCTGATATTATCATTTGTAATGACAAAAATAGTATTACATTCGAAACAAATGCAAAATAGAAGTATCTTGACAAGTGGTCTCAGACGTTTTGACCCCACTATGTGGTTCTAGATCTTATCAATAGAGAACAGATGAGGCCACGCCCCCATTTAGCTCTTGCGTTCGTTTAGTAATTCTTAATAAAATGTTGTGTTTGTCATTGTTAGCTAGTACTGTTTAGTATATAGACTATTGTTTGCTTGAGCTTTAGTAATTTTAATCATTTAGATTGGTTGCTTTGCTTGCTAACGTAGTTTAGCTAACATAGCTATGTCAACAAAATGGTGCCGTGTTTCGTCCCTGACCGCAACCATCGTTCTGGACTGCATAACTACTAGGCTTGTAACTGCCTACTAACAAACTAAACAAAATAACTAGCTGACAAACTAACTAAACTAACTAACTAGCTAACTGGATGTAGTATATTTAGTGTTGACAAGTAGATACCTTTTTTGTAGTCAAGTATTTGTAATCAATATTAAAGGTTAGTAGGTAAAAGCACACAATAGTTTAATAGTAGTTTTCATTAGTGAGAAGTGTAGACAGAGAGAGGGAGCTAGTAAGAAAAAGGGGGGTTAAGTATTTGACGAGAAGCGGCAGGACCCATGATAATTAAGGGCATCATATGGAGAACAACACAGAGAAGGAGGCAGGAGGAAGGGAAGCAATAACACTTAATGACTGTAAGAGGCCTTTGTAGGAATGCAATATTTGTCAGACTGTTCGTCACCCTGAGAGCACATGAGTAGTTTGTGATTAACAGATGCTAGGGATGAACAGATGTACAAAGATAAGGGAGGGGGGTAATGGACTCTGCTTCCTTAGTTTATGATAGGTAAGGATGGGGCTAGTTGTAAAGTGGGGTAAAACTTTGAGGTTTATGCGACAGGCAGGCCTCAGAAAACAGATGGGTCAGAGGTGATTGGAAAAAGGGCATGTCTAATATGCATGTTGGGGAGTTGCCAAAAACTCTTTGCGTAGAAAGGAGCCAGTTGAGGTGGTTCGGGCATCTAGTAAGGATGCCACCTGGCCGCCTCCCTAGGGAGGTGTTCCAGGCACGTCCAGCTGGGCGGAGGCCGCGGGGCAGACCTAGGACCAGGTGGAGGGATTATATCTCCACACTGGCCTGGGAACGCCTTGGAATCCCCCAGTCAGAGCTGGTTAATGTGGCCCGGGAAAGGGAAGTTTGGGATGCCCTGCTGGAACTGCTACCTCCGCGACCCGACCCCGGACAAAGCGGATGAAGATGATGATGATGATGATGATGAGTTGCCAAAAATATGGGAAAGGCTAACTTGAAGGAATATGTTTCAAAAGACGAACTGTGAATGTACAAGGGAGTAGAGAGTAGATTGTAGCATTAGTAGTATATCTTTGTTGCATGCATATGTTATTCAGGCTGAATAAAACCTATACTCTTCTGAAACTTTGGCTTTAGACTTCCAATATTTTGTATGGGGTTGTAACGTCTTCTAATTGAATAATACACAACACTTAACTAAATGTCATGTCACTATTAAATAAGCACTTTAAGCTTACACGTCTTTATTATTACATTATTACATTTTAGATATATCCTAGATGATTATCTAAAGTGCCAGGTTGTATTACAGATCTAAACAATAACTCTCAAACCTGGAAACTAGATTATGTAATTATTAATAAATACACAAGAAAATGGCACCTGACTGCAAAACAAACTTTTGAACATGTTTATTGAATCATACATAATACATCTGACCCACTACTTAGATATAACTCACTATATATGTGCCTCAGTGGCAAAGTTTGCAGCCTGGCTTAACTTTTCTTGTTGTTTTTTTTAAAGAAGAGCTCTAAAGATCTTTGATGAGGAAACTCGCCCAGAGGTGGTCTGTTGATGCTCAGTAGCATGCTCAGAGCAGAGCCTCTCCTGACTGTCTACTTGTTTAATACGGTTACATTTGTGAATGAAATATTTGATCACATTACCAGTTATAATATTAAAATATTTTAGTAGCCGCCCACCACTAATGTTAAATTGTTTAGTACTAGAAGGCATTTCTTTCAACAAAGATCTTCGGGTCATACAGCAAGACCAGTCCGTGAGCCCCTCCCGACCCTATACAAGGTAAAGTTACCCGACTAGTTTCCTCATTATCGACATCACGTACATTTTTCTTATTATCTCCGAGCAGTTTTCACAAACTCTTCTGTCCATATGCAATCAGGAATATTTGAATACATAGCCTTAACATCATTGGCTACGTTTATTGAGTTACATTACCAGTAGGCCTATTTACCAGTAGATTTATTTCCCGATTCCTGTAATCAGTGAACCATAAACATCAATAGAAAATAACCACTGGTTCTAGTACAGTGGAGCACACGTTCGACTCCTCTCTATGGGAAATGCTCTGAGAGCGTGCATCATTCCGAACAATGGAGCAGTGGAAGTCATGACAAGGGAGGCCCTGTCCGCACTCAGGCAAATGTGAACATTAACGGTGTCCTCCTGTCTGCTCTCATCTCAGCCTGAGAAAAAGGCGAAGCCTTCCCCTCTCCCATCCAGGGAGGTGTGGGCTTCACCTGCTGGCCCTCCACGTGCTGCTCCCCAGGTTTCTGCTACGCAGGCGCCGGTTGGGTTCCAACGCGGATGACCATGAGCAAAGAATCAGTTTGCGCCAAAGAGGTCCCAGTCTGACTCTTCCCGAGGGAAGAAGCAGCAGCGGCCCTGATGCAGGGTACAACCTCCTGTCAGTGCAGACTTGGACCCTGTTGACTACATGGGCAGTCAGGGTTCGGCTCACCATACAGTCACTAAGCTCACTGTCTGGGGTGGCACTCCATCCTCAGTCCCCACCTAGTGAGGGCAGCCTGTGGGTGCCGAGTGTGCAGAGGAATCATATTATACACAAAAATTAACCCTATGAAGCCTCAGCTGGGTCACGCATCTCCCCTCGGGGTTGTGGGCTCCCTAGCTGGGGGCTGCGGCTCTGGTGTGCATGCACCATCAGCTGGGTCAGACGCAGGTACAGACACCAGCTTTCCGTCTCGGTTTGTGGGATCATAGAGACCTCTGTGTCAGACGAACTGTGGATAGACCAAAAGGATCCTAGCTGGGGGTTCTGCAGGTTCTCCCCTTCGGACTCTCACTGGCACCCCAAATGTTTACCAAGTGTGCAAAAGGCACAGGGTGTACGCATACACAATTACCTGGACGATTGGTTATTGTGTGCAGGCACGAGAGAGGAGGCCATGGAGCACACAAGTGTTCTCTTGTCCCATCTAGCCTTCCTCAGTTTTGTGGTGAACCCCGAAAAGAGCTGTCTGGTTCCCTCCCAGTGGGGGGGTTCTGGGGGACCCTTTACAAGTGTCTGGCCGGTTTTCCTCCTCATGCGGGCCTTCCAATACTGCTGGCGGCCAGAGTGTTGTACCCCGCAAAGAGGCTTGATTTATCCCTGACGGTCACCAACCACTGCGTTTTGGTGCTGGCGGTGTCACATCACGGGCACCCTATTGGGCCCTGTAGTACGAACTGCACACGGTCTGCGAGGGATGTCCCTGGTGCTGAAACGGTCTTCCTGGTGCTGAAACGGTTTATCCCGTTGCAGGGAACCAGGATGTGCTACGGACAACACAACCGTGGTGGCTTTTGTGAATCGACAGGGCGAAACCCGTTCCTGGACACATCACAAGTTGGCCAGGCCGCTATTGCTGTGGTGTGCAGTGAACCTGAGGTCACTCAGGGCGACTCTTGTCCCCAGTCACCTGAATACTGGCGCAGACCTTCTCTCCCGGGGAGAAATCTCGCCCGGAGAGTGGCGTCTGCATCCGGAGGTGGTACAGAGGATATGGTGTCGCTTTGGAGAAGCGTCCGTGGATCTCTTCACCTCGGCGGCCAGTGCCAAGTGACGCTCCTCTGGGCGTAGATGCTCTGACACACGCGTGGCCTGCAGACAGGCTGCTTTATACGTTTCCCCCTACAGCTTTGATCCCAGCCATGCTGGCCCGTGTGAGGTCACAGAGTCTGTCGCTGATATTAGTAGCCCCTTGATGGTTGACCACACCATGGGCGGCGGGGAGCCTTGGCTGCTTCCGTTGTGCCTGGACTTGCTGTCCCGGGCGAACGGCGAGAACTGCTGAAAGGCTGTGGTTCACCACTGACAGGTTACACCCCAGGGTGGTCACCACTCTGCAGAGCGCTGGAGCAGAGTCCACTAGGTCTCTGTGTGACTTGAGATGACGCGTGTTCGAGTCCTGGTGCGAGGAGCGGAATTTGGTGTTGTTTCAATGCAACCTGGGGAACATATTATTATTGCTTCAGGGGCTACTGGACAAAGGCAGAGCCTTTTCTATGGTCAAAGTTTAACTGTCAACTTTAATGGAAAGACTGTTGGTGCTCACCCGCTTGTGTCTCGCTTCATGAGAGGTGTACGCAGGCTGCGCCCAGTGTTTAAACCACTCACTCCTGGGAGCTCAGGTTGGTTCTGGATGGGCTGTCTGGGGCTCTGTTCGAGCCCATGGAGACTTAAGGCGTTGTCACTCAAGACAGCTTTGTTGTTGGCCTTGGCCACCTCCAAGCTGGTCAGTGATTTACAGGCCCTCTCCGTTCATCCTTCGTGTACTCAGATTGCCCCTGGAGATGCCAAGGTGACCTTAAAGCCAAACTCAGGTTTGTGTCGAAAGGCCTGAGCATGAATTACACCTGTAACTCTGTTGAGGTGCTCCGGCTCCGTCCCGATACGGAACTGCGCTCCCTAGAGTGTCTGTGCCCTGTATGCGCGCTGCGCTGTTACATGGATAGGACTCCTCTCCAAAGTCTGCCCCATGGCTGAATGATGCCTGGATTCATGTCTGGAGTGAGATGGGTCTGCTACTGTATATATAGAGTAGCTGACGCGGGTGTGCGTGACCCTTGAAGTCTCACGAGCCTTTTTGATTACAAGGCGCTGTGGTATAAGTGTGTTCAGTGAATGATGCACGCTCTCAGAGCATTTCCCATAGAGAGGAGTCTCACTCCTCTCCTTATTAGAACCTGGGTAATATACATAACCCCTAGTTCTCTGGTGTGTTATAAGGATCAGTCAAGTCCAACTGGTTTTAATTTAATCAGGTAATCATTGGCATTGGCATCGCTGTTTCCGTTGTAGAATGTTATGTTTTGCCACTCAGTCCGACTGAGGGGGCGTGGGACGGTTCGAAAGTGACGTCAGTGCATGCCCTCTATAAACCATTTTATGACTTATTTAAAGCATTATTTAAGGATGACTTTCTATAAGAAATAATGAGTATTTATTATTATTTTTATTATTATTATTATTATTATTATTATTATTATTATTATTATATTATTATTATTAATAATAATAATATTATAATAATAATAATAATAATAATAACAATAATAAATACTATATATATATATACATATACATATATATCATGTCATATATATATATATATATATATATATATATATATATATATATATATATATATGATAGTAGTTAATAAAGTAAAATAATATGGCAGGAAGCTAGAAAGGCAGTGGTAAAATCATTGCCTCTCCATCAGTTCAGTGTTACAGAAACTCTAGTCAAGCAAGAACTCAGGCTCAGCCTGACAGTTAGCCTGCCCCAGACCAGCAGGGTATTCCATCAAGCTAGATAAGCAAAAAACCTGGCTTAAACCTGGCTTATCAAATTAAATAATTAATAAATAAATTAATTAGATAAGTCTGGCTAATTTTAGTGAGAGATCCGTTCCATTACTGGGGCTTATACGAATCCCCGTTCAGTTACCAAGGTAATTTATACCACTGAACTGTCAAGCTTAGTTTAGCTGTGTTACAAAGAATATCCAACAGGCGGAAACAAAATCCCAACAGACAGTTCCGTCAAGTGTCTTTCTCGCTCACTCCACTTTTGTCACTTACTTTATGTCCGTGTTCAGAAACATAAGTAGGTTCACACTTTTTTTCTCACAATGTGACCAATCACGAATATAAGTGTTTATAGTTTGACATTTCCTATGTTTTCAATAACCTTCCCACATTAAACATAAAAAAATGCTGAAATGACAAATGAATGTCCGCTTTGGCATTCCATTTCCTCATTGTAACTGCATTATTTGTGACAGAAATCTATATAAAATGCAATGTTACATTGAAAATTAAATTTCTCTGTCACCCTATTTAAAAGTAATATTAACTACCCAAGTATTATGTTTTAATGGAAATATTGACAGGAGACAACGTTCAGCTGGTTTCGAACCCGGGTACCTGCTGTAAGTACCGGCCATTTATGGAACATGCTCTTTGCCTGATGAGCCACCAGGGATCGCTTCTTCCTTCTAAATTAAACAGAAATCACATATTATTGCGCTTGCTGATGATATAGCCACAGTCCGTTCATAACGATTTCAATGTTAATTTATATAAAAAAGTAAGCATCTAAATTACGCATTTAATCTGCCTAAAATTTTTGGCCACGCAATTTACCTCGCCTTAAAAATCACGGCAGTATTGCCCTTTTTGGTGATGAGGCAGTCAGTGGCGAGTTCCATTGACGTGTTTCTCTTGCGAAAATAGGTTTTTAGGACATCTTATCTGCTTTTTGACAATCAATTGTTCCAGGCTGCTTCTGTTCTCCGTGCGCGCACACAATGCCAACTTGTACAAGCCTGGCTTGAGTTAACATTGACTGGAGACGGCTGAATTTTGTTAGTGGAACGGCTGGAGGCTTAAGTGAAAGTTGACGTTTGTTCAAGCCAGGCTTTTTCTATTAAGCCCCGATTTCATTAGCGTGGTTGATGGAATACCCCCCAGGTTAGTTTCCGAGCATAAGTTGCCATAGTAACTGAGCTAGAGCTATTTTGAAGTTGATTTATGGAACAGAATAAACTGAAAATAAGTCAGACTAACCATATTATTTGGTAAACTCGCTTTATGGAATAGGCCTCTGCTGTACCTGAATATAAATAAGAAATGGTCAAATAAAGTGCACTGGGAGTCTAAGCAGGGGCGTGTCTAAAGGGGTGGCATGGGGTGGAAGACCGATATCAAGTTTGGAACATATAGAGTGCGGGAAACACACACCCACTGCAATGTTTGTGTTAAAATAAAAAGTCAAATTAATAATTAAAATGTTGATGATGTTTGTTATTTAGTAGAAACAAGTTGTGTTGTCATATCCTTGGAAAACAGTAATTCATTACAAAACGACGTTCAGGCTCTTGTGAAGTGTCACTTTTCATACTAATTCATGTAATCCTATCAAGGCGCAGGGCACTGTGAAAATCATGCCCAATGTTTCTAAGTAAATTTTCACTGTAAAAAGTATTCATGATTCAAACACCATAATTAGTACTTGATAATACGTGTTCATATATGTTCACAATTTTTTTAAGTTACTAACATACATTGTTAGGAAATTCGCACAATGAAGATTTCCCGTTAAAATCAACAATACATTTTTATAAATATTTTTTTAAATGTATATCTTGATTTGAAAAACTGCATGCCAAAACTGTCATAAAAGAGCTGTTGCAGCAATACATTGTAGGATTTTAGTTATAATTCACCTATTAATGTTACTGTTGCCTGTTAGGAAAAAGTAGGATTATTATGAATGGGGTCCAGGTTTATAGAAAGAATCCTTCAGAAAAGTTCAGTAACATCGCACCATGGACATGCTTTCCATGCTGCCGTCATCATAGCATAAAGACTATCAAAAAAAAATCCATTGTGTTGCCATGTGTAACTGATCCTAAAGTGTGAGTTACAGGTTTTTGTAAGTCAAACCCACAACTGAGAACCACATTATTATAATTTGACACAATGTTATTTGCCTGGTTAAATAAAATTATAAGTCATAGTGACCAAAAATGTAAAAAAATATATATTTTAGTTGTGTTTTGTCTTTTCATTCAGTTAATTCAGTTGATATTAAAGTATTGCATTTACTCAGAAAACATGCATGTTGTTACTTAATAAGATCAATGAAAGCTGTTGCTTTCGTTTTTTTAAGTACAGGAAACTGAATATTTTATTCGAATATTTCCGGTAGAATTTTCTCAACACTGGTTTTCTTGGTCGACACTATGACTAAGGAAAAACATACTAAGTATACAGTATATCCTACTTGCTTGCCCACTTAAACAAATACTACCTCCATGTTTTATAAAAATACAAGCATTAAATATTAAATACAACTTTTGACTATTGCTTTATACAAACGGATACTTGAATAAAGTCATGATGTCACGATCTTAACAGGTAAGTTATGACAAACAAACACAGGTGCTAACCATAATTAAGAGCCCAAAATGTCCAAAGGTGGCAATTCAGAGGGCGTAGGAGCACTCTGCTGGATA
The DNA here is from genome assembly GCA_026901105.3 of Galaxias olidus. Lineage (NCBI taxonomy): Eukaryota > Metazoa > Chordata > Actinopteri > Galaxiiformes > Galaxiidae > Galaxias > Galaxias olidus. The sequence goes on from JAPMUY010004320.1 coordinate 224,684, forward strand.
TAACCGTGATAGGATCCTTGAACTGGAACATAAATTTTGCCATAAACAGCATCACCTTGTAACATGAAGGCAAGTAATGTCTCAACCATCCAATCGCCCACTCATTTGCTTCGCCTAGCAACCAGGATATCATGAACTCGACATCTTCCTAACATCGAAGGAATAATCCTACGAACACCGCCGAAACTCCAAAAAGCAGGAATCCAGGAAGTCCCTACATCTCCCCCTATATACGTCCATCATAACTCGTAATCTTCGCTTTTCCTGCTGGGTCATCGTTGCGGTGGGTCATTCTTTAACGATCTTAATGGTTAAGTTATGACCCAAATGAACTAGAAGTAATGTAATTTATCCTAAAAGTAGACAGGACAAACGTGTTTTCAGTTTTTTTTTAAATCAAGTGATTAAACAGCGAATGCTCCAAATTTGTGATACTTACTAAACGTTTATTTATAAAAACAAATTCATACATTTTCAATTGATCTAATAGTCACAGTTTTAGTGTCGAAAAAAGGTTTTTAATTTTACCGAGTTGATACTTTCGTGTAGCCAAGCGGTGTCTTCCGAAAGCTCAAACCTCCTATGTCCAACTTTGACAATATAGTTTACTTCTTTGTCTGGGAAAAATAATGTATATGTTGCTACACATAATTTGAAAAACTAACTGCCTTTACAGTTACATGGTCGTTTGCTAAAATATTAAATACGTGTATGCTGAAAATCGCGAACATGTCAAACAACTTAGAATTGTTGTTGACTAGGGCCGCGTCATAAAAAAGCTAAGGCTCCGAACCAAAGTAGCCTACTGCTTGCATTCGCGTTTGTACACGCATCATCAGTGCCAGATAATCACCGGGTCGAAAACACATTTCAAAACATCTCAGTAAAATGTAGGTCCCATTGCAAGATCATTGCTCAGTATTATTTGTACATATCTGCTTATTTAGCCTATAAAGCGGTAATACACGGCATATTCTCTCATTGAAATAGGCTATATCGTTTTCCCTGCCTCCCCCCACAGTTCTCGCCCAATTGATCTTGCAAAAGTCAAAGCCCTCTGCCCAACAAACTTCTATAATTTATACTGATGATGATCTGGATCTTTTAGCTATGTAATTCCACAGAATTTTTGGAAGTAGGCTAGCTTATCTGCCCATTTATGCAGTCTGCTCTGCAAACTTAAACAAAACAATACATTTACCAATAAATACATATTGTTTTCTTAATGCACTGATTTTTCATGCATGCTTAAATAACATTTGTGGTCACAAATACGGCATGCATGCCATGCAAAATCTTTAAAGAAACCAAGGCTTCGGTAGACATAACAAAAAGAACATGAAAGGAAAGGTCCAACTTTTCTCATGATAATTGATAGGATCGCTTATCATGCACATTAAGTTCTTTATTAGCAGAAGTATTTTAAATGAAACTTTTTTTTTTTTTTCAAATCCGCTAGGTACATTAATATAGCCTTAACAAATGAATTACCTTGATACTTAAAATGACCCCGCAACATTAATTTAACAACTAGCTTGGCACATACAACGTTCCCAATGCGTCACTTACACTCACAACCAATCGACAGCTAAAGTTTAAATGTAATGCGTTAGGCGATAGGCGTAATCGTAGCCAAACCGACTGACATAACCATACATAGAACATAAAAGATATGTCTCGCTTCATGGATTTCAATCAATGCGACTGAATTCTAAACCAAACTAAAACAAGCAAGCTATAGTAATGCTTGCTACAGGCACAGACGCATCATTTCAATTTCTGCTGAAATAATCAACAACAGTTAATATTTTCCCGGACATGCTGTTAGGTCATAACAAAATTATGAAAAACCAATGAACACATACACTGAGATTATGTCTCTTTATATTGTTTTCCGTCACAAACCAAATGAAATTAGTGGAGAAAGGTATCGCTCTGACCGCTGTCCAGGCACAAGTGAAGTACTTCAAAGCATCAAATGTATCACATGCTTTGAGGGGGCGGATCTCTAATTTCCACGAAGCGATTGATCTGATATTTGGCTCACTCCTCAATGAGACCTCCTTCTCTCTCCTGTGAAATGCTGTCAAGCGACGGATGCATTTTGGGGTAGTATCAACACAATTAAAGTATTTGAAACACATTTTAGGTCACCTATATACACTGTAAAAAATGATTTGGCCTTTTAGTTAGTTCAACTTGTTTTAATAAGTTAGTTGTACTAAAATTAAGAAAACATTGAGTCAACTAGTTATTTCAAGTTGTAACCTGACCAACTGATCAAGCAAAACATATTAGTCTATGCAATTTAGACATTCAAGTTAACTCCAGAACAATTTAATTAACAAACTGAAGACGTCACCTGACTCTTGACCGCATGAAGTAATAGTCATCGTTACTGCTATCCTGATAGGCCATTGAGGTAATACATTTGCATATATCCCAGCAAGTCATGAGATGTAGTATTAATGATAATACAATTTATTTGGATTGTGCTTTACTTTGCTAGAGTAATCTCAAAGTGATACAATCCCTGTTAAACATACATAGCTAATTATATAGACATATGAAAAATATATTTTTTTCCAACTCTTACTCTGAACACTTATCGTTAATGAAAACCCCTGAAACTACTGGTTTTTAAACTACGAAAACCATGTCTTGGGTTGCGTCATTGTAGCTTCATTAGCTGGGGTTGAGCTGACGAATTTTAAAGCATCTGCACGTATGTTGTCTCGGTGCTTATGCTAGGCGGAGTTTGTCTGACATGAAATGATAACCGGAAACAGCAGTCGAAGGTCCCACGGGAGGCAAGTCAAACGAATGTTCCACTCCTGTTACCTATTGTGAAAAAGAAGGTGTGTGTTGGGGGTTCCTGACGCGTTTGCGTTAAAATGCTGTATCGAGAAAATTTATTTATTCAACTTTCAAATAATGTCAATATCATTAAATAATCAGTTTGCTGTATGTCAATTTCATCAAATTGACTTTTCATAGTGAGTTGCATGAACTTAAATTGAAGGGCATCAAACTAAAATAACAAAGTTGCCAGAACCTATTCTTTGCTCATCTTACTCAAAATCTTAAGGCAGCCAGGTTACTCATAATTATAAGTTGAGCCAACTTTATTTTTTTTACAGTGTATGACCGATCGGAGCCGTTGCTCGAGGTCAGGTCCCGAGAGGGGTTGTCTTGAAAATGAGTCAAAGTTTGCCCGTTTAATATTATGGGAAGGGACCGGAAATTTTGCTTAAACACTAGGGGCGCACCATTTTTGACTGGCCGTTTTGATCTCAAAAAGGCAGATTCTAACTAAGTTCAACGTCTACCACCGCTCAGTGGTGAGTTTTAAAATTACAACTGATGTTATAGCGGTAGAAATATGGAAAGATTGAATATCAGTGGCTTAAGGATATGTGTTTAAACAAATTCATCAATCGTTTGATATTAAATAAATAAAACATATTTTTGTATTGAACTGCTTAAAGTTAAGGATTTTTTCGAGTAAGAACAAAACCTACGCTATTTGGAAGCTAACTGTGAATTAGCAAGAGCTGTACAGATATTAACACTTAAATGTTGTGAAACTAAGTTATACTCTTGTATGTCTTAAAAGACTCAGACCAACAAAAACGTTATATTTGTGTCGATTCAAACAGTTTCAAAACGCTACACTGCACGATTTTCTACACCGCTGCATGAATGTGCTGTCGTTGGTTACATTGGAGCTGTTACGTTTGTCAAGCCTACTAAAAGAAAAAAAAAGGCTAGAGTGCTGTGTAACAAGAGCTCCGCAAGGAGACTGGTTCTTTACTTGAAGATTAACTGAGATAAAGTAGGCTATACATACAAAGCCAGGGACAAAACGTGCAATGACCCACAGGGATACAACACCAAAGGGCAACTTATGTAGGCAGGCACATGTAACCCAGGTCACAAAGAGTTAACAGCACAGTAGTGCCTTAGCTAATCACAACGCAGGTCTGAGTACCTAGGCAGGCTAGACTACATTAGCCAGTCAGACGCTAGGTGACACTGTCGGGAGAGGATCTGCTGCTGGATGGTAAAAATGTAACTCACATAAAATAGTAAAAACACAATATAACGTTGTTAAATCAGAACGGTAACGGTTTGTACTCAGTTGTTTTAGCTCGTAGATGTATGTGTATGTGAGGGCCTGCTCACTAAAACCTGCCGAGTGACGCAGAGGAACTTCAGAATTGGTGAGTTGCGGTGAACGTAAAGGAATTAATGCTGCGCCACGAGGGGCTAGGTTAAGCTAGTGAGTTCAAGTGAAGAGACCTAGAAATAACAGAATTAGCATTAAGTGGGAAACAGTGCATATAGCCGACTGTTGTAATCCTCGACTAAAGTAAGGCTGTTTGACAACTCAACTGGAAAGAATATAAGAATGTGACATGTAGAGTTTTTGTTCAAAGTATTTTCTGGCAGGTAAAGCTCCTGAACTGTTTAATACTAAAATAAGTTGTGTTTTGTCAGCTATTTTATTTTATTGGGATAGTGAATCTGAGTTAAAAGAAAAAGACATAACAATACTGTTATTAATTATAGTTTGTAATTCATGTAGCTTTGCTTTAATAAAAAAAAATACAGTATGTACAATGTTAAGTTAAAATAGAAATGTAGTTTCACTTTACTCAAATTAATTTACTGTTAGGTTATTGAAAATATGTTGATTGTACAATTTACATTATATGTATAAATCTTGTTGAAGTTAAAGGAATTAACCATACCTGACAAATTAGAAAGGCAATTGATTAATGAACAATTCTGGCCATGTCAATGACTGCAGGTCAGGTGTTTTAAATTGAGTAGAACTTGATGGCGAGCCAACCCAGACGAGACTCTAGATCCCTGGATTGAAGAATTCAAGAGTCAAGAACTGCGGATCTTACCTCTATCTTGCCTTGACGGTAGGATAAGCATTATAAACTTCACAAGGCCAGCACTACTCTTACACTCCACTCCCCGCCCCTTCTGCTTGATTACACCGTGACACATGTGACGTGACGTATGCTTGTGAAGGGGTGGGCTTGTAAAGCCTGGTTTATATTCTGCGTTGGCGCTTTCGCAAACATTGACGTCCGTCATAAAGGGATTTCACAAGAACCAAACAAGCACCACCAAAAAGACGCCGCTTGATTGTTCGTTCGCAGGGCACTGCGCAGCCCATTTTTTTGTAAGCTAAATTCTCCAAGGCTTAAAGAACCCCAGTGTAAACACCTGCAATGTTTTGTTGTGATCCTTAAAGTGTTTTTGCTCAATCCGTAATGTGTTTGGCTCTCCAAGCTACTGTGAATTTAAATCAGAAATCAGACAAGAGGCTATCACAGCCTCGGCGAACAAGGGGAAAAGAAACAAAACAAACCGGAAAAGTTCAAACAGGAATTTTGGCATCGACTTGGTACCAAAGTAACGATTCTTGTGACATCCCTACAAGGAAGTGCGTCACTAAATCAGGAAGCGATGCCAATACTGGGAATATGGTCGTTGAAATGCTGGCGATATGTAGTGACCACAAGCATTCTGCATGTCTTCTTTGCGACGGTTAGGTAGAATAATTTCACCAAAACCACCTCCTACAAATAAACTACATATATCAGCTATAAATACACTGGTAAAAGGCGCTGTTGCCAAAAATGGTCTTAGTTGGCAATCACGCTTCTCCAACTCTCTCTGCTGGTAGCAGCAGCATCCAGATCCTGACATTGCTGAATTATGTTTTGGTTCATAAGATGTTTTTCAAAAAAGAACATTATCTAAGTTTGAAAAGTATTTGATCAACATTGTGTGGGGGAACTGGGTCTTACTACTTTTAAGATGTGTAAAGGTATTTAATAAACGCTATATCAATATGTATAGATTATTAATTAATTCATAAATTAATATTATTATCGATCAATTTGATTAAAAGAGTCAAATCAAATAATTAAGGAGGCACCACCCAAAAACTTTAGCTTATTGCATGGCTCGGTGGGAAACCAGGTCTGATCTTTGTATTAGCTTTATTTTAATTAATAATTAAAATAACATTAGTTCAATGTTAAAGCAAATATTAAAGTTAAACGTTTCAGTCTCAATTCTGAAGTAGTAAATTCTAGTTGTGTGAATGGATGAATCATATGCAAAAGGAAACAGGAGTTTTAACAAACAACTATTTATTTCTAATTCTTGGCAAATATGTACAGCTATACACTGAAAAAATTATTGATAGTGATCTACGAATTCTAGCACGTCAGGTATGAAACATGGGTATGGATCTCTAAACAAAGTAGTATGAGGAAGCTAATGGCTATTAGCTAAGCACCAAATGCAATGTATTAAGAGAGCGGATGTTACTCTGACTTGCAGCGGGGAATTCAAAGTCTGTTGATGGTTCAATGAGCAAAGATTGTGACGTCCTTAGTAGCAGGTATTCCAAAGTTCTTGATGGAACGCGGCCTTGTGAAGCAGATCGCGTGGTTGATCAAGTTGCGCAATCATTTCTGATCTCGACAGGGATGATCTTTCCCTCCTCAAGATAGGTTAATCGCAAGGTTCTGTTCTGTTGAGTCTGCTTTTATCAAACGGTCAAAGAGGGTGTGTCCCTTGACACAGGTTTGGGGGCAGGCAGATAGGTGTGACCACATGGAATTTATAGAGCTTTGACTAAATCCATGTGTTTCTATTATCAAACTTGTAAATGTTCTACAAAGTTATGCAAAGTCTATGTCTCCTTGTTACGAATGTTTTGGTACGAAACAGTATGTATACTAGCTGGAAAAGAAGAGTTATCTTCTAAAACAAAACATAATTATACATTCAATAAACTCATGTAATTACAAACATAATATTGTACTTCAATTCTCATCATTGTCAATGTCCTTGTTCGATTATGTTAAGATTAAACCATTTAGTTACATGTATTATATGCTGTGTATTAAACCACTTAGTGCACATTCCGATCTGTTCAAGGTCTGTCAATGGTCAGTGTTACTATCTCGGTAGACTCTCTCCCCCTCTCTTACAGCGCACTCATGTATTTGGTACAACGACAAAATGGCAGAGGCGTGCCCGGATGCCTAGGACTAGGCCTGTGCACCGAAAGGGAGGGTCAAAAGTCTAAACCAATGACTCCTCTCCATCCAGTTGTTTTATCTTGTATTCTACCACTGTATAAAAGGAGGGCGCACCCCTCCCAATGGGTAGCATTCGGTATACTGGGATGGTGTGTGTAGGACAGCGGACTGGTGTAGGCGTGGTGTTACCCTTTGATATCGTTTGATATCATCGTATTCTTGACATTGTTATTCTGTATTGATTACTTTATTTATTAAAGCTTGCTATTGCTTATACCTCTAGTCCTGTCATCTCTCAGAACTGCGGGACACGACAATTATTGTTTAGTTACTCTGTTAAACAACCAATCTCTTAGTCCTTGGAAAATTCAGATTTGGTTGTTGGGACAGAGGTAAATTGGCTCTCTGGTAGAATCAATCTCCCTTGAAATAGGGAAGGGGCTTCCCCCCTCCTTTCCTGGCATTCCAGGGGGTCCTCTGTCCAGACCCAAAAGGTGTTATCTAAAGATTTAAAACCTTGTTCTCATGCGGAAAACTCAAAAGCCAGGCCTTGTTATCTGATCAAGATAACTGTCCTGTCTCTCTGGTCTTAAGAGCATTTTCACCCTCCTCAACAACCAACTGGGCAAGGGGGTTTAGACGTGGGAAAGTTGATTCTCCTACAATTGTAATAAATGTTCTGTAATAATAATACTTGTGGACTTTTGCCAGACATCTCTCTAAATTTGTAAACGTTTATTCAGATTAATTGAATTTCAAAGTGGGCACCAGTTAGTTCCCTTCATAAAAGCAAAGCAATCTGATCAAATAAACGTTATTCATTCCAAAGGTATGACTGTCATACAGTACATAGTTTGAAATTACATTTAAAGAAAAATATTTTGTTCTATAAATTTTGGGCTGTGTTGAAATCTAATGTATCGTAAGAAAAGTAATTCACGTAAAAAGAAAAACATAGAATCATGCTTTAACCATTTCATATTCAAACTGTCATTTATTTTGCAAGAAGAACATACTTGTTCTAATGATGATGGCCATGTGTCACTAGACAGGCCACGTGGAAAGTTTAATTCACTTTAAGCGTGGATAAATAGAAACATGGTGATTTGAATTCAAATTAATAACTATTTACAGTTGAGTACATACAGAAAAGGCCAAACAGATGGAGACTAACCTGTGAAGACGTTTTTACAGATGAAATTGTAAATCCATGGTGGAACTATGGCCTTGTCATTCAGCCAGAGAAGCTGGAGCTAATGGGTTTATTTCAGTGCAATAGCCTTCCCTATAACTACATCGACTATATTTGGTTATTGCTCAAACTTTGTTCCCTACCTAGAAGGGAAACAGATAAAACATTATTTTTCAGAATTTTAGCTGATATGCATAAAAGGTTTCACTAACAGACAACCAAAACAAGCATTTCAGAGTGAATAATTCATTGAAATGTTCATATGTTTGTGTTTTGTTTTAACAACTATACCAAAGGTCCTGATCTCCCTGGATGCAGAGAAGGCTTTTGACCGGGTGTTTAGTCAAGTGGAATTATCTTTTTTGTACATTAAGGCAATCACATTAAGACAATCACCTGCGTGAAATTGCTCTACGCTTCACCCTCAAACCTCTCTGTGACTGTGCAAGCTGCCCTTATAAAGCCTTATTAGTTAGTAGCCTTTATTTAGATTGTTTGGCAATTTATCAATCTACAAGCTGAATTTGAATAAAAGAGAGTTTTTTTCCACTAAGTGTTGCGGCCGTAATTACTCGCTGAATAATCTTCCTTTCAATACTGCTTTCCATAGATGAATCTATCTTGGTTTTCAGGTCAAAGACAAGTTTGATGAGTCAACTTCAACTTTGAGGATATGGAAAAAGTTCAGACTTTGTTTTACAATCGTATTCTTCCTTAGTCCAAGCAGCAACTAATCCGGTCTTCCATCCTGGATGTTATATTCTTCTCATGGTCAAACTTTGGTATCAATGCAGTATAAGGCCTAAAAATTGACAATACCTTTGCCTCTTTCCAGCAACTGAGAAATGTCCCTCACCCAGACATCATACTTATGTTTTGGTCGCACCCTTTGCTGTCCAGCTCTTGGTTAGAGATATGTAACTCTATTTCAGAAACTATCGGGGTTTCAATCAAACTGATTGCAATCACAGCACTATTTTGGGGTTCATCCACCCACTTTGCCACTCCCTAAATATTTGGCCGATTACGTGGCCTACATAATGCGTTTGACCAGACACGTATTTCTATTTCGGTGGACCAGCTCCTCCCTGTCATTCTTTATGGATGAAGCACGTTCTTCATTTTGTAAAGTTGGACAAAATTAGATATACTTTTAGTGATTCATGTGATTAATTTGATAAATCATGGGGCACCTTTTCTATGTTTTGCGGTATGGGTGTGTTCTTTTTTAAAGAATTTTTTTTAATTTGTTATTATTATTATCAATTGGGGTATATCTTTCTTGACCTATATTAAATATTGTAAAGTGCACTACATAATGTTTTTTAAGCTGTAAAAATGTTATCGACACATTTAAGACTATATGTCTCAAAGCATCATTGACTTAAAGGACAGTTTATGATCTGCGGAGTCAGAGACTTAAACAATTTTTGCACAGTTTTTTCTTAAGTCAGCCATTCACAAACTAAAAATCAACTACTCATCTAACTGGTCGTTTTAGGCTCCAAATGTCTAGACACAACCAAAACAAAATATGTTAGGAGTGTATGCTGTTTAAACCTGAATTCAGCATTAAGCAGTAGCCGTGTATTGGACATGCATATTACCTGAGCCACCCATCCATCTGAGTAAGTATATGCTGCACGGTCTCCTAGTCCGGTTTTCTAAGGACATGTTCCAGTAGGCATGACGAATGCAGAATCTGTATCTTCTTACCAGTGATGATAACTCCCATCCTTAAAGCGCAAGGATCATTGCAAATGGACAGACACAAAGTTAAGCACAAACACACACACACACACACCACATTTTTGGTGTATTTATTGGTGTTCTTAATAGCATTAAGTGCACTGATTTTGACCAGTTCACCAGAAAAACAAACAGAATAACGATATAAATCTTTATTTGTCGAGTACCTTTTCAACAGTTACAACGTAATTCAGCAACAGTGAATGCATTCTAATTCTACATAAAACCACCAAATAGTGCATGTAAACCTTTTTACATACCTGGAGTGGACATCTAATGTAAAATGGTTTAGTAGTTTAAGTCTGTCTAGAGAATAATCTGAAAAACACGTTTATTTACACACCCTCACCCTATTAACTTCCAATCTGTTCTATAGATTGACAAATTTTGTTTTCACGTAAATTATAGTTTATTAAACTATATTTTCAAAGTTGTTTCCCCAACCTGGCTAAAAACATAGTACAAATGTAGCATCAGATATATTGTAGCACGTTTCCCTTGAAATTTTAACTCAATAACCCCATCTGGTGGAGAAAATTAAAGTAACCACACGATGCTCCAAAATTGTTTCTTTTCAACATAGATTTTTCATAACATTTTAGAGATAAATATATTTTTTTATGTATTTCACCTTATAAGGTTATGTTGTTCTTATGGCATAAGTAATTGTACTGCTATTTGACTATTTGGGATAGGCCTGCAGTATACAATGTGAGCATTCAAAACATAACTGTTGTATTTCAGATGGATTTTCTTCCACTTGACCAAGTACATTTTTATATAAACATGTATTTATTTTTCTGTAGAGCACTTGAAAGGTATTCAGTACATAGAACAGTAAGAATAACAGGACAAGACATCGGTGAACATTAACTAAACCTCGAGTGACATAAGTGATGCCTCCTGGTGGTAGTGTGACAAACTACAGGCAGTGAGAGACGTCAAACACTTTCGTATCAGCACTACAGTAGTGGATAGCGCCCAGACGTCAAAACCCACGATGTCCGTTCAAGTTACGTACCCAACTCAAACTAGTAAAGTGAGGATCAGGGGAAATGCTCATATTTGGTTTGGCATGTTTCGTTTTGTTAATGTGTAATTATGAATTTTCTAGGGGCCCTTACTTGAAAACAAAAAGAAGAAGCTATTTCACGCTCAGAGTGAGCCACGCTGACCTAAATAACACTGCCCCTCCCTCCATCCATTCCCAACGTTTACGTCTTTCTTATAACCACAGTGAAGGTCAAGCTGCACTCAAGAGGTGCCTGTGTTCCCTCAGTTGACACCGTTTCCTTATTAACACAATTATTTTCAATTTGAGCCAAGCAACGACCTAATTACCTCCCTGAATTCCGGTCTCTGCTCATCTGTTGATTGTCGCTACTAATTTCCTTTGCACTGGATGTAAAAGGGCATGGGGAGAAGGGCCACGAGGACTTTCAGATTATATCCAGGTGTGATATTTGGAACTGAATCCTCCTCCTTGACGCTTGTTTGCAGCCTCATCTTCCCCCAATTAGAGTGATATTTCGAGAAGTGATTATGTTTGTTCAGTTAATAAACCTGTCCTCTACTCTTCTCTGCAGGCAAATGGAAATACAAGCACTTCAATTAGCATAATATTATGTTAGGATTTTGTTTGTTCTTCGACATAGAAAAGAGCTTACCACTGCAAAAAGCTTGCGCTGGTGACCAAGTACTGTGCAACCTTTTTACACAAAAACTATATCCTAACTTGCATAACTCAAGTTAATGAAACACTAACATCCTTCACATGTGACAACTCTGTATTTAAAATAGTTTGGCTGGGCAGGATACCTTTTGACGAGACTTGGACACAGAGGAAATAAAACTATGAGAAAAAAATACTTTATTGTCAGAAATCCATGTACAACATATGTTGGGGAGATTCCTCCTGTCAATCCTCTTCGAGAACTAGCTGCATCATATGCAGTTTGCATATGATATTTTATTTATTTATATTCACAGCTGCAGCCTATAAACCCCCAAAACCCTTGTTTGCTGTTTCCATAGGCTTTAAAAAATATATTTTCATAATCATGTGCAAACTGATGTTAAATATTCTATATAGTTTTGGATATTTCTCATCAACTTAATAATTGTTACAGGCTGATTGTCAAAAAAGTATGATAATATAATAAAAAGTTTAAAGTTTAGACAGATTATGTCAAATGTTGCAGTGACATGTCGAACAATGACCATACAAGCAGAAGTCAGTCCCCAGTTCATTTGTTTTTCGGGGGTTATTCCTTCAATCCTTTCACCTCACGGAACCTGCCTCAGGCATTTACTCACTCTCTCATTCAGTCTTTTGTTTATTCCTTCCGTGGGTTTCAGGCCAAAACCTTTGTTCATTCTAGCATACTCTCATTCATGATCATCATTTATTTCTCCATCGTTCCGTTCATCCACTCAAAGTCAAGGGGAGACTCTGGGTCAATCGTTATACAGGTCGTTGTTGATAATAGCCGCCTCAGCCGGGGGCTCGTGGTGAGACATCTGCGAGCGTTTCCTCTTGCCGAAGGTAGAGAACGCGTTGTGGACATCCAACTCGCTGCGGTGAGTGGCGGGCCGGAGGGTGCACAGCGCAGAGCTCGTCCCTGGGATGTAGACGTTGTGCTGGTAGTCTGGTGGAGGATGGGGGTGCGGGTGGTGTGGGTGGGATGGCAGAGAGGGCTGCTGCTGCTGGGGTGGGGGCGTGCAGCGGGGAGTCCAGGAGCGAGGAGGTGGGGGGCCCATGGTTGTGGGAGACGACATCTTGTTGTAGTCTAGAAGCGAGATCAGCAGTGACAAAAATTTAGTACATTTAACTGATTCACAATCACATTTTATAAAGTTAATGATAGCTACACTATTTTGATTAGCATTAGGGGAGATTTGATCAAATATGGGTAAATATGCAAAGGAATTTGATTTGTCTATGATTCTGAAAGTCTTTAACAAACAGTTTTAATGTAAGTCATGTGTGTCTTATTTGACTGTTGGCTTCTTTGTGTTTGTGTGAATTTACATTCAGTGTGCTTATTTAATGTCGTTTTCCAGCCAAGTCCTGTTTACCTCTCATATGGGTTCCCCAGGTCCAGTACTGTCCGGGGGCCATGGACGGTGTGATGTAACTATCTGGGTCGGCGTGCATGGTCTTGCGCATCAGCGTGCCATCCATATTAACAGGGCTGGCGTAGTTGTCAGGGTCTGCGTGCATGGCCTTGCGCATTAAAGTACCATCCATGTTAATGGAGTTATAGCTGCAGAGAGAAGTGTTTTCTTCTGTTATTATGACCTCCTTAACAATTCATGTGGCTGCAGCAAAGAGATCATTGTATGTAGACCTGCAGGTAGGCCTAATTGATTTATACAATGCATTCTGTTTTTTTTCTGTATTAATCCATCAATAAAAAGGGCTTTGTAAATTAATGTGACACAATACGAAATAGGTAGTTCTGTTCAAGCAGACATGAAAGGTCAAAGGTCGTTGGTACCTTTTTATGGAAGAGTTCTGGTTCTTTGTCAGTGTCCAGTCTGTATTTGGTTGTTTCAGCTGCAGATAAAAACAGCAAAGATCATTTTAATTGAGCATGCACCGGTTGAGCAAGCAATGTATCTTATCATAAACATGTACCACATAGAAGAAACATAACTGCAATGCAAAGTAAAGTATTGGTATGTCTACTAGATCTAAGACAACAATTGGGATTGAGTTATGACCTGCTCTTTCAGTTGATTTATATTGATTCATATTATATTGATATATTACTGTGTATTGGGGTTTAAAGACATTTCGATGCCACATTTTGAGGAGAAATCATTTCTACATGTACCGTGGCTGCCCCCCAGTGGAGTTTTGTAAAGTTACAGTTTTCGGATAACCGTGAAAGCAAAGGTGGTGCGCCTGCCCTTGAGCAATGCCTCGTTTGATACCTATTACTCTTTCATCCGTCGTTGCGCAGAAAACGCGGAGGGGGGTGTCAGTAGTGATATTTGGGGTCTCAGTCTTGTAGTGTGGATTCCACGCTCTATTTATTCACTTGAAGTTGTTAACAAGGAGAACGCGACGTAAGCGTATTATTATAATTGATGTTCAAAATACATTCCACGCCTGCACCGCACAAAAGCCAATTAGAATCCTACCGGGATGAGACGAAACACGATTTTAATCTTCAAAGAAAAGCGTGCCATGGAGGAATTAAAAAAAATATATACACGTAATTGTTTTGTGGATTTCAAGCATTATTTTTTAATTAATATTGGACTGATGCTCTGGGAGCATACCTTTTAATTAAAATCCTCACCAGGACATGTAAAAGTTTGTCGTCTTTGCAGCTTTTCCTAAATCTGGGCTATCTCCCCTGCATAGCATCATGCCATTCATTATTCTTTTTTTAAGCCTATATTATATATTATTGATTTTATGCTTTTCAGCCATCTAGTTCGATATCTTTTTAGGTTAAATGCGTCATTCACGACCCGACGTTCACACTTCAAATGTGGCCCACCAGAGGACACTCGGAGACGCGCACGTAGATGATTTAAGGGGAACCAATTAATGTCATCAAGGACACTTTACCCTAGAGGGACGCAGCTGCAGGCGGGACAATCAGAACGACCTCAAAATTCCCCTTTTCATAGACAGCAGTGCATCAATGGCTCTACAAACCAAACAACTGACATTACGCAGTGTGTTGTCCCGTCTGGAGATACTGTCTATCCCCTATATTTCCCAAATAAAGGCGACAAAAGGAGCATATTTTCTTTGATCCTTCTTTGATCCCTTCTATACTCAAACTTCCAGCTCCTCTCTCCAAATTTAAACTAACGTATGTTTCTCTCTGTCTCTCTCACTCTCTCTCTCTCTCTCTCTCTCTCTCTCTCTCTCTCTCTCTCTCTCTCTCTCTCTCTCTCACTCTCTCTCTCTCTCTCTCTCTCTCTCTCTCTTGCACACGCGCATACTCTCTCTCGCGTGCACACTCTCTCTCCCCTTGTATTCAGAGAAGATATCCCGGGGCAATCTACAGGCTCACCACGTTCTAGCCAGACCCTTGCCGGCTACCCTCCCCCTCCGTATCCTCCTTGTTTCCCTTCTTGTACTTTTTGTCGCTGAAAAACTAGCCCTTTATCATTTTTCATCAATAATGGACACAAACCCCCGCTGGTATGAGTTACATTGTGTGCAGGATAATGGCCTGTCCGCGTCTGTGCCCTTGAGGCATGTAGTGAGGTTATTTTTCAAATATCTATAGTTATGAGCAGATTTTTTTTTTGGACGTTGTCCTTTGCGATGGGGGGGGGGGGGTTACTCAATTCAAACTGTTGGCCCCTTGTCAAGCACTCATAATAAGCAAGCTTGTCCCTAATTGCTTTAGTAGGCTATATGTACGAATTCTATTTTAAAACAGACTGCTAAATGTGCCAGTCAAAGAACGGCAGTAAGAAAGTAAACTGGCCTGTCACAAACTGTATGAAGCGTATCAATACATTGTGATGAAGGAACATAGTGCGTGATATTGATCCGAGAATATACATCGATATCAGTATAATCACTTTTTCCATATAGGCTATATCGTCTCTCCGTTTCATGCAGAAGACGATTATTTTCGCTCACGAGCAGTCCATTTTGCGAAGACAGAGACGTTAGTGAAACATGCGGTCAGCAGGCATGATTTGCCCCTCTCACTACAATCAATAGGTCTGCTATAAGTGATCAAATGAAACAAATTCATGTATAGGTCACGTGTAACTATTTGCAGACAATCTGAATAAACCAATAATGGATTTTATCTTATATCTAGACTAATGAACATAGTCTTAACCCTTTAAATCCGTATTCTCAAGTTCCCCGTCGACTCTCCAATGAATAATATGACCTTCATCGAGACAATGGCAGTCTAGATTGATAAAGGTTATCTAGCCTATACCACTTGAACATAGAAAGTGTATCTGTTTTTGAGTGCAAAGCAAAACGTCTAATCTCTAAAGAATTGGCTACTGTTGCTCTACCTCATTTGGAGTGGTGGCACCGTTATTCACCGATGTGCTCCGGTTTTGCGCGTTCCATGCTAAGTTGTCTGCCTCGTTGTTCTTCGGGGTGTTGCTTGGACTGCACGGCTTGAGAAACATAAAGTCACTTTTTGCCGATTCGGGGGTCAGGCATACTTTATAGCAGTAAGCTTGTGAGAGTGTGCTATTGCCATTCACCTCCATACAGTTTGTGGGCACTTTCGCCCCGGAGGAAATTTGTAGGTTAAGGTTGGATTTTTTGAAGACTTCGGGGGGTGGTTCGGGTTGAAAGCCCCCACAACAACAACAGGCAAAAGGAGGAAGATTGTAGCCGCTGATTGTCCCCCTGTCCTTGTAGCACTTGACCGCAGCCAGCACAATAATAGCCACCAGGAATATTAGCGAGATTGTGCTCAGTGACACGATCAAGTAGAGCGCGAGGTTGGAGGGGGGCTGTGGGCTGAGTGTGAGGTCACCAAAATCTGACAGCAACTCGGGTACGTTGTCGACTACAGAGAGGACGATAGATACGGTAGCGGAGAGCGGTGGTTGGCCATTGTCCTTGACTAATATGACCAGTCTATGTCTCGTGGCGTCTTTCTCAACAAACCGGCGAATTGTCCTTATTTCGCCCGTGTATAGGGCCACACTGAACAGTCCCGGGTCCGTTGCTTGAAGCACCTGGTAGGACAAACGGGAATTTTGCCCTGCATCTGCATCTAAGGCTGTTATTTTGGTAACAAGGTACCCAGCGTCAACAGAACGTGGAACCACCTCTGTGGCCACGGTCCCGTTTTTGGGCACCGGGGACGCAATAATAGGTGCGTTGTCGTTCTGGTCCAAAACGAAAACGTTAACGGTTACATTACTACTGAGAGGGGGGAAACCTGCATCCTGCGCTTTAACCTGTATCTGAAAATTCCTTAGCTGTTCATAATCAAAGGAACGCAGCGCATAAATATTTCCGTTGTCGGAGTTGATGGAGACGTAAGTGGACACAGGCATGCCCTGGATCTGACCCTCCAGAATAGAATAGGACAGATATGCATTCTGATTAGAATCTGGGTCGAATGCTGTGACTGAGCAAATTGAAGCGCCCGGAGCGTTGTTCTCTGTCACATATACTGTATAAGAGGGCTGAGCAAAGCGAGGGGAGTTGTCGTTAATGTCAGACACTTGAACCAGGATGATCTTTTTGGTGGACAGCGACGGGGTGCCCAGGTCACGCGCAGTTAGGGTAATATTGTACTCGGCCACCGCCTCTCTGTCCAGAAACTCGCTGGTCACCAGAGTGTAATAGTTCTTAAAGGAGGAGTGGAGCTGAAAGGGGACGTTGTTAGGGATTTGACAATCTACGTTCCCGTTCTCGCCCGAGTCCCGATCCATGACGCTGATGACGGCAATTACTGTTCCCGGTGGTGCGTCCTCCTGGACAGGTGTAGAAACGGAGGTGAGGATGACCTCAGGCGCATTATCATTCACATCTATAATGTCCACCAGCACTTTGCTGTGTACCCCCACTGCGGAGGGACCTCTGTCTTTAGCCTGCACATACAGCTCATACACACTGGCTTTCTCATAGTCTACTACTCCTTTAACCCGAATCTCACCCGTGTATGGATCCACGCTGAAAAGCTCCCGCACCTTAAGTGGAGCGTGCCCGCTGAACGCATAGGTCACTTCTCCATTCGATCCCTCGTCCAAATCGGTAGCGTTCAGTTTCAGAACGAGGGTCCCCCTCGGTGCGTTCTCCACTAGGCTTGCTCGGTAAACGGACCGGTCAAACACTGGCACGTTATCATTTGCGTCCAACACGGATATAGTTATAAGCGCCGTGCCTGAACGCACAGGTGAGCCTCCATCCACAGCTGTGAGCACCATCTCGTGCGTCTTTTGCTGCTCCCGGTCCAGCGGTATGTCAAGCACTAGCTCAGCAAACTTACTTCCATCGTTTCGTGTCTGTATATTGAGCACAAAGTGTTCGTTCGCACTGAGCTGGTAGGAGTGGAGAGAGTTGGTGCCAACATCTTGGTCCTGTGCGCTCTCTAACGGAAAACGGGATCCAGGTGCAGCCGACTCTGTGATATCGAGGTTAAACTCGCTCCACGGGAAGCTGGGAGAGTTATCATTAACGTCTAAAATTTCAACCTCCACTCTGTAGAGTTCCAGTGGATTTTCGATTACTACTTGCAAGTGTAAAAAGCAGCTTGGGCTACGCTCACACAACTCCTCCCGATCTATCTTCTCGTTCACGAATAAAATGCCATTTTCCAGGTTCACTTCTAAATACTGTTTCTTTGCACCAGAAACTATACGGAACCGACGGGCTGACAGCTTTGCCACATCCAAGCCCAAGTCCTCGGCAATGTTACCAACGAAAGCCCCGTGTTCCAGCTCTTCTGGAATAGAGTACCGTATTTGAGCGAGAACCAAGTCCACCACACACGCACAGAGCAGCAGGCATATCACTAGCCCAGTAAGTGGTGTCCATGGGCTCCCCGAGAACCTGGCCTTCATCTCAACAGCACCCGTAAAACCCTTAGCAGTGAAAACTGTGCAGAAAAATCTTATCTCTCACTGACATTATTCAGCTCATTCAAAGATTTTTGGATTTGCTCTAGTTTGTTAAAAACAAGAAAAACGCCTGCTTTACAGCAGTTGTCGCTCAATAACGGTTTCAGATATACTTTCGAAAAAACTACTCACGAAGATAAATTCAGATTTACTTTCGAATTAAGGAGAGGAAACAATGTGAAAATGTCTATATCTCTTCTTTCTTCTCTGTTGGGCTCCCTGCGCGCAGCACTGGTGGTTTGTGAACGGCGGAAGCTTGCGCTTTGATTTCCCAGTGTGTTAGACATTCGGAAGAGCTGGTGGGGAGGAGTGTGTGTGTATACGTGTGCGTGCGTGTGTGTATGTGTGTGTGTGATCGTGTGCGTGTGTTGAGCAGGGAGGGGGAACGTTGATTCGCGCCGCTCCGTATTGGAGGATAGCGAAGCGAGAACAGCAAGTCCAGTTATTGTACCAGGCTTAACCCCTTCTTTGCTTTTCCTCTCTCAGTAATCACAAAAGTTTAACTTTCAGTCAAGACATTAGGACCATAAATCAGCCCTCCATCAACATGTATTTTCATCAAGGACGTCGTTTTTTAGGCTGTTGCTTTTAGGGCTTCTTTTGGCCACTTTGCTAAGCGATGAAGGCTTTGTGTGTAGCATTTTTCGGAATTTAAAGTAAATTGACACTTGAAAACAAATTCATACCAAAACTAAACTTTACAGTTTAATGCCATTATGATTCCCTTGAAGATGAAATCCCATGATCGCAACAGTCCCATCTGTTATTCAAAACACATATATTTAGGTTTTACTAAAATAATTCATGATGGGTTAGGACATTCAATTTTAATCAGCATTTATGAGGGTATGATATATTTTGAAGCTAAAATGATTACAATGAGGATAACAAATACGCATTACATGGTTTTAATTCACTTGAGTAGATCTGAACACGTATCAACATTAACCCAAAATTAATCAACATAAAAGCAAATACTTAAGAACATTGTAATCACACTTGATTTATTTCAACGATTAAATGAAAGTCACAAGGATGTTACATTATTCACAGACTGTTACAGTTTTATGAAGATGACAGAAAAACAAGACAAATGCTTGGGGTTCGTTGAGCCGACTTAATCTATAAGTAAGAAATTTCAACAGATGTAAGTATAGGCTACGAAGAAATATCTTTATTGGATCATAGCGCCAGTTATTCCTTTGATAAGACAAAGAGGACAACTCGGGTCTCTTAAGAGAGTGCCACATGTTTGTTCAGATCTAATCTTTTCTCCGTTAATCCTGGTCAGTCAAACATCTCTCTCTCTCTCACACACACACAAACACACACACACACACACACACGCACACACGCACACGCACAAAGAAACGCACACACAGGATAAAATCCCTTCGAGCGGTCGCCTCTTTCCGTCTCTCAAAAGACATGAGTCGCATTCTAATTTTACAGCCATGTCGCGAGCTACAAATTTCTTTATTTGTTCTGATAAAGCAGTTATGCAATCCAAAGAAAGTTGTCCCCGACATCTTTCCCATGGAAATCACCTTTCCTCGGCACCCCTAGAAACCCGCCTCTTTACGTAAAATAAGTAAATCCGCAGGTTTAAATAACCAGAAACACAATCTGCTCCCAGACTTAACCTCCAGCAGATGGTTAAGCTTCTCTAGAAATGATTACATTTTAGAAAAAACACCAGTTCCATTGGTTTCCTCGGCTTTTTAATTAACGGAGTGTAGGATTAGTGTGCAGCTATCCGGGATCAACTGCACCCCAACAGAAGAATACAAATGTTTTGTGATAAATAATCCCAATGCACATCCTTGGATGTACCGACAGTCCCTCGGTGCCAGTTACATTAACATGCATTACACGGAGCGTTAGTCTAGTCTCATCTGCCCAGGCTGACCTTGCAACATCTTGTGTCTACGGGCGCAATGACAAATACTTTCTATGAACTCGGCTCGGTCATGACCAGCGACAATCATTGACAATCAAGACCAACATTGTCTGTGTATAAGTATGCGTGGGTTTACTTGTGCGTGTGTAGACATGTGTTGTCTCGGTGTGCTTTGTTGGTGCTGTGTTGGTGCGTGTGCGGACACGTTTGCTTGAGTTAGAGAAAGAGAGCAGGGGAGCACACCCTCTATCTCAATTTAAATAAAGAGTTAGACAGCAACAACGCATTTTGCGCACGTGTGGGTCTGAGGTCAGTGCAGCATTATAGGACTTTGCAAGTCTGTGTGGGATAATATAGTTAATATAGCCTGTGAAAAAGTTTAATTGCAAGGTCAGATTAATGCCCCCATGCACGTCATATTGCCCTTTAGTCCAGAAGATTGCCATGGGATTAGGTTGTATATTAATTCTAAACGGAAATGCTCAAAGGATTTTCTGGACTTATGCCTTTATGACACACTGATACATAAAAAACTTCAATGTTTAATTTACAAAGAATAACTTTAGGCTACAATGGCTGTTTGTAATTGGGTTGCGTCTTATTTTGCGTGAAATCAATGAAGATATAGTTAAGACTATACAACCTTAACCTATCCCGCTCGGTTTACATACTTGAGTTAGAGATGAAATGTCCCGTATGAAACATAGTCTTTATGTTGGATAGGTATATAGGGGCCGATATAAAATGTTACGTCAATGTGCATGTGCATTGATTAGCTATGAACTACAGCCAAATGAATTGTCAAGGTGAAATGTGTCTGCTCTCTTAGACGGCTGGAGGAAAAGGGAATTAAACTTACGTTGCACCCTTACACATCTTTTATTCGTTATCCTGGAGGGCCATCTACCGGATAAAGATGTACCAGCAGTGTTATCATTGCAAATAATGAGTGTCACAAATGCACACACATGCAAGCGTTAGCTGATTCAGGGATAGATAGCTATACCTCAATATATCCATGACAATTTCCCCCCAAACCACATTGAAACCGCT
Organism: Galaxias olidus; assembly: GCA_026901105.3. Classification (NCBI taxonomy): domain Eukaryota; kingdom Metazoa; phylum Chordata; class Actinopteri; order Galaxiiformes; family Galaxiidae; genus Galaxias; species Galaxias olidus. The sequence continues at coordinate 246,246 of JAPMUY010004320.1, forward strand.
CAAAAATGAAATTCATTACATAATTAGTTGAGATCAGGTTTTGCTATGGGTGGCAAAGTGTTACAGTTTAATAAAATATATTTGCCATGTTATTTGTGAACTTTAGAATAACTTTACAGAATGTAGACCTACCTGAACTGAAAAGCCGCATTCACTTAGAAAACGCTTGACAGCGCCCTTGGCTTCGAACCTCAGCGGCCCGACTGCTGCCTAAATTCGGATCGCTCACCTTGGAGAAGTAACCTCTGAGCTAAACCAGCGCCGGAAGAGTCCGAAGCAAAATTAATATGGGGCCTAATCTTCGTCACAAGGAGGGCGTGTCAGTGTAAAAAGTATGCATTGAGCATGAAGTGCAACTTCCTGTCAGTTTTGTAGATTCATCCTTGAAGTAGGCCTATATTTCAAATTTAAAGGCCTATACTTTTTATTCCCAAAGCTTGCGTGTTGACTATGCCTCACGAAATTCTTGTCATGAGATAAGGTTGTCTTCTGATGTATTTTCTTTAATCAAAAGACGAGATGTAAACCAATTGCAGTGATTCCTGTTTTTATAGCCTGTATGCCAAACACGGAAATACTGTAATACCAATGCACATGTCTTTAAAAATGTAGGATATGTGCTGTTGGTTTTTATGGCTGTCTGCCTCTGACACACTGATCACTAAAAACTTCACTGTTTTTCAAAGAATAACTACAGTCTACAATGGCTGTTGGCAGTTAATCAAATTGGGTGGCGTCACATTTTACATTATATCAATGAAAATGGAGATAAGGCCTATCAAATTATCACCCTAGTGATCATCTACAGTGTTTTTACCTATCCCGTTTAGTCTACATAATTAGTAGAGTTAGAGATTAAATGTTTCGTGTCAAACATTTATACCTATAGGTATAGTTGGCCCAATATTACATTTTACGTCGATGTGCATGTGCACTGATTAGCTATGAACTATTACCAAATTAACTGTCAAGGTAAATTATGTGTGTCCCCCGAGACGGTTGAAGGAAAAGGGAATTTACTCTACGCTTGTAAAAGCCAAACTTAGCTATACTTCTTTTATTCGTGATCCTGGAGGGCCATCTAGCGGATAAAGATGTTACAGCAACGTTATGATTACAAATAATGAGTATCGCTAATGCACACATGCAAGCGTTAGCTGATCCAGATATAAATATGGCATATACCTAAAAATCTCCATGACCACAAATGCCCCCATAATCCCATTAAAACCGATCAAAATCAAGTTAGGTGCCAAATAGGCCTAATCTATAGTGAGGAAAAAAGTTCCAGTTTTATAAAAATGTGCCATGTTATTTGTGACATACAGAATAACTTTACATAATGTAGCAAAACTGATGCCTGTGTAATAAAAAAAAATCTGTTCTAAATGTACAAATAATTAATTGTTTGAAAACGCTAGACAGCGCCCGTGGTTTGGAACGCCAGCAGCCCGCGACGCGAGCCACTGGTGTTAGAACCATCGTTGATTGAGAAGTAACCACTGAGCTAAACCAGCGCCGGAAGCACGAGCAGCAAAATGAGTATTAGACTTAACTTCCTCACATGTCACGTGTGTTAAGAGTATAACGTATGCATTGAGCATGAAGTTCTACTTCCCTGTTCAGCTTTGTAGTTGATATATTTAAAAATTGTATACTTTTCTCGAAAAAGTTTGCCTGTTGACTATATCTTCAGGTTGTCTTACGATGTAAACCTACGGTCTCTGTGAAAAGGGCCTTTTAACTTAGACTGTAATTTTTTTGTTGATCAAAATAGTTAAAATAAGGTAAAACAATTTCAGTGGTTCCTACTGTAGCCTATTTAATACACAATTTTCCAAACACAAAATACTGTATTACCAATGCACAAGTTATTCACTTATGGTACGTTAGCGTCTGCTACTGGAGAAAAATAGTTATTTAAATAAAAATGTGTTATTTACGAATGTACAATATCAAGAAACCAGGCACTTTTATTTTAAATGTAAAGACGCACTCACACAACACATACAAAAACTCACTGAATCTAGTTATATGGAACATTGTTGCAAACTTCAAGGTTAAGAACCCTCTCCGATGTGCAGTCGACTACTGTCTTTTGACCATATTTTATTAGGCATGAGCAAGCTGCCAAATTTGTTATTGCTTTTGTTGCCATTATTAGCATGAATGCATTTCAGTAGTCCTCAAAAATATAGGCATAACAAACAGACAAGGTCTGCATATTTCATTGACAGTCCTTCCTGGAACTTACTGCTCATTTTGTCATTCTGATCTCAAATAGTTTATAGTGTTTATAGTCTTGCATGTAAACTACAATGTGTAGTACAGACTTACTCTGAATTTCTAACCTGTTGCATAATAGGTCTATAGAGTGCCACCTGCTAGATGGAGTAAAACAAAAAATCACCAAGTGCTAAACATCAAAAGTCCAGATTCCATTAGTTTTTAGCAAGAAGATGATGAGAACCCCGGGTAAACTTTACGTGTTTTGTAAAAACATAATTTTTAAGTTGTTTTTGAAAAATAAACAAAAGCCACACAATTACAATCACAGATCACGATAACAACACATTTTCTATGATATTGATCCTCTTGAGAAGATTAACAAGAACCAGGTCACAAGAAACTGCATGCACAGCAATGACGGCCATTCTTATCATTATTCTATGTTATAGCCATTATCTACTGTTATGCTATGTTTACATATCGTTACCCTGAAGGTCTGTTGAAATAATCACTGCACTTGTGTCCATTTCTACAACCCTAATAATGTAGGCGAAGACCAAGAACATCAAAATAAATTCTGAAACAAAATAAAACAAAAAAATGGAATGTAACAGTTTGTAGGCAAATATTGATGTCTTGCTATCTGTTTACTTTGGCATAAAAGTGTATTTTTTGGGGTATTTTAGATTTATTTTTGGAAAATCTCATCCTACATGATCAAATATGACTTAGTTCATATTTGAACAGTGCAATGAGGTTCCTTAAGATGAACTACATGCTATTTGGCAATGCCCCCTCTTACATCAATGAGCTAATCATACCCCACAGACCCTCCAGCTGCCTCAGGTTTGGGGACAGCCTGCTTCCCCCTACCCCCAAAACCATTCTGTGCTCAATGGGTGACCTGGCGTTCAGTGCTGCAGCCCCCCGTCTGTGGAATGCACTTCCTGACCATCTGAGGATGCCACAGACTCTATCCTAAATGTTTCTATTTATGAAAGCCTTCCGCTAACGGTGTTTCAATGTTGTCATTTTACTTTTCAATTTCTCTCCGCTTTTTTTGTTTAAGCATTTATCAATATTGTATATAATTGATTACGTTATCTCAATGTTGTTGTAGCACTTTGAGATTCTTTTTACAATGTAAAGTGTTTTACAAAAAATGTGTTACTATTATTATTATTATTATTATTATTATTATTATTATTATTTGTTTTTGAAATAAACCTCAAGGCCACACTCTACTTCCTGTCATATAGTATGACTGTTGTTACACCTGGTGGTACGTATTTAAACAATCCACAAACATAAGAAAGTGGTCACGTTTATATTTGATTGTAAACCAAATAACTGTAGTGTATTCGCTATAGAACTTGGGAAAATGCAGTGAGTTGACAATGCATTGTACCAATAGCAACAAACCTCTAGGGGGAGGCAACGGCCAAGACAATAATTGCAGCTTTAAATTAGCTACAGTAGTCTTTGGACTATATCTCTCTCATCCCTCACTCATACTCTCTCTCTCTCTCTCTCTCTCTCTCTCTCTCTCTCTCTCTCTCTCTCTCTCCTTTCTCTCTCTCTCTCTCTCTCTCTCTCTCTCTCTCTCTCTCTCTCTCTCTCTCTCTCTCTCTCTCTCTCTCGCTCGCTCTCTCTCTCTCTCGTTCTCCTCTCCTTCTTTCTCCCTCTTTCTCTCTATCTCTGTTCTCTATTTATTCTTTGTCTGTGCCCACGTGACCACTTCAGTGCCTGGGTATGCAGGTCAGGGCCTCAGATCAGGCACACATGTGGATCAGCGACAGTGCCTATTGAATATTAATCACATGAATGTGTGTATTAGTCAATGACCTTGGGTGAGCAGGCCCAGGCATGCGTGTGTGTGTGTGTGTGTGTGTGTGTGTGTGTGTGTGTGTGTGTGTGTGTGTGTGTGTGTGTGTGTGTGTGGCCAGACGTCTGCATGGATGGCCCCTATGGTGAGATAACTTGTGATTACTGCAGCAGATGTTAAGGAGAGCAAAAGAGAGGGGGACTAAGACAGAAAGACAGGGCAAGAAAAGCGCCGGCCGAGAGTGTAAGTGAGGGTGAGAGCCCAGAGGGGCAGGGAAAAGGAGTCAGGTAAGAAAGATTGTGTCGGACAACACCACACTGCAAATGAGAAGACGGAGGGCGGGGGGGGGGGGGGGGAAAATGCGGGCAGCTCCACCCTCCCTGCCTTTCACCTCCACACCCCCAGCAGCTTCCACCACGCCTCGGAGCATCAGGGCCAGTGGCCCACCACCACCTTATCACTCACTGAGAGGAAGAGAGAGACGCAGAGAGGGAGGAACAGAGAAAATGGGAGGGGGGGGGGGGGGGGGGGGCAGTAACAAAGGGACAGGAACGAGGAGGAGAGGAACTGAAAATAAGAGCGAGAGTGGAAGGGAGGAGAAGAGGACAGAGAGAGAATGGAGAGTTTCTTCCACATGCTCCTCAGCTGTGTAAACCCCAACGTCTGTGCTGCGTCTCGGATTCCCCCCAAAAAAGGGGGATATTTATAGGAGGGCTGGCAAATGGCAGCCCACGGACCCCTCGCTCTGTCACACCCGTTAATATTATTATTATTACTTTATATGCTCAAAAATGGAAAATGTCAGCAACCTGAGAGGTCTGGAGAGACAGTGCGTCTGTGTGTGTGTGTGTGTGTGTGTGTGTGTGTGTGTGTCTCTGTGTCTGTGTGTGACTTTTATGTTCGTGAGAAAGTGTCTGCTGGTAAGAGCGAAAGAGTAAGTATTTGTATGAAAAGGAGAAAAAACAGAGAAAGGGAAGAGAAAATAAAGAAAAAAGGGGACAGAGAGAAAGAACAGAAAAATAGGGAGTAGTTGGCATGTATCGAAGGGTGTAACCCGATCTACTGCACTTATTAGAGCTGTCAAAGAACGAGGGAGAGGGAGGGCAAGAGAGAGAAAAAAAAGAGGGACGGAGAGAGTGAGAGAGAGAGAGAGAGAGAGCGAGAGAGAGAGAGAGAGAGAGAGAGAGAGAGAGAGAGAGAGAGAGAGAGAGAGAGAGAGAGAGAGAGAGAGAGAGAGAGAGAGAGAGAGAGAGAGAGAGAGAGAGAGAGAGAGAGAGAGAGAGAGAGAGAGAGAGAGAGAGAGAGGGTGGAGCGGGGGTAGACAGACACAGACATGAGCGCATGTTCCAGCTCCAGATTATAAGATTCCCGCAAGTCGCAGAAACGTGTCTAAACAGACTGCACACACACACACAGACACACACACGGTCAGATATCCACCTGGTAACAGATGCAAAGTGACACGCGCGTTTGCAGACACACAGACACGGAGGTAGACATAACAGTTGTGCACGCGCCGGGCGCTCACATGCTGGGAAGAAAGGAAATTCCATTGGGAACAGGTGGGAGTGGCGATACAGATCTATAAGGAAAACTTTGATCCTCTCCATTCCACAGTTCGTGGACACACACACACACACACACACACACACACACACACTCTCTCACACACAAACCTTTCACTCAATGTCTCATACTTCTGTGAGTAAACACATTCTTTACCCAGGAAATGTTTTGTTTTTCGGTAAACCCTCCATGTTAATGAGCGCCCTTGAACCTGTGACCGTGAAACTCTCTGGTTTCCATTTCACATGGCTCAGCCTACCAGCAGCACACCACGCTAGAAAGAGACGGGCTGCATTGTTGTGCGTGAGCGGCTCTCAGGTCAATGGCCCAGTTTGGTCTGAAGGTGGCAGTATTGAGAGGAGCTGCAGCCAGCTGACCTACACCCTGGACCATGCAGGTAGCAGTGAAACACGAAGCAGCCGCTCCATTGTCACAGAGTAGGATCCAACTGTACCTGACGAGCCTGGATTGAACTGGACCGGCGGGGCTTCTGATTCCCAGTAGTGGCTGGGATAGTCTCTGGAACCAGCGTGGTGTGGATGCAAACACTGCTGTGTGAAAAGACTGCTGCGGCAGGACCTTGAAACACTCATAGCTAGATAAACAAAAAGGAAGCCATGGTCCCCATCATCACCACCATCATCATCATCATCATTCATGAAGGGAGAGATAAGGACTGGCTCTCGAAGTCTATTAAGGACACGAGTCAAAGCTCAAAAGCACGCTTGCGTGTGTGTGTGTGTATGTGTGTATGTGTGTGTGTGTGTACGTGCGAGCGTGTGTGTCCTCACAGTGAACTGACCTTTAGGGGCGCCGTACAGCAAATCACTCAGTACAATGTCATCATAGGGAGAGAACATCAGAATCTCCCTAACATCAGCCAAGACTCTGATCTGTGTCGGTGCATGTGTGCGAGTGTGTGTGTGGTAGTGTGTGTGGGTGTAAGCGTGTGCTTTGAAGGAGGGTGTGTGTGTGTGTGTGTGTGTGTATGCTTGATTTGGAGTGTGTGTGTGTGTGTGTGTGTGTGTGTCTGTGAGTACGGAGAGCCCCCGCCTAAGGGCCAGGGAGACAGATGATTGACAAGCCCCGTCACATGACCTCGCCTGTGTGAGCCACTCATTGCCACATCGCCGTGAGTCCTCTCCCCTCCTTTGTACTGCTCCTTTCCTTTTTCACCCATCCCTCCTTCCACCCCCATTCACCCGCACCTGGCCTGGCTCTCCCTTCCATCCTGTCCCTCCATTCCGCCCCTCTATCCCTCACCCGCCGTTTTATTGGACACGGGGACCGTATGTTAATGATATGTTAATGAGCCCCTAGGTAATTAGCTACTGGACGGTTTTAAAAAAGCCATAAACGAAGGTTTGCACATAAACACGTCGGTCAGCTTACATGGGTCCTTGCTTCGCCACGCCGCCAAAAACATGAGCAACAGGAAAGCAAAACATGCAGCGGGAAGGAAAAAAAACATGGAATCGTGACGGAAACTGTTTGCAGAAATTATTCACTTCCCTCCCTTTATGTGTTTGCCTTGCGCTGACTCGGACGGTACCCCTACCCCTCTCTCTCTCTCTCTCTCTCTTGCTCGCGCTCTCTATCGCACTCTTGCGCCCTCACTCTTTCCCTCGCGCACATTCCACTCCATTTTGCATATCTCACCCTGACATCCCCCCCCCCGCCCTCCCCCCTGTGCTACCCCACCACTCTTAAAACAACTTTCCTCCTCAATCCTTCTCTCTCTCCCCCTCTCCTTCGCTCTCTATCTCTATCTTTCCCTCATTCCTTCTCCCACTCTTTTCCTCCTTGTCCTTTCCTGCATCCCTCCTGCCCGCCTGGCACCCGGCCTCACCACCTTGTTCCCTCCTTCCTCTCTCACTCTCTCTCGCTCCACCTCCCTTCATCCCTCCCGCCCCTCACTACCTGACATTGTGGCACGATGCCCAATGAGTCACACCTCTGCTAAAACCATCAGGGAGGGAGGGAAGGAGGGAGGGAAGGAGGGAGGGAGCAACAGAAAGACAGAGGGAGAGAGAGAGAGGGAAAGAGTGAAAGAGGCAGACCTAGGGAGAGAAAAAGCAGGAGAGTATGACGGAGAGAGAGAGAGAGAAAGAGAGAGAGAGAGAGAGAGAGAGAGAGAGAGGGAGAGAGAGAGAGAGAGTGAGAGGGAGAGAGAGAGAGAGGGAGAGAAAGAGAGCATGGAGTGCATTTAACTTTTTGACTCCAGTAGTCAGTGTGTGCATGTCAGTAACATTTAGCCGTTGGACAACAACACTTTCCACACACTGCTCCACACGGGCACACAAACACATGCGCACACGCAACGCGCAACTACACATTGACCACCTGCATACTTTGCATGTGCGCCAAGCACACAGACACGCACAGACACACACACTCACAGACACACACACACACACACACACACACAAAGCAATCAGACATGCAAACAAACTGGAGTAAAAGTAAGGTTCTGCAGTCCTGCAACTCGACATTAGCCTCCCCCACCCTCCCGAGCCGTTGCCGTTGGATACCACACAAACACTCCCTGTTGGGCAACACTGGGAGTCAGGAGGATGTGCACGGGTCAAACACACACTAGCACACTCACACACACCACACACACACACACGAGCGCGCGGGTAAACGAGTAGACATAAAAGGAGTTGTAGGAGAGGTGTGTGTGTGTGTGTGTATTTGTTTTCCTGATGAGTGGTAATACATTGGTGTACTTTGTAAAAAAAAATGTAACACAATTTCTCTCTTTCCCTATGTGAAAAACATGTGTCGGAGTTCCACTAAATATACACTGTACTTGACAGGGGAAAAACTAGAGGTTTTCTTACGCGTTACAGAAAAGGGGAGTCTTGCATGTTTACTCATAAATTACCCCGAGTCGAGGGGGGTGGGGGGGGGGGGGGGGGGGGGGGGTTGGAAGGGAGAAAGAAAGAGTGAAAGCGGGATAGGTCCTCCAGATGCAAGGGGGAAAACAAAACGCTGAAAACATTCAGGGCCCACAGGAGATCAAAAGAGAGTGACGGACACATGGCCAGAGGAAGCCAGATGATGAAATGCTCTGAATAAATTTTGCTCCTTTCCAGTTCTAGATTTCTGAGAACTTCCATCTCTGAACCCTGA
>JAPMUY010004320.1:257500-260000 GCA_026901105.3 Galaxias olidus
TTCCATCTCTCTTTTCTTTCGTTCTCCCTTTCTACATGTCACTCCGCTATCCCACCCCTATATTTTCCATTTTTACATGCGGCACCAGATGTGAAAGCAAAGAAATATTAAATTACAGAAATGGGCTTGTTGCTGCATTTTGGCTGTATCAAAAACAACCCTGCCCTCGTTCGCTCCTGACCCAACACACACTGGTTCTCACCCTCTGGTGCAGACGAACACACGCTGCTCTGTCTGCAACACACACACACGACGTCAGAACATGGCGAGTGACTGCTCTGTCTGCCCACCAGCACATAAACGCCAAGTTCAAACGATGCGGAAGCGTCCTCATAACGTGGTGTTTAGATGTGGTGGGATTCTGTCGAATTCAAAAACATGCTTTAAATGAAGCGTAGTTGTGGAACTGACCGATTCTCCGGAAGGACAGGAAAATAGCTGGTCACTGAAAGATTGCAAAATGATTCCAAGTCTACTTATACTGTGATGCTATTGTGAAGGAATGCTTTTTTGACGCCCGGACTACAGCTAAACTGTGAACCTTTGGTGGGATCCAGACACCTTTGTGGTATTGCGGACTGAAATCACAAATGGTGTGTCACAGACAAGACTCTGATCTTACAAATAAACTGCAAGTTTTTGGGATCAGCCATTTTGAAACCACAGACTAAACAATGACATTTTAAAATAATTTCCGGTTTGACACTCAAACACCACATTGACATGCTATTGGTGCATCATAAAACCATATTTAAAGAAGAAGTTGCTGTGGTGACATCAGTGTACTGAAGATGTACACGCTGGTGAACAGTACATGTCTAAAGGCAGGGCCAAAAGGCTGTTTCCTGGGATAGGGTACAATAGGGTTGCGTCTGAAAGGCCCGGGAACAAGTGTGTGTGTACGTCTATTACAGTAGCAACCAAGGAACACGACTGATTATGATACAGCCTTGTGATCCCCTTGACAATCCTTTAAAAGAACACAAGCTATCAAATCAAGTGGATAGATCTGGAATTAGCCAGTTAGAGCAAGTGCACACCCGTTGGCAAAGGATGAGTGATATTCACCACTGTCCTCGTCTGAGGGGAGTGAGGGCAGAAGACACCTGGAGGTTGTTTGAGTTCTCTTTATAACTTCCTAGTCATATTTCAAAAGTATTTATCACGGCTCTGCGTATTAGGCTATAAAGAACCCTTTTTTTCCTGAAAAAAGCCTCTATATGTTGTCTTTGTTGACTCGACTCTTCAGCACTGCAGCATCACAGAGGCATTCTAGATTTGTGGAAACGGAACCCATTTTAATACCCACGTTGTGAAGATAGCACATTTAAACTGCAAGAGAAGGGAGCTCGCCTTGGAGCAGCCCCACATTCTTTCACCTTTCAAAGGGAGTACAGCCCAACTCTGACCTCATTTTCAGGACGGCCGTCGTGTTATTCCCACCTCAGACCTCCACGGCTCGCGGAGGTCCCTGGTGCCCAGGCCACGCTCGCCTTTACCCTCAGCCCAGGGAGGCTGTGCTGTCCTGGGGAACACACAAAGCCTACTGATGGGGTGCAGACAACCTAAGAGCAGTTTAGGACCACAGCAGAGTTAACACACTCTCAAATGCCACGCAGTGAGCACCTCCACACCCCCGCCACACACACATTTAGACACGCGCGCGCGCGCACACACACACACACACACATACACACACACACACACACACACACGCCGGTCTCATCTGTCCCCTGTTAAGTGTGATGCAAGTGGGTGTGTATTTTGTGAGTCTGTTATGTGTGCGTGTCTCTGTGCTAAACTGTGTTGTGTGTGTGTGTGTGTGTGTGTGTGTGTGTGTGTGTGTGTGTGTGTGTGTGTGTGTGTGTGTGTGTGTGTGTTAGGGCTACCCTGCTTAGGGCATTGTCTGAATTGTTTCCACATGTGTCTTAACGCAGAGTTCTGGGCTGGTTGGGGGGGGGAGGGAGTGTGTGTGTGTGTGTGTGGGGGGGGGGGGGGGGTAGGTTGGTGAGGGGGGCGTCAAGTTTCATAGCACCATGCAGCACATCTGGGCTCCCACATCTGAGTTTGAGTTCCCACGACCAACAACATACACACACACCCCCGATCCATGCTCAGTACACAACACGTCCGCGCTCAGCATCCAGACAATCACCCTAATAAGCAGCTAGCATAAATATCCCATCCAACAAGAGCTTAAACACAATAACAGTTGAGTCACACAGACACACACACACACACACACACACACACACACACGTATCAGAGACAGACGCCAAACACACACAGTGTATAATCCACATGTTATGCAAGTGTTGCACATTGCACTATATGTGCTCTGTTGCTCTTTGCCATTGGCCCTGCTCTCATCCTCAACACACACACACACACACACACACACAGACACACACACACACACGCACACTGCACTTCTGCGCTGGCACAGCTGTCCCGAGTGCTGCGGGCACACGGGCGTTTCACTGGCACGACACGTGGAAGG
>JAPMUY010004320.1:267500-272500 GCA_026901105.3 Galaxias olidus
TGTATGTGTGTGTGGTATATATGTGTGTTTCTGTGTGGCATCTGCGAGTGTGTGTTGTCGTGCACTGGAGAGGATGGCCACTTGTTACGCTGGGTCTGTCCGTTGTGTGGGGATTCAGGGGCTGCACACGTCAATGCGCCCCGGTCGACTGGAGCGTTTATGGGAGTGGGAGAATGTATGCGATGCATGGTGGCTGAGAGTGTAAGTGAGCTTTCCAACCTCAGTCGCCCCCCCCCCCCCCCCCCCAACATCCATCTCTCTGCACATTCTGTACCGTGTTGCCATTGGAGCCGAAGGCGTTTGCGGTGAGAAAAACAACAGGAGGTTCATCTGTCATTGATTAAGGCCATTAACAGCACTGTCTGATGGCTTTCGCACACACACGCCGCGCCGCTACCAAGAGAAAGGCATACCATGGAATGACATCAAGATCAACACCGCTGGTTGGTTTGATTGGTGCGCCCTCGAGAGACGGGGAGAGAGGGAGAAAGAGAGGGGTAGAGATAGAAAAAAAATAGAGAGAGAGCGTGTATGTAGCTTTTTTTTGGGTGTGTGTGTGTGTGTGTGTGGATGTTGGGTGTGAATGAATTTTCACACGCTAAGTCATGCGAGCGGGAAAATACTGGTCATAAACTTCCAACCAGCATTAGCAGCCTTGGAGAGCCAACACACACACGCCCTGCGCTACTGTACCTTCATACTAACTAACACACAGACACACACATGAGCAAGCAAACACACACGTGTGGAGGAGCCCCCGTTCAACACACCTTGCCTCCGGAACACCAAAACAGACACACACCCACACACACACTCACACACAACCATGCCAATGAGCCTACCAAACCACCAGCTCCTCCAAACGGCCCAAAGAAGTGTGTGTGTGTGTGTGTGTGTGTGTGTGTGTGTGTGTGTGTGTGTGTGGTGTTGTGACTGGGGTATTTTGCGCTCTGCCACCGGCGTCCAGCTCAGCGAACTAGACCAGTCACAGCTACATGCCAGGACGGTGTGGATTTAGCTGGGTGCTTAAAGGACTGCTCAAATAGTAGAACGGCCCACGAATGCCAAGTCAACCAAAAAACACACTGTCGTTTTTAGACTTCATTCCTGCTTTCTCACAGCTTCAACCTGTAACGGGGCATGTAGCGTCTCTTTTCACAGCTGAAGGGGATGTGTGTGCACGGGCAGGGTTGGGGTTCCCAAAAACATCTCACCACCAAGAATAAAAATGTTTCCCTGGTCATGCGCTCGGACAGCAAAAATTGTTCTTTAGGACAAAAGGAATGAAAAACGCCCAGCAAAATGTTGGTAGGATGAGATACTGGATCACTTTTGTTCTTCTGTGTTCTGCTTTGATTGTTTTTGTTGTTATATATTTTATTCTGTATGATGGGACCTGAGATATGCATAGGTTTCTGTGTGTGTGTGTGTGTGTGTGTGTGTGTGTGTGTGTGTGTGTGTGTGTGTGTGTGTGTGTGTGTGTGTGTGTGTGTGTGTGTGTGTGTGTGTGTGTGTGTGTGTGTGTGTGTGTGTGTGTGTGTGTGTGTGTGTGTGTGTGTGTGTGTGTGTGTGTTATGTGTTGGGTTAGGGTAAAAAAAAGAACAGCAAAACAGGAAGGAGCAACACAAAAAGAAGAACCCACAAGAGTGTAAAGGAAGAGAGAATGAAGGAGAGAACAGGATCGGTGAGGGTGGCGTGCAGAGCCGAGCAGGGCGGCGGTGAGCGGAAGGGGACACGTACGGTCAGCGTGCCGGGGAGAACAGGGGAAGCAGTGATGAGGGACGGCTACCAGAGATACGCAGCAACGCAACTCACTCTCCCCCACACACTCACATACACACACACACACACACACACACACACACACACATGCAGCCATGCACAGGCATTCACAGCCAGGCGACCTCAATAGTCAAGACTTATTTGTGTATTACCATGTCTGTGTGCTCAACCACTCACACACACACACACACACACACACACACACACACACACACACACACACACACACACACACACACACACACACAAACACACTGAACAGCTCTCAACACTTCTCTTGTCAAGTCCCCTTTCTCTCTGTCTCCCTGTTCACATTTTTCTCTATATACTGAAAGTACTCTCAATGTAGTTTTCCTTAACTTTTCCCTCTCCTCTTCCATGAAATTCCAGAAATCTGTCGCAGTCCATATTCCTGTCACATTGGACAGGTCTGCCACTTCCCAGAGCCCCCTCCTCCTGCCTCGGAATTCCATCTGATTCACAAACCGGACTCCGGAGATATCTGGCACTTTCTACATTTCTACCTCCGTCCAGAAGACTGCCACCTTCAATCTGTCTGTCACCTTCTATATTTCAGTGGCGTTCTGTGGGATTGTTGAGTGTCCTGTCTGTGTGTCTGCCTGCCTGTCTGTCTGTGTGTCTGCCTTTCTCTCTAGAGGCCAAGCCGTTTGAAAGAGGCGGTGGGCTACACAGTGAGGGAAAAGATGGAGGAGGTTTCACAAGAACTCTCTCTCTCCCTCTCTCTTTCGCTCCCTCTGTCCTTTCCACAACTTTTCACTTTCCTAGAATTACAAAGGGTACAAAAGGGAGACAGGTGGGGTGAGGGGTAAAGAGAGGGGGAGGAGAGTGAGAGAGTGGGAGAGGGAGAGGGAGAAAGAAAGAAAGAAAGAAAGCGAAGTTGGAGAGCTAGCTTTTTTCTCTTTTCTCCCCCCTGCCCTCTTTTTTGGAGGGACAAAAGGTTACACCATGACGGGGGTAGGTGTCAGGTGATGTGTGACATGTCCAAATTAAAGATGACATAATTGCGGGGCCCGGCCTAGGGCCAACTGGGGGGCCGGCAGGGGGCTGCAGGGGGGCAGAGGGGCGCAGCCGCGACTGAACTGCGCCGGGCTAGGCCATGCTAGGCCAGGAGTCTGTATCTGAGAGACTGACAGAGCGAGACTAGGGCTGAGAGCTTCAGAGTGGAGCTAAGAGGCTGAGAGACTGAGAGTGGGGCTGAGAGGCTGAGAGACTGAGAGTGGGGCTGAGAGGCTGAGAAACTGAGAGGGGGCTGAGAGGCTGAGAAACTGAGAGTTGGGGCTGAGAGGCTGAGATTGAGAGTGGGGCTGAGAGGCTGAGAGACTCAGAGCGGGGCTGAGAGGCTGAGAGGCTGAGAGACTGGGAGCGGGGCTGAGAGGCTGAGAGACTCAGAGCGGGGCTGAGAGGCTGAGAGGCTGAGAGACTCAGAGCGGGGCTGAGAGGCTGAGAGGCTGAGAGACTGGGAGCGGGGCTGAGAGGCTGAGAGACTGAGAGTGGGGCTGAGAGGCTGAGAGACTCAGAGCGGGGCTGAGAGGCTGAGAGACTGGGAGCGGGGCTGAGAGGCTGAGAGACTGGGAGTGGGGCTGAGAGGCTGAGAGACTGGGAGCGGGGCTGAGAGGCTGAGAGACTGGGAGCGGGGCTGAGAGGCTGAGAGACTGGGAGCGGGGCTGGGGCTGTGCACCGGGGGGCTACCCCGCTGCATATGGAACGTGTTAGCCTAGCGCTCGCTAACCAAACCCAGGCTGACGTCAGGGCCGACACCCACCCATTGTTTTTCTGCTTAATTTGTTATAATATTTGTCCTACAAATGAGGGCTTTGCCAAAGAGAGAGAGAGAGAGAGAGCGAGGGAGACGGCTAAAATGGAGGGCTAAAGATGACTTGAGACGAGAACGGAGAGCGGGCCGTAGCCAGGGGCGGTAGGAAGTGTTAGCGATAGCGAGAATAGTAGACAGCGGCTGGGGGACTTAGCATAAGTGCTAACATGAGAAGAGGCCAGGGCTTGGCCTTTCCAAGTGGGAGGTTTGGTGACCTGGAGGCATGTATGGGTGGGAGCCAAGCAGAGGCCCCTCTACAAGGGTGCGGAGTGAGTGAGCGTGAGTGGGTGAGGGTGTTTGTGTGTGTGTCCGCCCGCGTGCGTGCGTGCATGTGTGTGTGTGTGTGTGTGTGTGTGTGTGTGTGTGTTAGACAGGGGGAAGTGGTAAGCGTAAACAAACATCTCAGCATGACGACGGCGTTGAGCTCATAACCCAGCAGCACTTCATCATGTACTGTGGGGTCCCACATTAAATAGTTCCCCTTTACAAAAAAAACGGCCGAGAAACAGTTCCCTCTTCACATCAGTACCCCCAATCTGGTGCCTTCTCCTCCATTTCTTTCTATCTCTCTCTCTCCCCCCCCCCCCCCCCCTCCATTATCTGTGCCCGGCCCTAGAATAGGCCGTGTGGTGGGGCTGGCCAAGGCCAGAGAATGTCTTTTTCTCTCTCTCTCTTTCTCTCTCTCTCTCTCTCTCTTGCTCTCTCTCTCTCTCTCTCTCTCTCTCTCTCTCTCTCTCTCTCTCTCTCTCTCTCTCTCTCTCTCTCTCTCTCTCTCTCTCTCTCTCTTTCTCTGCTCTGGTTAGCCCTGCCACCGGGCAGAGTAGGAACTGTAATGTTTACGAAGCCCTTTAATGTGCTATGTAATTGCCCTGGCAAAACCTAACATCATTACTCATGCCAATAAAGCACCTACGAATTGACATGTCCGAGAGAACGACAGAGAGAGAGAGAGAGACAGAGAGAGAAAGTGAGAGAGAGAGAGAGAAAGAGTCGGGGACAAGAGAGGGGGAAAGGGCCATGAAGGACGAAGGGGAGGAGGAGAGGAAGCAAAGGGAGAGGAGAGGGGATGACAGGAGAGAAAGTAAACCTGCCCAGGGATTCCAGAGGCGGCCTGAACATGAAACAAGACGGAAAAAAAACACCGAGCAGGACGGAGGTCCAACACAAACTGCAGCTGCTCCTCACATCACCTTTACACTGGGAGCTGGCACAAACACACAGCCGCCACCAGCCCCACACACTCCGGCATCAAACACTACACACAAACACACACAAACACACAAACCCAACGCAACCGCAGCACAAGCTCACCCACTTTCCGGACACAGGAAAGCCGGGCTCCACTTGACCAACTGCAACGTGTCTGCGCTCTCTCATTGGCTGG
>JAPMUY010004320.1:277500-301810 GCA_026901105.3 Galaxias olidus
CTCATCCCTTCTACTGGACACTATTGGTCGGTGTTCCCCGGTCCCCAGACTCGATGACCTAGCGTGGGGCAGCCATGACAGAGCCCGCCCTACAGAACCCTGCGCCCGCAGAACCCCTGTCTCCAGGCCGCCCTCTCTTCCAGCCCATACAGGTATTCCGCCTCCCGCAACGCCTGACCCTGCCTTGCAGAGACTAGAGAAACCGGCTTCTTGCTCTTGTCTCTGCGCCGTCTACCACTCCTCCCGTCTTCTTCAGTAAGCCATCCATCTCGTGTGCACATTTTGCTCTGGAATTCTTTTGGGCAAGGTTATTGACCTAATGTAAACCATTATTGTAATGGTGCGTTAAGCATTTGGAATACTCGTAAATTTACACAGAAGGCGCACCAAAGTATTGGACAAACATCTTCCATACGGTCAGCAGAGTATTTTGGAGTTTTAGACTGTGTTCACGGTAAATGCGCTTTCACCTGTTATTCTCTTTGCACTGGAAGCACAGACGTTTGACGCCCTAACCTCCCCCACGCCCCAGCTCTCTCTTCAACACTCCTGTCGCCTCGACAGGTGTGAAGGCTTTCCCCCTGTCACAGTGGCACGGGCACCTCCACCTCACACGCTGCCCTGCACGTGTCTGCCCTCTCATCGTCGGCAGGGAAACCGAGGCACGCCGCAGATGCCAACGGGAGTGTTGATTGACTCTTTGACCCTCCACTCCATCCAGCGGATTAATACAGCAGACGGGAACTCTTCGGAGTGTTAGACTGGCTCCAACCGTGCAAGGGGACTCACTCTGGGCGAAGTTCCATAGTGGAGCGCGGAAGCAATGTGGTCCCTTCTCTCCATGCTGGCTGTCTTGTAAGTCACGTCTTTACTTTTCCCATTAGTGCTTGGTTAAAATGCATGTAATGTGATGGTGGTATTATTGCTGTGGTCCACATTTCCCAAGGGTCAGACAGGTGTTGATGGAGCTAATGGACAGGGAGGTTGGGATAGGCAACCTGACACTTGCATCAGCCCTTATCTGTCACCATGGAAACATGACATGCCAGGTCATGTTATGATTGGCTGATTGCTTAGAGTCAGGGTTTAGGGGGCTATGCTAATCATAAATGCTGCTGTAAACATGGCCACATCATTCTCCATATACTCTGCAGTGATGAGGATGACCAAACTACAGTCTTGTAGGCCATGCTGTGGACAAAATTCCACCTTCCTTGTGAAAACATCTCAAGTCCAGAGTAATCACTCTTTATCTGGTGGGATAGGAAAATGATATAGCGCCAAGTCCAAAATATGAGGGCGGCAGGAAAGGCCAACAGGCGGAGGGTTGTGCCCATTTGAGGTGTGTCCCGTTAAAAGGCCTGGGGGATTTATTTTTCTTTCTTTGTGTCGGCTCTGTACTTCTCCCAGATGGCAGTCATCTCCAGATACTTCTCATTCCTCACCCAACCTGGACAGGGTGTGCGCTGCTGGTCTGTGCCTCCCTACCCCTCCCTACCTCTCTCTCTCTCTCTCTCTCTCTCTCTCTCTCTCTCTCTCTCTCTTTCTCTCTCTCCCTCTCTCCATCTTTCTCTTTTTCTCTCTTTAGCCCTCTCTTTCTGTGGCAAGCTATGTATACTTGATATAAAAACCTGATTGCTGTTATGTTTTTAGAAGATTCTCGGGAATAGCACACAACAGCCACATGCATATAGCTGGTCAATTCAGGACCCACACCAACACTGCTCTTTTATATCCCAGAGTGCAATGGGGTTGATAGCCTGGGTGCTCCTGCTATGCTCCTAAAGCCATTGATCAACAGTGAGGCCGGCTCCCCGATAGGGCCTATTAGCATTCCACCGTGCTCCAACCAGTGCTGGGCCCTCCCTCACCCACAGCAACCTAACCACCACTCCACACTGAGCTCCGCTGGCCAACATCTGCATCGTCTGCTCTGCACCGCCGTGTCCCAGTGCTCTAGTCATTGGCCTACCGCACCGACCGCCGCTACGCACCGCTGGAAACCACCAGCTCCGCGCTGGGGCCTGCTAGCCCGCGCCGCGGCCTCCGCACGGAGGACCTGTAGGGACGCGGGTTTATGATGTCAGAGTCGTGCTTGTGTTGGCCGCCGGCCAAGGCGCACCGGGCTTTCCCTCCTGCTCTCTCAACTTCCCTCTTTCTCTCCGCTCCGCTCTTCACTTTCAACCTCTTATTCCCGACTTTTACTGTCCTCTCCGACTCTTCTCTCTTATTCTGTCGTTTGGTTGTTCCTCTTGCTCCCCCCTCCTCCTCGCTATTTCAAACGTCTCTCCCTCTGTCCTTCCTCGCCGACTTCTCTCTCTTAATCTCTCGTTTTTCTCATCCTCCCCCCCACCCTTCCTTTCTTCCTCTTTCTCTCTCTCTCTCTCTCTCGGACTGGCACACGGGAGTGAGTGTCTGTGGTTTGGAGGCCGCGGCAGAATCCCGAGCTGCAGCACTTTTCTCCCAGGGTCCTCGGCGGCAGCACAGTGGTGGTGTTTTAACAGCTGAGAGTCCTCCCACTGCACAGACGCGGGGCCCTTTTTTCAGCTGTGCAGGCAGAACGCTCCCGGCCAGTGTTGCCGCGCAGCCCCGGGTGTCCGCATCTATTAGCAAAGCCCAGAGGCCGGGATCCCCAGGGCTCGCCAGAGGGAGAGAGACCACAAAGGAGGCACTGCAACGGGAGTCCTCTGCCTGTCTCTTTTCTTTTCCAGCCCCTCTCTCTGTTTGTGTCTGCGTCTCTCGGTCGTTTCCTCTCCCTCTGACTGTCTCTTTTTCTGTCTATCCTTCGCTCTCTCTTTCCCTATATATGTTTGGGTTTCCTATATGTTTCTCTTCTCGTTTATCTGTGTGCGTGTGTGTGTGTGTGTGCTGCATAAAATGAGATGAGTGAGTCAAGAGGGAGTGCCATGACATGTGTGAGGATGTGCCCAGCGCCTTCCCCCGGCCGATTTCCTATTATTTATCTTTTTGTCTCCTTCTCACGCCAAACCGCATTCTCCAGCGCAGGCATGTATGCATGGCTTGTCTTTTACTCTCTGTCTCCCCACAGAAAATATGGCCTTGTATCCTGTTCCATATAGTAGTTCCTCTTTGAACTTCCATCCTGTGCTCGACTTCACACAACATCTCCATCTACCTTTCCATGTATCCATATTCTGGACCTTTTCTTTGCTTTAGATGCAACACTTCTTTTTTCTCTCCCCAGGGCCCTCCATGTTTTGGTGTCGTCCCCCTTCGCCTCACCCTTTTGTTTGTTTTCCACTTTCCATCCTTCCTTCTCCATAACACCATCTCCCTCACTCTTTCCACACACAAGCAATCTGCGTTCTCTCGCTCCATCTGTTCACCTCTCCCGTGTCTCTCTACCTCTCTCTCCTCCCTCGCCCGTTCTCTCAGCAGTGCATATGTCTTTGCTTTAGGCCAGCTGTCAGCTGCCCGCTCCTCCCGTACGTACGCACCCGCGCACACACACACACACACACACACACACACACACACACACACACATACCTTGCGTGTGTGTGTGTGTGTGTGTGTGTGTGTGTGTGTGTGCGTGTTTGAGGCCATGACAGTGTGGGGGAGTTGCCGCCATCCCTAAACATGCAGCATGGGAGATGGGAGGCAGGGAGCGATAGGAGAAAGGTAGAGCAAAAGGGAGAGATATGGGGAGGTGGGACAGGAGAGCAAAAAAAGAGAGGGATGGCATGCAGAAAAGTAAAGAAGAGAGCTAGAGATAAGGAGGGATGAAGAGGCGGGTAAAGAGATGAGAAATAGAAAATGAGGTGTTGGGCCCACACACCTCTCGTTGTTTTGGAGTGAGGCTTTAATCTCATACACACACATTCAAAACAATTGAAGATGAGACCGTTTTTACACTGAAGGCACAGATGTTTCTCGTGTCGATCTGCAGTTATCAGTAGAAACATACAAAATCTTAAAATAAAGTTAATAAAGATCTTGAACAAGTTGTCACCGCTGTCAAGGCCAGGATTATATCAACAGTTTGGAAATATAGCAAACTTTGAACTCTGCCCGACAACTCTTGCAATATTTAGAAGCGCTAACAACACACACACACTCTTACACACACACACACACACGCACACAAACACACACACACACACACAAAGACACACACTCGAATCTCTATGCTGTAAGTTTTACTAAATCTTCCCACTCATTATGACCATCCACAAACACGACACAGCACATCTCGCCGTAGCCACAACTCGAAGCTACACCTGCCTTTCTCCAGCTGTCCAAACAACCATATTTCTTCATGGCTCCTTAAAGGTGCAGTCCGCCCATTCCAGGTCCCAACCAAAACATTGTCCAATAGTCCAGGCATGCAGTCAGGAGGTCAGCGATAGTCCACGGAGGTTACGGCAAGGTCAGGACTTTGATCCAGACTGTGTTAGGGGTCATAAAACTGGGTGCTAGAGTGTAAACATTAACTCAACTAGGAGGTGTCTGTCTGTCTATGTCCGGACATGTGTCCGTGTGTTGTTCACTATGTCTGTGGAGTATCCGTGCCAAGCCACATAACCATGTCCAATGACTAGTCAGTCCGCCAGTGAGAAACAGGGAAAGAAGTTATGGAAAGATTTTCAGAAAAAAAAGAGTGGAAATAAGAGTTGAAGTGAGAAAGGGACATGATCTGTATGATTGAAAAACAAAGGGTTTCAAATAAAAGCAATATCATCATTTAGAATTTTCGCCATTTAGCAGACACTTTTATCCATAGCAACTTACAATGAGATTACAGGGACAGCCCCCCTGGAGCAAGTTATGGTGTGGTGCCTTGCTCAAAGGCACACTAGTGTTGGTTTTCCCAGGTGGGATTTGGACTCATCCACTAATCCCTGCTCTTTTTTTGTGTGTTTACAGATATATTCAGATATTGCTGGTGATGTGCAATCCTTTACAGGTGAGGCTCTTCCATATGGAATATAAAAAAAAAAATATGTGAAAAATATTCTAAATAAAACAGACGGACTAGCCATTTTCATAAATAACACATTCAAAAGATTCCCTAAGAAGACATTTCACATGTTTGTGTTAAACCCCACTCGTGTGTATTTTCCTACCTGCGTGCTTGTGTGCGTTTGTGTGTGTGTGGCGTGTGCGTCCTCCAGCAGGTGTTTGCCGTGGATGGGGTCAACTTCAGCGTGCACGTGGAGAACCAGACGCAGGTGCGCGACACCATGAGCCGGCGGCACCACCGCGTCTACCAGCTCTACAGCCGCACCAGCGGCAAGCACGTCCAGGTGCTGGGCCGGCGCATCAGCGCGCGCGGGGAGGACGGCGACAAATATGGTAAGACACACACACGCGCACATGTGACGCGCAACACACACACACACACACACACACACACACACACACACACACACACACACACACACACACACACACACACACACACACACACACACGCGCGCGTGCGCGCGCGTGTTGGAGCACAACACACACAGACCGAACGCACTCTCGACACGGACACAACACAAACGGCAAAAACCCAAGAAGCCATTTCCTAATGGTCGCTGCACGGACTGGAAAAGAAACGCGCGCAAGTGCACTAAGTCTGTATGAAGTGCGTGCACGGACACACACACACGTGCACGCACACACCCACACGCACGCTCGTCTCCTCAGGCGTTGGCAGGAGGGGCAGCGAAGCTCGTCTTGGGAGTACAAAGCCCTCATCGACTGGCTGCTGACTCATTGATTCACAAGAGAAAGAAAGAGTGACAGAAAGAGCCGGAGAAAGAGAGAACGGGAGGAGCAGAGAGACGGAGAGAGGGAGAAAAGCAGGGGGAAAAGCCTGTCAGGTAGAGTGTTAGAAACTCATCTCCTCCATCGATCCCCCCCTCCATTGATTTCTCATCCTCCCTGTTGTCTCCTCCGGATTTAAACACCACCCCTCCATCTCTCTCTCCGTCCCTCCCCCAACCCTCTTCTTCCGCGTCTCTCGCTCTCTCTCTCTCTCTCTTTCGGTAACGTCGCCTGACCCATTCTTAAACCGCAGCGGCCGGATCAATGGCGGAACGGGGAGCCGAGGCCGAAAGCCGGTGCGTTCGTTCGCGTGCCCGTCCGTCTGTGTGCGCGGGGTCGAACGGGGCGTCGGGTTGCGCGGCTCCCATTCACAACCGAGTGTTCCACTGCCGACGCTCCGCCTCAGACCGCCGTCATCGCGGAGCAGCGCGGCGCAATCTGTCCTGGAACGCTTCACACAGACAAACAGCCGGGCTAGGGGTAGGGGGGGGGACGACCCACACCAATGTCACCAGGCATCGTGGTAGTGAAGGGGAAGATGAGGACAGAGCAGAGGAAAGACAGCAAGAAAAGAGGCTGGGTGAAGGTACAAACCACGGAGAGAGGGAGCCAAGGAGGGAGGGGAGTGGAGGGGGGGAGGGGTATTGATTTCCCCTGACCCCTTTGTTGACTAAGGTCACGGAGGAAGCGTTTTAGGGATTTATTTTTAAACAGGCACAAGCGCTGTGGGAAGGGCTGAGTAGTTAGGGGAGCACTGTTGCCTGGAAGGAGGCTAGGGAGAAGGAGCTGAGACAAACACAAACACACGCTCTGATAGAGTGTCCACACTCCCACACCTTCAAGTCCCTCCACGTACACATGTACCCTGTTCATCCTGAACATATCAACTCCCTATCCCCCTCGCTCATACACACACATGAGGACACAACACACACACACACAGCAGTCTTCCAGACACCCAATCCTACCACCCCCCCCCCCCTCCTCCTCCTCTCTCTGGGACCACCTCAGTGAGTCTCTCCGTGTATCTGCCTGTATCTGTTTTTACGAGCCCTTTTTGTGGTCAGCACGGCCTTCTATAACTGTGTGTGTGTGTGTGGGTGTGTGTGTGACCAGGCTTATCTGACGACCATCTGTCCGGACAGACTTTTACATCTGCGGGTGATTTATCGGGGCGTTTGAATGACGCTGTGGATCTCTCAAGCCGTTACTCAGGCCCTGGTCTGGCCGGCCTGTCAGCTCGCTCTAGGCCTGCGTGCGGTTATATGGAGTGTCTTTGTTACACGGCGGTAGCCCCCTGGCCTGGCCGGTTCTGGTTCACATCATTCCGGCGCCCGTGGCACGTGCTCCGCCATAGGAACACGCCAGGCCTTCGCCGCTCGGTTTAGTTCTGTACCGCGGCGTGGAATGTTCAGTGGGCTGTTTTGGGGGGTCTGTCCGTGACAGTGGCACTCACTGTGTTGTGTGTGTAACTGTCTCACTGCGTTCCGTATGTCTCACTGTGTGTGACCGTCTCACTGTGCTCTGTCTGTCTCACTATTACTTTGTGTGTCTCACTGTATTCCGTATGTCTCACTGTGTTCTGTATGTCTCACTGTGTTCCGTATGTCTCACTGTGTTCTGTATGTCTCACTGTCTCACTGTGTTCTGTATGTCTCACTGTCTCACTGTGTTCCGTATGTCTCACTGTGTTCTGTATGTCTCACTGTCTCACTGTGTTCCGTATGTCTCACTGTGTTCTGTATGTCTCACTGTCTCACTGTGTTCCGTATGTCTCACTGTGTTCTGTATGTCTCCCTGTGTTCCGTATATCTCACTGTGTTCTGTATGTCTCACTGTGTTCTGTATGTCTCACTCTGTTCCGTATGTCTCACTGTGTGTGACTGTCTTACTGTGTTCTCTCTGTCTCACTATTACTTTGTATGTCTCACTGTGTTCTGTATGTCTCACTGTGTTCTGTATGTGACTGTCTCACTGTGCTCTGTATGTCTTTCTGTGTTCTGTATGTCTCACTATTACTTTGTATGTCTCACTGTGTTCTGTCTGTCTCACTGTGTTCTGTCTGTCTCACTGTGTTCTGTATGTCTCACAGTGTTCTGTATGTCTCACTGTGTTCTGTGTGTCTCACAGTTTTCTGTATGTCTCACTTTTACTTTGTCTGTCTCACAGTGTTCTGTATGTCTCACTGTGTTCTGTATGTCTGTATGACCGTGCCTCATTGCTACTGGCTCATGTTGGTCTCCCTCTCTGTCTAGCTCCCTGTGGCTCTAACGTCTGTCTGTCCCTCTGTCTGTCCCTTCACAAGCCCAGCTCGTAGTGGAGGCCGATACCTTTGGGAGCCAGGTGAGAATCCGCGGCAAGGAGACCAACTTCTACCTGTGCATGAACCGACGCGGCAAGCTGGTAGGAAAGGTGAGGCCTCTCCTGTCGTCAAAGACCCTCGGCAGCGCACGAGTGTCTTTAAAACAGCTCAACGCCATGTTATTTGACCAGAAATGGATACTGCATAAGAGCAATGTTTTGGCCCCTTCAAAACGCTTGAATGACAAAAAGGAATGAAATTAAACTACTTTTGCCGTGTGATAACTGTTTGATAAATGCACGTGGGTCACTGTGAACATGGTTGGCTGACCAGCCTCTCCTCTTGTCTCTCTGTGTGTGTGTGTGTGTGTGTGTGTGTGTGTGTGTGTGTGTGTGTGTGTGTGTGTGTGTGTGCGTGGCCCTGCGTCCGATCCGCCCCCTCAGAAGGCCAGCAATCGCAGCGCTGACTGCGTCTTCGTGGAGAAGGTTCTGGAGAACCACTACACGGCGCTGATGTCGGCCCGCTACGCCGACTGGTACGTGGGCTTCACCAAGAGGGGGCGCCCTCGCCGTGGCCCGCACACGCTGCCCAACCAGCAGGACGTCCACTTCATGAAGCGCTCCCCGCCGGGGGAGCAGCCCAACCTGACAGACTTTCGCTTCACCACCGTCAGCAAGCGGCCCAAGCGAATGCGCGCCACCGGGCCCCGCTATTAGCCGCCAAGGCCACCACCCACTGTCCTGTGTCAAAAGCCCCTGTCTGCCCATCGCTAACGCTAACCGGAGTCAAAGCTACACCCACTCTTCGGCCTTTGGAACCCCATGAAACGCCTCCCTCCATTTGGGATAACGCATCTTTGACCTTCACCCCAGAGCGGGGATTAACGCTAACAAGGCTAACAGTCACTCATCTACCACTACTTCCCTTGTTACTGCCCGTTCCTGGCCAATAAAGCTCCAGGCCAGCTTACCTTATAAGGCCCAGCAACAGTGACAGGGCCCCAGAAAGGCAGCCAAATTGAGACCCGGGTTTTTAGCACGACCTAGACCCCAATCCCACCAGAACTGATCATAAATCTTGTTTCCAGCTAGGCCAGCAATTTGACGATGTCTAGCAGGGGATTAATACAAATGGACCAATGGAAAAAAAAGAATGGGAGTGGAGGGCCTAGGCAGACCAATGGAACATAAGGGAGTGGGTGTTGAGCCAATGGACAAAGAGAAGAGGAAGCAGAAAGTACGGGGGTAGGAAGTAGGTGGAGCGGACTTCAAGGCACGGAATAAACCAAGAATGGAACAGAGATGGACTGATGTGACGCACTCTTCTCTGTCTCACGCTCTCTACTGGTGTGAACCTGTGAGGAATGGGATAAATAGGTGAATGAACTAGATGAATGAGTTCTGGAATGGATGAGTGAGTGGGTGAGTGAATGAGTGACTGAGTGTTTGTATATTGTAAATGTACCAAAGACCATTAGTGAAGCTGTGGTGAGAGACTCTAGAGACCCAAACTCTGGGGGGGGGGGGGGGGCTAGCCATGTCCTGTACCAAACCCCTGACAACCCAACGAAGGAAAGGAAGCTTTAACAACTGGAATGTTTCAAACCAAGCTGCCCCCCCAAAAACCAGCAAAGCCAACCAAAGCCAACCAAAGATACAACTGGAGACCAGCGACAGGCCACCTCCCAAAGGCTCAGCCTCCCGTGACTCCACACGCGACTTATAGGGCCGGAGGGTGACGAGCAGGGACGTGGGGGAAGGTGCCTCGTCTTCCTCTTAGCGTTGCTATAGAAACAACCCAGGGGATGATGCTCCTGCGCGATACCATGGATACGGAATGCTGCTACCAGGACATCCAATGGAACACCAAAGTCTCACACACATCACGATGAAACGAAACAAAAAAATATTAAAGGGAACAATTTATTAAATGTTATATATATAAAGATGACAAAAACCCTAAATAAGCAATCTTACTATGATTGTTACTATAATTGTTGTTATTATGATAAAATTATTTCATTTATTTATTTCAGCTCTGTGTGCAGCAGTCTTTCTCAAGTCAGTAAACCTTACAGAAACATGTCCTTTGTGTCTTGGAAGCCTCTCTCAACATTCGAGCCATATAAAATGTGTCAAATATTTGTTGGTTACAATTGCTGTTGTAAACTTGCTTGTTTGAACCGTAAGTTGTTTGTAAAAAGGTCTTCTAACACAAAACAAAGAATGAACAAATCAAAAAAATTTAAAACATATTGAAATTAGCATTTTTGCTCATCTCAGCTGATACACCTCCCTCATCTGTATCAGCAATAACCTTTAGGACTTTGGATCTCTCCGACGAGACGATAAAGAATATCATTTTCTTATTTTATAGTACCTTCATATTATTACACAATTAGAATTCTAATCTTACTGGGTCACTGAAGTGGATCCATTTTGTTCAGTATAGTTCACATTTCACTGTATCATACACTGCAAATTAGGACCCAGTATTAGCAAATTGGCTCTTGCCAGTCCAATGCTGATTGTAAGCAGTTATTTTGGGTCCAAAATACAACAAAGCACTATCAGGGGGGATAAATGGCTCTTTCAAGAGGAGGCTAAATAGACACCAGTTGCCACTTTTTAACTTCCTTCACTAGTATAGATGGGAAAAGGGGAGAACCGTGCTCTATAAAGAGATATTTTAGAGTGTTTACCACGGTTCACATGCGTCCATCACCCCCCACTGATCCCCCTGGACCCCCTCCTCTCCCTAACAGGAGGTCGTTGAAATGCTGTCGCCGCCAAATGACCCAATCCCTTCTGCCCGACACAAACAGCTGAGTCAGGGGGAAAATCGAGGGCTGTACCAAAGGATTCCTACTCCCAGGCAGGAATCTCGACTTAGAGGGGGAGAATAGGAAGGAGGGATGGGAAGAAGGGGTGGGGTGGAGGGGGGCTGGTTCTGGAACGCCGCAGCAGTTCCACCCGGAATGATGGAAATATTCGGCGGAGCCAAACCCAGAGTGGAAGGTGTATGGTGATCGTGTCGGGGAAGGAATGCCAAATATGTGCGTGAGAACGGAGCGGTGACCTGAGAGCTGCAGGAATTATGGGCCAAAATCCCACAGACCCAGAGGAAGCACACCCACCCATATTACACACACACACACACTCTACTATAATGGTCCTTACACAAACACACACACACATCCATACCACAACACTTATGTTTCCAGTACTCCAAACCCTTCTGTAGAAGTCCTACTTTCTAGAAAGATACCTAGTATTGGCAGAGTACACAGTCCTATACATCTCCTAGTACTCACAAACTGGCACAGCTCTGTACAATAACAAGACAGTAAGACCAGCGGGCCAAATACTGCACAACTTCGCTCCAAATGTGTACATCGAAACCGGCAAATACATTTGCGTCGTGTCATACGAACCATTTTAAGAGAACACATGGATGGTATTTACACACATTCCTTTCCGAGAGCTAGTGATATTTTTAATAGTGAGTTGTATATCTACTGTAACAGGTTGTTTGGGCTGTGTGTCTGGATTCCTAACAGTCAGGGTCTGGAGAGGTTTCACAATAGGTGCCCAAAGGTAGGATGGGGTTAGGGCACCACCTGGTGTTAGGTGTCAGGATGCACAGATCAAGCATGGGGAAGCCAGCAACATAACAGCATGCCGTGGACTCACTAATGTTGTATTTTGCCTTCTTCCCCAGCAGGACATTTTTCATTTACTAATCTGTTGAATGATTTGATAGCACAGAGTGAGCGCCATATCAGCTTTTTCAATGGAATACTCTTTATTCATCCTGGTTCATGTGCCTTTAATATCAGTTGTTTTTTTGTAACAACTTGGTGGATTGAATTCCCAAGGACGGGAACGGAGTTATGCAGTCTAGTTCTGTTCTTCTCGGTTTCCAACTGACTAAACTCACAAGGCACAGTTCTCCACCACCATACAGCTACAGCAGCTTGATGAATATTTCTTATCCTGATGAGAGTGCTCTTAAAAGCTTATATACTGCCAGAGGAGACAGACGCCTCACACAAGGGGTTTCATACATGAGCAGTTGAAAAGGTTGACTACGGCCTCAACTGAAAACATAGCTATGACGTACTCCACCGACAGTCCAACAGGCCCACACTCGACATATATAAATACACAGCACATAGAACGAAACACACAGAACACTATTACAAAGTCATCCATGTTATGGTTGGCTCAACACTTCACCAAATGTCAAGTACTTTATTCACAATAAGCTCATTTTTTTCTGTTAAAAAATCATTTTAATATACAACACAATGTTTTTTTGGACAAGACAACTCCGTTTACGGCTAATTTGAGCTCTGAGTTCCAGCGCATCTCATAGCCAAAGCAAGCACACGGATGGAGGGGCGAAGAGAGGGAGAGAACTGGAGAGATGGCATGAGAGAGACAGATGAAGTAAGCGAGACAGATGAAGAGAAGAAAAGTAAGAAAAGAGCTTGAGAAAGGGGCCGTAGGAGAACGAGGGCGGGAACAATACTCGGTATGATTTTCTTTTTTATTATAGCAAGAACCAAATGATTTGTCCAAACAAAAATAAAAAACGATAAAAAACTGTAACAAAGTCAAACGAGAGTCGAAGAGAGAAAGAAAAAAAAAAGAAGAAGAGCAGAGTTGTCTGGATGTTATATCCGTGGCAACCTCGCATGCACGTCTGTCCGCCGCCTCTGTGCCGAGTTTCATCAACTGAACGTACACACACACACTCACTCGCTCGCTCAAGTGTGCGTGTCCCCAGCCTCCAGAGTGAGTGCGCTTCCCAGAGGAGGACGAGTGAGGGGAGCCGGGAGAGAGAGGGAGGGAGAGGAAGGGCGTGAGTCACCACCCCCACCACCCCCCCGCCCCCACCGTTACATGGCGCCCTCTTTCGCGCCCTCCTCAACTCACGCCAGCTCTCTTACTTCTTTCTTCGGAGCCGAGAAAAGAGTCTTTGTCTCCCGCAGCGCAGCTCCGAGTCAACCCTCTGTCCACCAATGGCTGTTGGTGTGTATGTGCGTGTGTTTCTCTGAATGCATTTGCCCGCTTCTGATAGAGGGCAGGAACTAGAAAAGCATGTCATCCACTGCTTGACTTTTAGGGCTGAGTTCAGTGTTTATGTAGGTGTGTTAGTGTAGTAAACATAAATTAGTCTCAATAATAACAACAATAATAATAATAATAATATTCAAGACTATTTAAAGGGGCATGTGTGTGCTTGTGTCTGCCCTAGTCAAGGACTGAACTAATGTGTCCTTGCGTGTTTGTGTGTGTGTGTGAAAGAAAGAGAGACAGAGAGAGAGAGAGAGCGAGAGAGAGAGAGAAAGTGACAGTCTGTGTCAGGAATTTGAGTCTTCTTTTGATTCAGAACTGAAGGCTGGACAGAGATGATAAAATGAAAGAAGTTCATAGTTTGGCTCCTCTCCACGATGGTCACGGCCATCCGAAAACCAGCCCTCGGCTCCTCCAGAAATGCCTGGGTGTGTGGCGCCACCTACAGGAGAGAGGGGAGAGAGGGGATAAAAGCGACTGCGATCTGTCGCCTAGGCTTGAAAGCATGGCGCAGTTGAAGTGCTGGTGCACTCATTCAAGCACCAGGGTATTTGGTTGGATGCAAATGAGAACATGCAAAATTGGCTGGGCGTGCGCGTAAAATCATGGGTAGGAGTGCCTGTTCTATACTCCACTGTGTGTGTGTGTGTGTCCGTGTCCCACCTGCTATCTGGAGATATAAGTGTAGGTGCGGGAGGGCGAGCGCCCTTCTGACTGCCCATTGGTCGACACATTCAGGAAGTCCCAGATGAGGATGGTGTCGTCATGGGAACTGCTGATGATCTGGAACTCGTCGAACTGGAGCCGGAACACGCGGCCCGAATGCTCCTGCAACGCACACGCACATCGCCGCGGGCGACGCATGTGAAAACACCATCAACCACATCAAAAGGGGCCCGTCCCAACACAATTTCCTCCCACACAGAACCAGATGCTCACCACTAGCGTGCGGAGACACAGGGTGCTTGCCGGGGCCCGCGGGTCCAGGGCAGCCTGCAGGTCCCAGACCTTGATCTTACTGCAGACACACGGGAGAGGGGGACACACGTTCAAACACAGGCAACGGGACTGAAGGGGACGGCAGTGTTACCGGTGCCATTAACAACGCAACGGCACGGCAAAAAAACTAAAAAACATTGAAGAGTCACGTCAGTTGTTGCCTTTTCAGGGTGTGTGTGTCTCACCCATCGTAGGCGCCACTGACAATCCTCTTGTTGTCGAAGCGAATGCAGCGCACCAGCTCCTCGTGACCCTCTAACACCCGCAAACACGCTCCGCACTCGATGTCCCATAACCTGCAGCAAACACACACACACACACGCACACGCACACGCACACGCACGCGCTCATTGAGTTTGATTTCACACATTAGCTACGTCTTAATACCCGTATTACAATACTATATAGTGAGCCAGAAAAAGATTTAGTATGTCCCCATATATACTATGTCAAATGCAGTATGTCAAAAATGCATGCAACAGTACATAGTTAGCAAGTACCTACTAAAAGAAAAAAGTTGAATTATACAATTTGAGACGCAGCGAAGAACTTCTGTTCTCTCATTTGACAGCTTGTGACAATGGACTGAGAGAATTAAGTAGGCCCACGCACGCACGCACGCACGCACGCACGCACGCACGCACGCACGCACGCACGCAGGCAGGCAGGCAGGCAGGCACAGCTCCTACCTGATGGTGTTGTCCGAGGAGCCACTGACCACCAGGCGGTCCCTGTACTGAAGGCAGGCGATGCCCCGCTTGTGTCCGTTTAGCGTGCGCACAAACTCACACGTACTCGTGCTCCACACCTACAAAGGACAGAGGGAAAGACAAGAGGAGTGGTCTTTACTTACTCAAACCATTTAAGGAGAGCACACCATTAGGAGATACAATCCTTTTTAATATTACATTGTATTGTACATTAGGCGACACAAAAAACGATAAACAAAATAAACCCTCCCCTACACAGGCTGGATATTTGTCCATAACATAAACCAAAAGGTGCTATGAAGAGGCAGAATCTATCTTTCCTTATTTGTGCTTAAAAATCCAAATTATACTGGGGTACAGGATGTTGGGTAGGATTTCCAAAAAGCTGTTTCAATGTTTTTGCACAGTATTTCTGGTATTAATAGTCATTTCAGAGCACGGCTGCCCACAATAACATATGGTTAGGTTTGGTTGGCTGGCTTAACTAATAAAACCGTCTTTAACAGCCTCGCCAACTCCAACACCGTGCCAGCCACCACTGCCTTGCCAGTCGACTTCAGCTACAATGCACTTGAACCCGAGCGTGCTAACGTTAGCGTAGGCTAGCTTCACGGAGCACAGTCCCCGAGGAGCGCTCCGCTTGGTTTTGGCTCGGTGCCGCCCGCTCCCCCTTTCCCCACCCTGAACCGCCGCAACACAAAATGTCATGACCTTGACGGCGTACCAACGAGGAGTAGAGGCGGCTGAACGGACTGGCCTGCCCGTTGAACCGAGCTCCGTCTCAGACGCCGTAATGGAAAAGTCAACCTGTCAGTTCTCAAAGGAGGGTCAAGGTCAGGCACGGGCTGTTCAGACTCAAAGAGGCTGGGTCACTATGTAACTCAGCCCGGTTTGCCATTCACTTGGCCACTTTAGTAGAGCAAAGCGAAAAACAAGGCATTTATGTCCAGTGTACTGCACCAGCCCCAGTCAAGAACAGGACGCGGGAAAAGGACCTCAACCTGCTGGATGGGAAGTTTGGCATCACAAAACAGACTGTTACCACAACACCAACTGCCATGCTAGGACTCACCCCATCAAAGCCATATGTTTA
Source organism: Galaxias olidus (assembly GCA_026901105.3). NCBI lineage: Eukaryota > Metazoa > Chordata > Actinopteri > Galaxiiformes > Galaxiidae > Galaxias > Galaxias olidus. The sequence continues at coordinate 293,461 of JAPMUY010004320.1, forward strand.
GCACTCCTAAACCCGGCGCTCCCAAACCCGGCGCCCCCAAACCCGGCACCCCCCAACCCCGGCGCTCCCAATCCCGGCCCTCCCAAACCCGGCCCTCCCAAACCCCTGGTGTAGAGCACCCCCCCGTGGGCGCGGCGGCTCACCTTGATGGTGCGGTCGCCCGAGGCCGACACGATGTACTTGTCGTCGAAGTCGACCACGTTGACGGCGGCGCGGTGGCCCACCAGCACGCGGCGCAGGCTGATGTCGGTGGGCGAGGCCATGTCCCACACGGCGATGGAGCGGTCCTTGGAGCACGTCACCATCAGGCCGTTGGCGAAGCGCAGGTGGAGCACCGCCTCGTTGTGGTGGATCAGCGTGTTGAGCACCTCGCCCGACGTCACCTCCCACACCCTGCGGGCGGACAGGCGGACGTCAGAGAGAGAGAGGGGGAGGAGGAAAAGAAAGAGAGAGGGGGACAGAGAGGGAGACAGAGAGAGAGAGAGGGAGAGGAGGAGACAGAAGGTGAGGGACAGACAGAGTGAGGCAGAAAGAGGACGAGAGGGAGACAGGAGGAGAGGGAAAGAAAGACGGAGACAGAAAGACAGAAAAGAGAGGGAAACGGAGACCCACGAGAGAGGGGGTGTGTGAGAAAACGGGTAGGCACGTTGAAGGAACAGGGAAAGGCCAACGTGGTGAAAGAGACGGAAGAGAGAAGAGCGCCAGAACAGACAGAGAGAAAACAATGACGATGAGAGAGGCCTTTATTGGTTTGATTACGGGGAGTATCTCCACACTCACACTCACACTCACACTCACACTCACACTCACACTCACACTCACACTCACACTCACACTCACACTCACACTCACACTCACACTCACACTCACACTCACACTCACACTCACACTCACACGCTAATAATGCCCTTTTTATTACGACCTACTGTTGGGTACTGTGGATTAAACTCCGCATGGGGGAAGCACGCACACACGCACACGCACAGAGACACACAGACACACACACACACACACACACACACACACACACTGGAAAAGCTGACAGAGACCCCCGAAGCCACAAACAAGTGCCCGTCGAGCGTTGTTGCTAAGGAGGTGAAGTCACATTTTCCTTGGATACTGCCCAGCACAAACCACAAAGTGTGAAGTAATATAAGAGAGCAGAGCTTCTGTGTGTGCAGTAGGCAGCGACCCACACACACACACAAAACACACACACAGACCGTTATACGGCCATAATGAAAAGTGTGGGTACGTCGCATTAGCATCGAACCATATCCGTTAAGCCTCGGCATTGACTTGCACTGACAGTGAGTGCCATGAGATGAAGCTCCCAGCTGAATGGAGACGGGCGGCCCACAGCGTCTACCTGCTCATATAACAGAGTGCCCGGTGGGGGTGATGGATGTGGCTGTGTACTGCGGCACCATCTAAAATGCACCATTAGCTAGCCAGACCAAACCCCCGATGTAGCTTGTGGGCATTGCAGATTGACCGCGGCATAGCCGAAAATACGTGACGGGGGGGGGGGGGGGGGGGGGGACCGTGGAACGGGCCAGAAGCAATCACACTTCCACTTTTCTAAACCGAAGTTCTCACACGCGTTTATTTCCCTGAAGGTAGAACAGTGGGTGTTCATAAAAACCCGTCCGAGCACGTATTTGATGTCAACAGAAAGCCAGAGAAGCATGTGGGTGGGGCGGCTGTGTTAGGGAGCTGGTGTTTGGGTGGTAAACAGGGGTCAGCGTGGGCGGGGGCCGGTACCTGACGGTGGAGTCGGAGGAGCCCGTGACGATCACCCTCTCGTCGTACTGCAGACACAGCACCGAACCCGTGTGACCCGTCAGGATCTTCAGACACTCCAGGGACTGCTTGTCCCAGATCTACACAGGAGAGGAGAGGAGAGGAGAGGAGAGGAGAGGAGAGGAGAGGTCAGTCAAGTGGTGCGGTCACTCAGTGGCTGAACCAAAAGATTTGGGTCGGGGGGGAGGGGGGATGGAGCGGGACTTCGAACATTGTTCATGCCCCATCAACCTGCAGAGAACATTTCTTTTTTTCTTTCTTTCTCTCTTTCTCTCTGTGTGTGTGTGTGTGTGTGTGTGTGTCTTAATAGGCGCCTTGGCAAGCAGGCTCCTCCAAACCAATAACCAGACTGATCCTCCTTCCACCCTCCTACATCCGTTCCTATATCCCCCTCGTGGAGACAGAGCGGGGGACAAACACATGGGGTGTGTGTGTGTGTGTGTGTGTGTGTGTGGCAGCGAGGCCCTCTCGACCTGTCGTTCAGACACTCTGCCCGGGCACCTCCCAAGCACGCAGACAGTAATAATAGCATGGGTAATCCACTCTGCTCTAGCCAAACACAGCCTGCTTCGCACACACGCACGCACACAGACTCTGCCACACAGTATCTAAAGTCACACACAAACGGACATACACGAGAGTCCTTCATAAAACACTGCCACAGGAACAAACAAAAAACAAGCAACAGTTATCACGCTTTGTCCCATCCTGTGACATGCATGTGACGACCGACACCATAGCATGTTTTTGAAACGCAGACACCCGGAATGATCCATAACCAATGAACGAACGTTGGACGACTTTGCTAAGCCCGGCTCATGCAGCCTTAGACGTCTGTGGCTGGAGACACCAGCTGGCCAGCTAGCTACGGTGGCTCCGAGTGTGTGTGAGTGTGTGTGTGTGTGTGTGTCTCACCTCTGTCGTGGATGATCTTGGGGTAGAGTGAGTGGCAATAGGAGTTGGGCGGGGCTTCTGGAGTGAGCTTCTTGAACAGGTATTTCTCCCTAGAGCTAGCAAACCTGGCATACCCTCGCTACGTGACGCCTGACAACCACTGGACGCGGGCTGGTCTGATCAGAACACGATGGGGCTAAGTGGCCCTGGGTTGGAGCAGGTCCCAACTCTAAAGCAAATGGCAGCATTCACGTGGTCTGCGTTACATCGACGGCCACCCAGCCAGGCGCCCTACCTTGATGGAGTTGTCTCGAAGGCCGCTGATGATCTTGTCGTCGTCGTACTGCAGGCAGTAGACTCCTTTACTGTTTTCCGAGCGACACTGGATCCTCTGCAGGTTGTGTCGGCCACACCGCCAGTTGGCCTCGATGGTCTGGAGAGGAGCGGGAGAGGAAGAGGGAGAGGGAGAGGAAGAAACCAGAAGGGGATCAGGATAGACCTAAGCCAGAGGACAGCTGAGCTGGGTGTGTACGGAGGGAGCGTGGAGGTCTAGAATAATTCCTCTACTTTGAGTGGATCTGCTTTGCGAGGGAGGTCATTTATCACCGGGCTGCGTAGAAGAGTTTTATATCGTTGTCATGTCTTAGGTAGCAGAACCTCAACGATGGCGCTACAGAATGCCTTTCGATACATCACCACGAGCCGTGAACATAGACTGTATATTTGTTGGTTTTTCCATGTATTTAAAGATGAACTTCCCTTCTAGCCACTCCCTTTTGTGGTGATACTGAACAAACACGGGTTCTCTATTGGCCCCATGCAAGTGCGAGAGCCACATATACAAATACACACTCAGGGGCAAACAGGGAAGCACCACAATACGAGCAGTGTGTTGCTAAAGAAAGCAAACGCAACATTCGAAACTTGAGGCACGGGCAGGAAAACCACAAGATAAGAACTTACTCCACATTTAAAATGATGTGTTAATATGTTCAATCGTGGCTAACTTTCACAGTTACGTTTTAAACCTCTAAAATTGTTGCATGACTGTAATTTCAGGCCCTTGTAAACTAGAAGGTTACGGTGGCCAGGCAGGGTGATTCAGTGTGTGTGTGTGTGTGTGTGTGTGTGTGTCTCACCTCTATGTCCTGGATGATCTTGGGGTAGAGTGAGTGATAGTAGGAGTTGGGCGGGACTTCTGGAGTGCGGTTCTTGAACAGGTATTTCTCCCTAGAGACAGACAGAACACTTTGGATCAGAACAGTGTCACAATGTATGCAGATAAATTGGCTGGAGGAACGCGCCCATTTAAAAATCACTACTGGAGAGAAATCCGTCTCCACAGTTCAATAAAACCTGACTAGAACGTTCAACGGAGACAACGGAGCTCTAAAGACATCCAAAATCTGGCCTAATGTCCATTAGACCCCTAATCACACCATCACTACAAACTACACCACTCCACCATCCGTGTGTGTGCTGTGTGTACGTGTGTGTGTGTGTGTGTGTGCCTCACCACTGGTGCCTCTCGGACAGGCCCTTCCAGAGGGGGTCGGTGCGGACCATGCGCTCGATGAGCTTCTTCCACAGCATGCCCTCGGAGATGACCCGCTGCCACTCCTTGCACACCAGCTCGGCCGAGCAGAGCGAGCGCGCGTCCAGGAACGACAGGATGTTCTCCGCTATGTGGTCCAGACCCTGGGCTGGGGAGGGACGCTGGGTTAAGCCTCACACAGACGATGTCTCACACACACACTCACACACTAAGCAAGTGTCCTATAAGTCTCTACGCTTGGATGGTCTGGGTTGCAGTTGATGTGGCCGCTGTATGCAGGTGACCCAGCACATGTTTACCTCGTAATTTCATACCATCTGCATATTCAGTGCTTATTCATGTTTCTATGTAGCTCTTCATAACGAGCTTCTAAAACGCAGGGCAGGGCCATCATTGAGCAAAAACCCCTCCGCTATGTCAGGTGGCCAAATTGTTGCTCCCTTTGGTTAATAAGTTTGTAGCATGCTACGTGAGGTTTTGCCAGGGCGTTTTGCCCCGTGACATATTTGCAACAGCAAACGACAAACTTTCCGTGGCGTCGGCGCCGCAAGCCCCCGCTAACGGTGCAGCCCCCGCTAACGGTGCAGCTTATTCATGTGTGTGCCTTGGCGAGTGCCTGACCTGGCAGCGCGGTGATGAAGTCCCTCTGCAGCATGGGCTTGAGGTAGGAGTTGATGTGGCCGTGCTGGTAGTGGCACATGCGCGAGATCAGGTGCTCCACAAACTCCACCTGGTCGGCCTCGGACCACTGGTCGAACAGGGCAATGCAGTGCTCCTTCTCCTTGTCGTAGTGGCCCTCCGACGGCCGCTTGCGCGAGCCCGTCAGCAGTCCGTTGTTGAGCTGGGAGGGCACACACACACGCACGCGCGCGCACGCACACACACACACAGGTTCTAAAGACCATTTTCTGAACGTGGTTTTTTTTTTCACACCCTCTCTCAAATGTTTCCAAGAGAAATGTGAAAATCCCAATTTCTCACGCAATCTCACTCATTGTTGATTGACTTCCAAGTTTCATTGTTCCTTCACTCCCTTCTCTTTCTTTCACTCCACCTCGCACGCGCGCACGCGCGCACGCGCGCACGCACACACACACCTTGAGAACTGTATTCTTCTTTGGCGACAGGTCGTCCACCAGGTTCTGCGACTCCATCACCGACGTGTTCTGTGTGGAGAGAGAGAAGACGGCACAGGACAGAGTCAGAGCTGTCGGAAGCTTGGCATTGCTCCTGAATAAAATGCGGTGAAAGAGACAGGGCAGCGAGCGATATGGGCTAGGTTAGAAAAATGGTCAACAAAGATGGGGCTGTAGTATTTATCAGGCACAGCAAAAATGATCATCTCTCTCACACGCACGCACACAGACACACACACACACACACACACACACACACACACACACACTGCACGTTGAAAGGAGGGGGATCTCTATCTCCTGCTCTCTGATGTTGGAGTCTAGACAGGAAATTAAGGCAGCAGCAGAATGTGGGCATGTCGACCTAACGCTGCAGTAATGAAAGCGGAGGGACGCAGCCTGTCTGGTGACCCGACAACACACCGACTGCAGGGAGGAGGGAGAGCGCAACAGGCTTAGGGAGCCGGATCTACCTTTTGAAATTGACTAATACAACTGGGCGAAATGTCATCATCAACAATGACCAAATAGTAGATTGATAGATTGCAAATGCCCACGACCGAGCCGAAGCCCTCATAACACTATAAATCAACATTGTTATGCATGCATAATCATCAAGCCCATGGCTTACATTAGCTTTGTAAGCTAAATACAGTAATGCTGGGACTTTACTATGCTTGGCTTTGGTCTGTGTTTTACCACTTAGTCAGCTACAATATAAAGTCAGCTAAAAATGTGCTTAAAGGTTACGCTATCCATCATTCAACATGACCGGAGTAATATTTACTTATATCTGATTGTATATCAATCTGGGTATACTGTCCAGCTAATTTAACGCCACACATGTTCAAATAGGCTACTTCCTGAACGGTGGCAACTCACACCCTTCGTTTGACAGAGCCACCCACTGCGGTTTGACGTGTGCACAAGAGAACTCAAGATGCTGGACGCAAAGTCAGATGGTCTGGCAGTTGGCGGGCAAACCATCCGAATGCGTGGGTGTCTGACTTCCACTTATTCCGGGTGTGGTTGTGATCAGATGTTGCTACCATGAGACACTAGAAACCAACGGCCACCACCACTTGTGAGGTGTACAGGCATTAACACTGAGAGGCACAAGACAGCACAGTCTCAAGAAGGCTACTGCGGTTAGGACAGGCAACTTGCCTACGGTCATGCAGGGCAGGCAGACAGACAGACAGACAGACGAAGAGGTTGGCCGAACCAGGCCACCACAACAGGCAGGCAGGCAGAGAGAGAGAGAGAGCGAGCGAGAGAGAGAGAGAGCCAGGCAAGCATTGTCCCCTTTCACCGTTCCCACAGCGCAGGCCAGGCCACCGAGTCTCCCTCAGCAAGGCAATCCCCACACTACAGTCCTCATGCCTCCAAACAAAGAACACACTGCCTCTCTCTGGTGGTGTCCCCAAATGCCACTTCACCTAGCACCTCACACAACCAGCAGACTGCACAGGCGGGATCTTATTATATAGGTTCAATAGGCCTACCGTCTACACTGAGGAAAACAACAGCTGACATTTTTTGCAGAGCACGGAATTAGACAAGTCGTGACCTTGATAGCAATACAAATGCCCTGGTTTAGGCGGAGGACCTCTTTCTTCAATCAGAGATTCACCAGAGAGCAGCGTGCTTCTGTGACAGGGGGAGGGGCCCGAGGGGGAGAGATGGGAAGGGGGTACGGCACACACCGGGATGAAGAAGGGTGAGGTGGGAGAGGAGTGACGGGGGCGGTTGGGGGACGGGAAAGGAAGGGTGGGGGAGGGAGGGGAGGAGGCAGCAGAATTTAAAGAGGAGAGAGCAGAACCTGGTTGTGAGCCCGGGTGGTGGGGATGCTCTGCAGGCACCTGAGTGCACACAAACTCTCGGCCACCGAGGAGCAGCCCAGCCAGAGAGAGCGAGGCACAGAGCACTGTGTGAAAGAGAGAGAGGAGAGGGAGGGAGGGGAGGGGTGGGGGAAAGGAGGGAAGGGTGGGGGGGGTGGGGGGGGGGGGTCATGAGGTAGAAGGAGAAGAGACACGGAGATGAGAGATAGAGGGAAAATTTGAGGCAAGAGGAAATGATAGAAAAAAATGGATAGATAAAGTGGAGGTAAGGAGAGAACAGGTGGTGGAGACAAACATGGCCAAATCAAAAGAAGAGACCAGTTAAACGTGGATATTTGTAGGAATAGGGGTGTTATATATCCGGGATTGGTGAGAAAGGGGAGAAAAGAAGGGAGAGGAGGAGGTTGGGGGGTAGTGAGGGGAAAAACCAGTATTAGAGCTACACACACATTAGCACAGTGAGTGCACGAAAACACTCACATACACTGTCACCCACAATGCATAGACTTGACATACAAACACACGCAGAAGCAATATTGGACATGAAGTGGGTTGGAATAAGTATAGGAGAGTGAGGGACAAGGTGTCTGTTTGCCAATGTGTAAGTTTATTTTGGCAGATGCCCCACCAACTGTTCTGCCATCCCCACTCTGTGAAAGTTGTTAGTGGGTGACATTTAGACAAAAGATACCCACAAAAAGGCATTGGCTTATCTGCTCAGATTATAACATGATCGCCATGGTACTCTAAGTACAAAAAAAATGTTTTGGGAGTATTTGTAAATTACAAATTGGTTTGCCTGTTAAACAGTTCAATTAAGAATAGCCTTACTGGAATTATGTACAGTAACTTCCATTCCAATGTGGTACAGTGAATGCAACGGGCATTTAGACAACATAAAAAGCTAGTTGGTCACATTTGCAACAATGCCTTCTCGAGATAAAGTTATTGATGGACTTGAATTTGCAACAAATGACGTACCCTCTGTTGATCAGAAACCAAATGCAAAAATTAAAGAGGAGAGAGGGGATAGCTGGTAATATGAGCAACACCATATCAGTTTCAAATCCAGTACATGACACCTAAAAAGCAAAGCAATGTAGTTTTGTAGCTAATTTTGA
>JAPMUY010004325.1:0-30141 GCA_026901105.3 Galaxias olidus
CCGGACAAAGCGGATGACGATGATGATGATGAGAAAGAAGAACAGGTATTTAGGGGAAATGTAGTCATGCTGAGAGTGGTTTCAGAGGATCGTTGGATGTGAAACGTCAGAGCTTCCTGTTCAGCCATTCTGTGAGTCGGGCTTCCTTCAACAGAACATCCAAGGGACTGACTTTAAAGCAGCAAGGACATATTTGATCTGAATTCAATTACTTCTTACCAGCAAAGTATTGGTCCGAACACTGCCACCTTGAATTATAATTTAATATAATTTAAAAAAGTGTGTCAATAATGATGGAACTCTGAGTAAGGAAGTAAGTGAACATGGTGGTTGTTTGAATGGTGTATATTTTCATTCAAACCACCTGGTGGCGACTATAAGACATCTCAAGAACTCGACTGACTGGTCAGTGCATGTGATTTAATACAATTTTAGAGAAAGACTTTTTTATTTTTTTGGTCAAACGGACTGTGGTCTCTGTCACAGATCTCCAAATTAATTCATACATTTTTTGTTGTTTCTTTGTTTTGGAAGCCTGTAGATGAAAACTATAATCCACATAATTTGGGTTGGGGCGTAACAAATACATGAAACAACATTAAAAACATTAATTCATTCATGTTGTATATTTTTACACAAATATAAGCCAGGTAAATGAGGAAAAAAAGGTTGTTCTGAGCAGAATTTCCGTACGTTTCTCCAACTCCATCACGATAATTAGCACTTTGCATTGTTTTTTGAGGTTGAAATATATTACCTGGCAACCCTGAAAGTGAAACTTACCGAGAATTAAACGCCCTTTTCTGGTTGAAATCAAAATGAAATGAAACTTTTTCCAATCAGTATGCAAATCGAAGATATATTTCGCAGTTTTTGTTAGGCCTATCACTAAGTCGGCTAGTTGTAAAATACGTAAGAACAATACAATAATGTGGGGCAAATATTTTAAATATTCCATTTTAAAAACGGTCCCTGATAACAACAACGACGGTGATGATCATCCCACAGAAAAAAATGAAAGATGTTTTGACGGTAGGCTAAAATCTTCAATTTATAAAACAGCACGCTGCATGCGAGCAGACAGATACGCAGACGTTTTACGCAGACTGTAACCGAATGTATGGATGTATGCCTATATTTCTGCACAAATTAAACATGGTGAAGTATATAATGCATTCCAAAGCACACGATAGATTTGAATTCATCGCACTTAATCATTTCAACCCTACTCAATTATCTTCACATATACACATTTACCACAAAGTTCACTAAAACATGAAATCATGGTGCCGTGTTGCTCTGACTTATTGTTCTCTTCTGTTCTACAGTAACTATGATTCCCTGTGTTTTAGTGACCCGTGGTTGGTTTAAGACCCCCAGTAGAGTGGCTGCAGTAGTGAGTCTGATAGGCCTACTGCTGTTTGTGGGACTGTGGATCCAGTGTGGTGAGTAAATAGAATTTTGTGCCTGACTGTAATTAAGCAGAGATAATATCAAATGAATCACCTTTTGGAATTATCCCCATAGTGCCATAGTTACCATACAAACATACAATTGAGTCATATGTAATGTATTTAATTATTATTTGTCTTTAGTCTATGGAAGAAATCTTGATGGGTCACAGAGCGGATACAACCTGGTTGAGAAGAACAAACAGTTGACTATCACACTCAACAGCCTGTCTAAAGAGAGAGACCAGCTACAGACCAATTACAACGAGCTGTCCAAAGAGAGAGACCAGCTACAGACCAATTACAACGAGCTGTCCAAAGAGAGAGATCAGCTGCAGAATTTACTCAAACACAAAAGAAACTCAAACAAGCAAGAAAGAGAGAAGGAAAGTGAAAGCTTCTTCTCAAAGCTGCTACATTTGAAGAATGTGAATAGTGGAAATTATTCATATACAATCATATTTGTTTCTATTGTGCTGATGACCTGTTTCTGTGTTATGAGGTGCTAGATGGTTTTGGTGTCACTAGATAAGTCTTTTTTATTTTTATTTTTATTTTTTTAAATAGGCCTATTGCTTTTCTGAAAAACAAAACAATATATAATAAAATTAACAGAATATCAGTTGAATGATAAAACAGGTTATTAAACACAGGAGTTAATCAAGGCTAGGCTCGAGGGAAAAGATAGGATTTAGGGATCAAAAGATTGATAGTGAGTTAGAGATGCGAATTAGAGGAGAGTTCCATAGTTTGGGTTCTGCCCTATAGAATGCACAACCCCCAAAGTTCTTGGATTTGTAAATATAACATGCAGCCGCCTTGCAACTAGTTCACACCGCTGCTACTTTTGTCTGCGACGCGAATTGTAACAACAAGCTTGTTAGGAGGGTGACGCTGTAAGCAGACCTGTATTTTACCTAAGAGTGTGCACGCGAGGTGATGGACAGGCAGGTAGCCCTTACTCCTTGCAAAAAACTCCCCTGATATGTTGGGGATAGGCGGGCGTCCGTAGATTTTTCAAAAGCTGAATACAGGGCCCAGGGCGCTCAAATAGAGCGCACCTTCTCTCTGAGCGTTTGGTTTAATGATATCCTCCAGGAGGTATGTAATAAACGTAAAAAAACATAAAAAATGTAATATATTGCTAGAAATTTAAACATACTGCACCTTTAAGGCTAGGCTAGAGGGAAATGATAGGATATATAGCGGGATCAAAAGATTGATAGTGAGTTAGAGATGCGAATTAGAGGAGAGTTCCATAGTTTGGGTTCTGAACTATAGAATCCACAACCCCAAAGTTCTTAAATTTGGATTTGGAAATGGCCATTCAACAACGTCAGTGTCTAATAAGTTTTACTATTTTAAATACATTTAACTTTCATTATCTAAGTCAACGAAGGACAATTGTTTTCTTCAGTGCTTCTTACAGAAGCCAGTGTGGTGTTACTTGTTGTCCTGCTTACACTGTATCCATAGCTACCATATCTATTTATCTTATTTCATCATATCATGTAATAGCCCATGTCACCTGCATGGTCGGAGGAATTAGAGTTCAGGTTGTTTGACATAACAAGAGCCTGTATATGTGTTTAACATAATGGTCAAACTACAACAACTTCTCTAAATCTTTTATTTGAACTTGATGGTGACAGCTCGACATATGTTTATTTGTTAACATTTTCTCTTTTTTCCAACCTGGTGTTAAGTGCACTATATAGGCCTACTTTCTCTCTTCCAAAATGTATTTCATTTAATAATAAAGTTAAGCTCAGAAACCCTAGCAAAACATTTCTTTGAAATATCTCCCACCTCTTAATTATCCTCAATTTCAGGCGATAAACATCATTGTATGTGCATTTGGTTCATTTGTTAACTTTAAAGAAATAATCCTGCAAAAAAATGTGTGTGCTTCATAGACAGGTGATATTCAAACCTCAGAATAATCTATAAAGCAAAGTGTCTGTGTTAATTAAAATAAAATCTAGTCAAATGTGTTTGCTTTATTTAAAATACAAAGTCAAATGTTCCTGATATTTGCGACATTGCTGTTATCCTCATATGAACCCTGTGAGATCACGTTGGTTGGACTTATGAACTGGCGATGTGTTGGCTGCAAACCAGTGACATTGGAGCTTAATGAAAATGATTCTGTATGTCAACCATCCTATTATTTTGTTTTGCTGCAACGGTTAATTCATATTCGTCAAATCTGCCATAACTCCTAACCTACTCATGCACACATGCTCCACTAATACAAATCAGTAGCATTTGCCATACAAATCTGTAGTGAGGGAGAGAGCGAGAGGTTGTTAATTTTGACAGCCATTCTGAATTTAGATTTTATCAGAGTATTTAGAGTAAAATGCCATGTTGTTTTTGTCCTATTTTAGTCATCTTTCTTTTAGTTTTAGTCAAGTTTTAGTTGACTGAATATCATAAGAGTTTAGTAGACAAAATCTACAGTAAAGGCTTATGAATATTAATTGCGGCAACTGAGGGCAATAAAAGGAGGGGAATATCGCTCGCTCACCGGCGCCCAATTTTGAGTCTATTGTGATTTATAAAGGGAAACCTTCGTGGGACATTACCTGCGCACTGTTATAAATCCGAATATTATTTCTGCTTAACCACTTTCTGTGTTTTCGTAGCCACCTTTAGACATGAAACCTCTGCACAGTTTTATAAATAAGGCCACTGGTCAGCTCCTCAGCTCCTCTCGGTCAAATAGCTAATCTTCTCCAGCCTAACGGGAAATTACCTATCTAGAGGAGTTAATAGGGAAAGGTTTATGTTAGTGTGTTGTGAACCAACTACAAGAATAACAGCCAAATCGCTTCCAGGGTGAATTCCCTTTAGAATATATTAGTCCTGAAGATATTTACATTATGTACGAACAATAATAATAATAATAATAATAATAATAATACTAATACTATCAGTGTTGCTCATGAGCTACTCTTGTTGTTAAATTCAACACTCTTTAACAATAATTTAACACTTTTTCTCAACCGAAATAGTAAGAGTAGATAGGCCACACCAAGGGTGATTTTAGAGAACGCAGGAAAGAAATGAATCACTTTAAACTCCAAGGACACATCCAATATTAACGGATCTGATCTTAAAGCGATAGTTCATCCATTTTTTTTTTATATTTTGATATTTAACATCAGATACCAATGTTGCATTATAAAAACTGTATAGTGATTTAGCATTTCACAATCAAACAGCAGAAGGTCAAACGATTTGAGAAAATGACTATATTGCGCCATCAGGGGTACTTCCTGAAATTTTGAAAACTATCACAGTTTTCAGCCATGGAGAGAGCTTTTGCTGGTTCCAAGTTAAATTCTCTCAATAACTTATGAGCATTGTGGTGTACAATTAACCATTTAAATGCCAGTGGCTGGAAATATACTTGAATTTCCCTTACAATGATCCTTAGACCCGAACTTGTTCAATATACTTAATGTTCGGAGATTATCTCTACATCAGCACTACTTTCTTTGTAGCTCAGACTTCATTAATTCTATTTACATCAACACTTGTTTATGATAAGGTTAGAAGTTCATTGCACTGTGAGAGTTTTACACTTTCAAACTAATGTCTCAGAATATCTCACTCCACAGCACACAGAGGACAGTAAGTCTCAAAATCTGTTTGCAAATTGTGATTAGTCGTGTTTAAGTAGTTTTTTGAGGAAGTTAACACAAAATCTTAACTAAGCGTTAACCTAAAGTGACATCCGACATTGTCACAGAGTAGGACAGGACAGTAAGACAGTGTACTAGCCCACAGCAGAACTGTACCTCAACCAAGAACCATCTTATGAAGATGGAAGAGGACATGTATGCCAATGAAACTATGAAGACGATGGTCCTGGATGATAATGATGATCATCTGTATGGCAATGAAGGAGACGTAACACCTGGAACAAGGAGGGACGGCGTACAAGCTCAACCTCTAGGTAACATCATAGAGAATGTTCACACGCACACACAGTAATAAGGAAGAGGTAGTAGTTGTACTTAGTGTTCTAGATTTTGAAACCCTGTATTACCTTACTCTGCAACGTCAAAGAGATACTGTAGCCGTGTGAAAGGGCTACTCGACCCGGGTTATCATCAAGAAACCTAATTGGTTTAGGATCGGCTCATCAGTATTTAACAAATGTGTAAAACGCTACAAGCAGCAACAATGTCAGGCATTTGGTTAGATGAGGTCAATGTAATTTCTTTAATAAACAACGCTCATCGTCCAAAAGCATTTTCAACCACCATCATCACAAAACAGGTTATTCTGGGTGAATAATTGTATTAACCAGTAAGCAATGAATCTGTTCCCTGGGGAGCCGGCTGGGAATTTCAAAGCACTTCTCCAGCTGACCCATACCTGCTGGGTCTTGGTTTTGGCTGTTCATTCTGTCCCGGTCAGGGGGAAGAGTAGACCCAAACACAAGCATTACTCTAAAAGTAGGGCTTTATTGCCAAAAACCAGGAACATCAAACAATGAACAGACAAGGGACAACACAACACATCAGCACTACTTTCTTTGTAGCTCAGACATTTGAAATTATGTTATTTATATCAAAACTTGGTTATGATAAGGTTAAAAGTTCATTGCACTGTGTGAGAGAGTTTTACACTTTCAAACCAATGTTTCAGAATTTTTCACTCCACAGCACTCAGAGAACACTAAGTGTCAAAATGTGTTTGCAAATTGTGATTAGTTGTATTTTTTAAGTTGTTGTTTCAATGACGTAGCAACGCAACAAATCTGTTCAGCTTTGATGTACAAGGAAGTAGCTCGCAGACCCGGGCCGTGTTTGTGAACGGTGGCGACGCAGTCTGAGTGGGTTGAATGCGGGTTGGACCCGTGTTCAAGACCCGGGTAAAACCTGGGTTGTCTGTGTGAAAGGAATATCAGACAGACACAACCCTACAGTAGAGCTGTACCTCAACTAAGAACCAATGATGAACATATGTATGTCAATAAAGGAGTTATTGACAAGGGAGACAACATCCTGGACAGGTCGCCAGTCTATCCAATGAGAATGTCACCCACAAGTTTACACACACATACACACCCACAAGCTTCTTTTTCTTTGTCTCTAGGTGTTTATTTGTGACGCTGAAATAATGTGTGTTCCAGGGTGGTTCAGGATCCTCTCCGCTGCGGCTGCAGTGTGTCTGGGGCTGCTCTGTGTTCTCCTACTGGCTGGGATCATAGTCCTTGGGTTTGTTCACTCTGAAGAGAGAGCCCAGTGGGAGACCAGTAACAAGGCCTTGACTACAGAGAGGGACCAGACAACATGAATACAGACCAGTACTGACCAGCAACAACAACCCTGACTAAAGAGAGAGACCAGTTACAGACCAGTAACAAGGCCTTGACTACAGAGAGGGACCAGTTACAGACCAGTTACAATGCCCTTATTACCAGGAATGCTCAGCTGCTGAATCTTCTTAGTAGAGGTAAGTTAAGTGGACATAGACAAAAGTGAAAGTAACACACATGTATCTTTGTTTTACAGTATTATACTTATTCTAGTTGAGCAATGTCTTCTAGAATGGATAAATGTTGTGTTCATTAAATCCATTGTCGTATTTGAGTACGTGGTTGAATAAGATTGAATAAGGGGTTTGACTGCAGTCATTTGTGGTTTATTTACAGTATGATACATTTCGCAGTATTGAATGTTCAAATTGGGATATATTCATTTGAAGGCTTTAGGGAGTTTGGGGGTAGCTTTTACTACATTTCTACTGAGGAGAAAACATGGCAGGCCAGCAGACAGGACTGTCAGAACAGAGGAACTGACCTGGTCATCATCAACAACCCAAATGAACTGGTGGGCCTCATAGTGTGTGTGTGTGTGTGTGTGTGTGTGTGTGTGTGTGTGTGTGTGTGTGTGTGTGTGTGTGTGTGTGTGTGTGTGTGTGTGTGTGTGTGTGTGTGTGTGTGTGTGTTTGCGCGCATATGTTTATATATATATATATATATATATATATGTGTGTGTGTGTGTGTGTGTGTGTGTGTGTGTGTATGTGTGTGTGTGTGTGTGTGTTTTGTGTGGGTATGTGATCGGTTAAAATATGTCTGTATAGAATAAAATAATTGATACAATAAATGTTATTGTTCATGTAGAATTGGGAGAAACTGCAAGGAATGTGGAACATGTGTGTGTCTGTGTGTGTGCGTGTGTATGTATGTGTGTGTGTTGCAAATTAGTTTTGTGTGTATGTATTTGCCTCTATGCCAGTGGCTGTTGCTATTTGTTTGTACTTCACATGCACCTCTAATCATTTGACTTGAGTCAGCAACTAATTTGTCTTTTCTTTCGTTTCAAAGCAATTCCTCAAGGGACTCAACATTAATTCCTGGATCGGTCTCACTGACCTCTCTTCCAATTCAAACAGGAACTTCAAATGGGTGGATGGCTCTCGTCTGACCACTGGGTAAAGTTTGTTTCATAAAGATATGACAAAATATTTCCTGTCAGATGCAAGTAGAGTTTATGTAGAGTTTATTGTAGAATCTTTAACAGGATTACACATTTAAATAGATGGTTTAAAAGTTTCTTCATCTATTCAAGGTGAGCACAGTATATGTTCTGTAAGTCGCTTTGGAAAGAAGTGTCAGCTACATGAATAATGTGATGCAATCATTAAAATAGTGAGATTCAAAAATGATAAGTTATTCCATCAAAGCCATTGCAAGCAGTGATATTATGTATGTGCTTCTCTTAACAGTGAACTTATTTTTATGTTTCTACAATGACTGATACTCTCTCCGTGCTCTCTTAAGGTACTGGAAGAGAGGTGAACCCAATAATCACGATAACAATGAGCGATGTGTTGAATTTGAACGCGGCCAGACTGATGTTCAGAAAAGCTGGAACGATTATTTTTGCGATAAATTAAGGCGATATGTCTGTGAGGACACGTTTAAATTGTAATTAAACAAAACATGTTGTTTAGGTTAAATTAATGACTACATCAGTTTAAAGAGGGGAAGCAGCTGTGTGTGTTCCCTCTTTGAACATTCCTTTCTAAACAGGCTTTACTTTTCAATTCAATTGTGCTTTATTGGTAGGTTGGTAAAGCAAAAATTGCTGAAGCCAATTAAAAATATTGAAAATATTATATTTGATAATTATACAAATTGTTAGACAAACTAAGTAACACAAAGACAAATTACTCAAACAATCACTCCATAACTGACCATTTTCTCATGCATGTGCCTTTCTTTTTGACATTTTGGAAAGAAGGTTTGTCAAATTAGATTATATTTGTCATTTTCTTTTAAGAAAAATAATCTCCGCTTCCACTTCTCCGTGGGAGCAGAGTGAACATAGTATCTTGTCCCTGGACAGCCAGGTCTGCCTCTGACAGCTTTTCTCCATTGCCAGGCAGTGCTCAATGAGGCTGTATGTTTTCAATGATTTCATCAGTTTACCGTAAGTCACATTGGTCAAGTTGTCCCATTGTGTTTTCTCTTTTCAGAATAAAGTTTAATTCAAGTTTACTTTGAGATGTAGTTTATTCTTTAAGATATGATGTGTAATTTTCTTTTAAGTTGAGTGTTGCTTTGTTGCAGTGGTGAACAAAGTACACAAATCCTGTACTTGAAAGTGAAAGAACAGATACCCTTTCTAAATGTTACTCCACTAAAAGTAGAAGTCTTCAGTTTAAATTTCCACTTGAGTGGATGTACAAAAGTACCTGTTTTTAAAAATTTCCAAAGTAAAAAGTACTATCAATAGTAAAAAGTACTATAATTTAGTATGGTTATGTTTTTCCGGGGTTACTGACAAACAGAATGCTATACAGTAAACAAGCTTTCTAATATATTGAAAAATTACATTAATTATAAACAGCCTGCATCATTTTCCTGATTGTTGACCCTACAGTTCTCCCTGCTGAATGCACCAGTATTCCAATCCCCACTTCAAAGGACAATAATTTATCTAAAATGAAGCCCAAGTAATTATAAGAATCACTATATTCCAGAGGCAAGGCTCCAAATGCCAGATTGTGCAGAGATCTTACAGTACCTTTTTTTCTGAAGTGCATAATCTAAATAATAAGCCTCCATCTACATTTTTATTTACAGTTGGTGAGATATAAGATATTAGAAGAACTTTTATGCAAACTTCTAGAACTTGATTAATGGACCTTCTAGAACTTGATTTATGGACCTTCTAGAACTTGATTTATGGACCTTCTAGAACTTGATTTATGCACCTGTCCCTTGTTATCTCACCGGTTACGTGGGAGCACCCTTTAAGAACAGTGCAAGGGCTCCTTTATTATTAAGAAAATCTTACAGCATCATATTGACCTACATGTTCTAAAATATAACAGGCAATGACTATAGCTGTGTACACGCTGCCACCTGCAGAAAAGTTCAGTATATGTGAACAATATGTAGATGGAAAGTTAAAAGTATATATTTTTTAATATTTATTTTAACGCAAGCTTTATATGAGATTGTAGAGCTCACACACCCAGCCTAGTGCAGAATCACAATGTTGGTCGTTCCAGTTGTTCAATGTTGCCCCCTCATATGCTTTTATTTCCACACAGTCTTCAGGTGCTCCAAGATAACCATTTGGCTCTGTAGTTCCCCAGTACCTGATGAAGCAAAAACAAAAAAATTTGGTGAATTGGCTCAAACGAACAGGTTTTTAGTGGTTAATAAAAATGGTTTTCTGAGCAACATCTCAACGATAGAATGTTACAGTACATGTTTTCAGTGACGTAGAATAAAATGTATAAATATCACTATTCAAATGAATGTTTTTGCATTGCATTAGAATAGGAAAACACTGTGATTCAAAACAACTATGCATTTAAGAAATTGAGTGAAGAAAAACACGACTCAAGTATAGAAAATGCATCAAATCAATAAATCATATAACTATTTTGCCTCTATTTACAAAACACACTTGATAATGTAATTATTAAGTAAGCTTTACCCAGTAGTCAGAACTGAACCGCCAACCCATTTAAAGTTTCTATCTGAATTAGAGTCAGAGAGACCGATCCAGAGTCTGCTGTGGAATCCTGTGAGAAATGCCTTCAAAGAGAGAAGAAAGTTTGTAGACTTAAAGCGACTGTGTAACTTTTTTGTATTAACGGATTATCAATACCTTTTTTAAGTTTGCACATTGTAATGTATATGGGAAAATGAAAAAGTTGCTGTTCAGATCAGTCCTCTTGAAGTCTCATTATTTGAAGTCCCCCTCCAGTCATTTTATAAAACATTTAAATTCTGCTTAAACAGTTAAATCATGTCTGTTATGTTTTTTCTGCAATGTACGTTAAATTATGTTAAAAACTTGATTTTCACTGGAGGGGGTCTTTAACACTCATTTGGTCTTGTGGCACACAGAAGTGAGTCACTAAATCAGGAAGAGAATATCATACTTGGAGTATAGTTGTTGAACGTGCTAGTGACCTGCAGTGACCACGAGCATTCTGCATGTCTTCTTTGCCACGGTTAGGTAATTATAATAACACTATGCAAACAGTAGGGGTTCCTAAAACCAAAAACTACATACAGCCACATTAAACGTGACGACATACATCAGCAGTTAGCAGACTTTGACTTATCTGCTTGAACATTAGATGAAGCTTCATAATATCTGATTAGTTGGTTGTGCAACGTAAGACTGAGGCGATCACATTGTCACGTTTTGTGAGTATAACTCATTACCAAGCAAGTTCACACAACTATGTTATTCAAACAACCAAACTCCACTCAAAATTTGTTCAATGCTTTTGGCTGTCCTTCTGTACAGTGCTCAGTCTGAGAGACAAAGAGAGAGAAGGAGATCAAGGTTTGTCTTTTGGTTACATTCGGGAACAAATTGGACGCCCGAGTCAAGTGTATCGCCTAAAGCCCCAAAACAAAGCATTTAAGAACCGGCCATTTAGGACAGTAACACAATATTCTGTTCTATTCTATTCTATTCTATTCTATTCCATTCCAATAGGTGCTTACTGTACACGTGTACAAGCATAGAAGACCTAGAACATACAAACAAACACACACAAGGAAACTATGAGGCTTACCTGTTCCTCTCTGCTGTTGATGAGGACCAGGTCAGCTCCTCTACTCACACAGTCCTGTCTGCTGTCCTTCCAGGTATTTGTCTCAGTAGAGATGTAGTAACATTTTCAGTTAAACTTACTCCAGCCTGTAGGGCAGTTGGCTGCATCTGTTTGACAAAACAATATACTACCACACTGCAGTTATTGTTTTAACAACACAAATGTTTACTTTGATTATAGACAAAAACATATGGCTCACCAAAGAGCTTCTTTTGGAGTTCTTGATTCTTTTCGTTCAGGTTGGTGTTTCTGATCTGTAGCTGGTCTCTCTGTTTAACTAGGTTGTTGTTAATGGTCTGTATCTGATCTCTCTCTTCAACAAGGTTGTTGTTAATGGTCTGTATCTGATCTCTTTCTTAAACTAGGTTGTTGTTAATGGTCTGTAACTGGTCTCTCTCTTTGACTAGGTTGTTGTTAACGGTCTGTAACTGGTCTCTCTCATTATCTGGGTTGTTGTTAATGGTCTGCAACTGGTCTCTCTCTTTAGTCAGGTTGTTGGTAACGGTCTGTAATTCATGTTGTCCCTTTTCCCACTGGGCTGTTCCTTTAGAGTGATAAAGCCAATGGCCTATGATCCCAGCAAGTAGGAGAACGACAAGCAGCCCCAGACACACTGCAGCCGCAGCGGAGAGGATCCTGAACCACCCTGGAACACACATTATTTCAGCGTCACAAATAAACACCTAGAGACAAAGAAAAAGAAGCTTGTGGGTGTGTATGTGGGCTTGTGGGTGCATTCTGTATTATTTGACCAATAACTCCTTTATTGACATACATGTGTTCATCCTTGGTTCTTAGTTGAGGTACAGTTCTACTGCAGGGTTACTTCACTGTTTACCCTTTTCCACCAACACGAACCTTGAGCCAGTTCCATGCCGGTGCTAGAGCCAGTTCACCGTGGGTTCAATTTGCGAGCCTTAGAAGAACCATTTGCTGTTCCACGGGCTAGAGAGCTACTTCATTACGTCATTATATATGTCAGTATACGTCTCTGCTTTCACAGCAATGCAAGCCTCAACAACAACGCACAGCAGCAATGGCAGACTCGCGGCGGTGTCAACTGAAATAGCTTTTTCAACTTCCAGTGCCTGTTCCCCATTCTTTACTTGTTTAAAGACGTGCTTGGCGTGCTCCTTGTTCAAAGTGGCGTCCCCTTGCACTTTTTAATTTTTGGCAGAGCACGTCATGTAGCCTATCTGATGTGGAAAATAGTTTTACTTCAATGTCACTTCTGTCAGCCAATCAAAATCGATTAAAGGCAAGACTAAAAGGGGTGCTTGGTCTTAGACCAGCAAAGAGTTGGAGCCAGCTTGGAACCCGTTTTCCTGGCCAAGAGCAGGCTCTTTCGCGCTGGAAAGGCGAAGAACGGGTTTGAGATTTGGCTCTAGCTCCGAACCAGCCCTGGATTGTGCTTGGTGGAAAAGGGGAATGTGTCTGTCCGATACCCCTTTCACACAGACAACCCAGGTTTTACCCGGGTCCCGAACACGGGTCCAACCCGCATTCGACCCGCGCAGACTGCACGTTGGTCCCGGAACAGACCCGCGACGCCACCGTTCACCAACACCACGAGTTACTTCCTTGTACATCAATGCTGAACAGATTCGTTGCGTTGCTACTTCATTGAAAGCGGACGTTTCTGCCAATGTTTTTTTTGTTGATGGAGTGGAGTTCACGGCACACAGTTGCAGCATACCCACGATACTATTTATCAGCCAGAATCGTCAACTTAGAGCAGTACCATGTCACTTCACCCACATCCTTCATTTTGCGATGGTGGTGGTTGAAAATGTTTTTCGACGACGGCGTTGTTTATTAAAGAGAAATTACATTGACCTTATCTAGCCAAATGTCTGACATTGTTGCTTCTTGTAGCATTTTACACGTTTGTTAAATACTGACGAGCCGATCCTAAACCAATTAGGTTTCTTGATGATAACCCGGGTCGAGTAGCCCTTTCACACGGCTACAGTATCTCTGACGTTGCAGAGTAAGGTAATATATTCCGAGATGTGGATTTAAGTACAACTACTTACCTCTTATTATTACTGTGTGTGTGTGTGTGTGTGTGTGTGTGTGAACATTCTCTATGATGTTACCTAGAGGTTGAGCTTGTACTCCATCCCTCCTCGTTCCAGGTGTTACGTCTCCTTCATTGCCATACAGATGATCATCGTTATCATCCAGGACCTTCATCTCACTAGCTTCATTGGCATACATTTCCTCTTCCATCTTCATAAGATGGTTCTTGGTTGAGGTACAGTTCTGCTGTGGGCTAGTACACACTGTCGTACTGTCCTGTACTACTCTGTGACAATGTCGGATGTCACTTTAGGTTAACGCTTAGTTAAGATTTTGTGTTATGTGTGTACTGTAAACACGACTAATCACAATTTGCAAACACATTTTGACGCTTACTGTCCTCTGTGTACTGTGGAGTGAAATATTCTAAGACATTGGTTTGAAAGTGTGAAACACCCATACAGTGAACTTTAATACAGTGAATAAACTTTAATCCTTATCATAAACATGTTTTGATATAAATAAGTAACATCATTTCAAAAGTCTGAGCTACAAAGGAAGTAGTGCTGATGTTGCGTTGATCTCTGAACATTAATAAATACATCAGATTAAAGAGGGGAAGCAGATGTGTGTGTGTTCCCTCTTTGAACATTCCTTTCTAAACAGGCTTTACTTTTCAATTCAATTGTGCTTTATTGGTAGGTTGGTAAAGCTAAAATTGCTGAAGCCAATCAAAAATATTGAAAATATGATATTTGATAATTATACAAATTGTGACCCAAACTAAGTAACACGAAGACAAATTACTCAAATAATCACTCCATAACTGACCATTTTCTCACGCAGCATGTGCCTTTCTTTTGGACATTTTGGAAAGAAGGTTTCTCAAATTAGATTATATTTGTCAATTTATTTTTTAAAGAAAGATAAACACTTCTCTCTAGGAGCAGAGTGAACATAGTATCTTGTTCCTGCAGACAGGTCTGCCTCAGACAGCTTTTCTCTATTTCTCGATTTTTTTTTTTCTTTCAGATGTGATATGTAATTTTCTTTTAAGTTTAATGTTACTTTGTTGCAGAGGTGAACAAAGTACACAAATCCTGTACTTGAAGGTGAAAATACAGATACCCTTTCTAAATGTTACTCCACTAAAAGTAGAAGTCTTCAGTTTAAATTTCTACTTGAGTCGAAGTACAAAAGTACCTGTTTATAAAAATATCAAAAGTAAAAAGTACTATCAATACTAAAAAGTACTGTCATTTAGTATGGTTATGTTTGTCCAGGGTCACTGACAAACAGAATGCTCTACAGTAAACAAGCTTTCTAATATATAGAAAAATGACATTCATTATTAACAGCCTGCATAATTTTTCTGATTACTGACCCTACAGCTCTCCCCGCTGAATCCACCAGTATTCCAATCCCCACTTCATAGGACAATAATTTGTCTAAAGTGAAGCCCAAGTATTTATAAGAATCACTATATTCCAGAGGCAAGGCTCCAAATGATAGATTGTGCAGAGATCTTACAGTACCTTTTTTTACTGAAGTGCATAATCTAAATAATAAGCCTCCTTTTCCATTTTTATATACAGTTGAAGAGATATAAGATATTAGAATAACTTTTATCCCTCCTTATGTAACGGTCTGGCCGTTCTAGAAATTATTTCATGACCATTTGCACCTGTCCCTTGTTATCTCGTTTGATCGTCTTGTTTTCTATTGGTTGATTGTTTCGCTGCATGCTCTTTTTGTTCCTGGTTTTTGGCAATAAATCCTTACTTTTAAAGTAATGCCTGCATTTGGGTCTACTCTTTCCCCTGACCATGACACTTTACATATATTTGAATATTATCTTATGATAAAAGTTATTAATTTCATTCACCGGTAAATTGTGACAAACTAATAGAACCTCACTTACCTCTAAGCCTATAAAGTTCACCTTTTGGACCTTCTTATTCAGCTCATCATTCCTGGTAGTCGCATTGTTGTAACTGGTCTGTGACTCTATGTTTCCTCCAAACCCTCTTCCACCTTCCCACCCTCCTCCCTCTGTGCCTGCCTACAGGAAATCAAATCCTGGTTCACCTCAAACTTCCTCAAATTAAACGTTTCTGCAGAGGTAGTCCTCATTGGTCAAGTCCACACTCAGCAAACTCCCCAGTTTTTCCCTCACCATCGGCAACTCCTCGGTTTCCCCCTCCCCCCAGGTTAAACATGCAGGTGTTGTCCTCGACAGCACCCTATCATTTCACACCCACATCAACAACACCATCCGGTCCGCCTACTTCCACCTCCGAAACATCAACCGCCTTGCCCTTCCTCACTCCCAACACCACTGCAGTCCTGGTACACTCTCTTGTCACTTCCCGCTTGGACTATTGCAATTCCCTCCTCTTCGGTCTCCCCCACAAACTCCTCCATAAACTGCAATTAGTCCAGAACGCTGCCGCACGCATCATCACCAAAACCCCTGCCATCTGTCACATCACCCCCGTTCTGCTCCAACTCCACTGGCTTCCCATCAAATACAGAATAAATTTCAAAATCCTCCTCCATACATTCAAGGCCATCCACAATCTAGCCCCTCCATACCTGTCTGACCTCATTCATATTAACACTCCCACCCGGTCCCTCAGATCTACCTCCTCCATCAACCTGATCGTCCCCCGCATTCGTCTGTCCACCATGGGATCGCGAGCCTTCAGCTGCTCCTCCCCAGTCTATGGAACTCCCTCCCCCCTGACATCAAAAATCTGGACTCTCTCTGTTTCCAAAACCACCTCAAAACCCATTTGTTTAGGCTGGCTTACTGTCCCACGTGATGCTTTTTAATGCTCGATTGCAGGCTCCATGCCTTTTTAATTGTCTACTACTTATTTTGATCTTATTTTATTTTATTTATTTATTTATTTTTATTATTTTTATGAGAACTGTTTTTTATATTACTGTACGGCGACCTTGAGTGCCTTGAAAGGCGCCTTATAAATTCAATGTATTATTATTATTATTATTACTGGTCTCTCTCTTTAGTCATGTTGTTGTAATTGGTCTGTGACTGGTCTCTCTCTTTAGTCATATTGTCGTAATTGGTCTGTGACTGGTCTCTCTCTTTAGTCATGTAGTTGTAAATGGTCTGTGACTGGTCTCCCTCTTTAGTCATATTGTCGTAATTGGTCTGTGACTGGTCTCTCTCTTTAGTCATGTTGTTGTAATTGGTCTGTGACTGATCTCTCTCTTTAGTCATGTTGTTGTAATTGGTCTGTGACTGATCTCTCTCTTTAGTCATGTAGTTGTAAATGGTCTGTGACTGATCTCTCTCTTTAGTCATGTAGTTGTAAATGGTCTGTGACTGGTCTCTCTCTTTAGTCATGTAGTTGTAATTGGTCTGTGACTGGTCTCTCTCTTTAGTCATGTTGTCGTAATTGGTCTGTGACTGGTCTCTCTCTTTAGTCATGTAGTTGTAAATGGTCTGTGACTGGTCTCCCTCTTTAATCAGGTTGTTGTAAATGGTCTGTAAGTCATGCTGTCCCTTCCCCCACTGGTTTTTCTCCTCAGTGTGCTTAAACCTCAACTTTCCTCAAATCTTTCATACTAGGGTATGATGGGAATGATATGTCACTCGGTACTACAGTTGAATTTCTTAAACAACCTTACTCACTTCTAACCATAAGGTCCAGCCTTTCAACCTCCTTCAGTTACGGTGTATGTGTTTATTCAAACCACTTGGTGGCGACAACAAGACATTTGAAGCCTAACTCTGTGGTATAGTAGGTTTGAACATTTAAACAGCCAATTATATCAACAGACAAAGTTACAACAAATTTGTCCAAGAGTGTTTACGATGCTGTTACAAATTTCTGAATTTTCTGAATTTCTAAACTCTCTGATTTATTTGAAAAGTATGCACTTATACTTCAGTGGAGACAAAAGGTAAAGTGATCAATGACAAACATGACACAAATATAAACTACAAACTCTGTTTATAACTTCAAAAGCAATCATCTCTAAAGGTGCTTAAAGGAACTTTGGTGAAGATATAAAATTGAAGGGTAAATGAGGAATGTGACAAATCTAACCCTCTGCATAAAACTTTGTTCCCAAAAATCGTTCACCTCTAAGACTTTAATTTCCCCCTAAATCTGATTACAGCATTACATGTTTACACTGCTCGTTGCTGTATTGATTAAAAAGCACAAATCTGCTGAATTTGAGGTTCTGAGAGTTTAGATATAGTTTAATTCAGAAAATGGCTTCTCAAAAGTTATTATTTCAGTAACAATTTGAAACTGTGCTCACAGACGTATGGCTTTGTTCTATCACATGGCAGATCATTCCAGCTTCTCTGAACATCTTCCTGCGTATTATCAAATTCCACACATCGCTCATTGTTGTTGTAGTAATTATTTGGTTCACCTCTCTTCCAGTACCTTAAGAGAGCACAACGAGAGTATCAGTCATAATGGAACATAAGTTCTCTGTTTAGAGAAACACAGAAATGATGTCACAGCTCACAGAGGTATTCATGGCTTTGATTGCATAAGTTATCATTTTTATATCTCACTATTCTAACAATTGCTTTATTTTTGTCATTTAGCTTTTTTTTTCTGAAGCGGCTTAAATATACTGTGTTAAACTTGAATAGATAAAGAAACTTTCAAACCAGCTATTTAAACGTATAGTCTCAAGGATTATGCAGTAAGGTCTACGTGCCTTCTACAGTAAATATGTTTCACATCATTATGAAGTAAACTTTACTCAGTGGTCAGGCTGGAGCCATCCACCCATTTGAAGTTCCTGTTTGAATTTGTAGAGAGGTCAATGAGACCGATCCAGGGTCTGATGTTGAGTTCTTTCAGAAATTGCTTTAAAATTAAAAGACAAGACCAATTAGTTGCTGAGTCAAGTTAAATGCTGTAATGTTACCTAGTTGTAATCAGTTGTTGGTACTTATCTATAAAGGGAGATCTCATTTGGTATATTTGTTTACATACTGTATATTTTGTTGGTTTATTTCAGAGACCACTCATGCCTTTATGATCATCGCACCATCATTACTACATAAAGAACAAAGAGACTGTCTCCTCCGTGTCTACTCTTTTTATCAGAGTTCTACTGTAGATGAGGTGCTCTCAGCTATCTACCGTAGTTTCCACCCTTCATTAGACAATGATTAGAGGTGTCTATGAAGTACAAACAAATAGCAACAGCCACTGACTGTGTACACATAGAGACCAACACATGTTCCACATCTCTTGTACCCACAGTTGTCCCAGTTGCACATGGATGATAACATATATTTGTAACATAACAACATGCATGTAATGACACACACACACACACACACACACACACACACACACACACACACACACACACACACACACACACACACACACACACACACACACACACACACACACACACACAGCACACACGCACACACACACACACACACACACACACACACACACACACACACACACACACACACACACACACACACACACACACACACACACACACACACACACAATAGGAGGCCCACCAGTTCATTTGGGTTGTTGATGATGATTAGGTGAGCTTCTCTGTTTTGACAGTCCTGTCTGCTGGCCTGCCAGGTTTTCATATCAGTAGAAATGTAGTAAAAGCCAACATCAAACTTCCTAAAGCCTTCACAAAACACACCCCAATTTGAACATTCAATCAAGAGATATGTGTGATTCTGTAAAATAAACTACAAATTCCTGCAGCCAAACCACATATTCAATCTTATTTAACCACATATTCAAATAAGTCCATTGATTTAATGAACGCAACCTTCTTCCATTCTGACAGACATTGCTCAGCAAGAATACGCATGTTAAAATAATCAAGATAAACTTAAAATGCGTCTTACCTTCACTTTTGACTTAATCAACTTAACTTACCTGTTCTACTCAGAAGGTTCAGCAGCTGAGCACTCCTGTTAGTCAGGGCACTATTACTGCTCTTAAGCTGGTCCCTCTCTGTAGCCAAGGCCTTGTTACTGGTCTGAAGCTGGTCTCTCTCTTTAGTCAGGTTGTCGTTGCTGGTCAGTAATTCATGTTGTCCCGTCTCCCACTGGGCTCTCTCTTCAGAGTGAACAAACCCAAGGACTATGATCACAGCCAGTAGGAGAATCACAAGCAGCCCCAGACACACGGCAGCCACTCGGGAGAGTGTCCTGAACTGCCCTGAAACATGCGTTATTTCAAAGGATATGAGTTCAAACGCCTACAGATAGAAGAAAGTAATGATAACGCGTGTCCGTGTGTGTGTGTGTGTGTGTGTGTGTGTGTGTGTATGCGCGTGCGTGTGTGTGTGTGTGTGTGTGTGTGTGTGTGTGTGTGTGCGCGCACACGATTACGTGCGTGCGTGCGTGCGTGCGTGCGTGTGTGTGTGTGCGTGCATGCATTCTCTGTCATTTTATCTAGACGTTGACTAGGCTTGAAGTCTCTTACAATAACATAAACATTTTCATCATAGGTTCTCAGTTGAGGGAGGCCTACAGCTCGTCTTTAGACTAGTCAACCCTGTCTTTCTTACTATCCTGTACTGCTCTGTGGGAGCGTAAATGTCGGATGTCTAGTTGACAAATATAACCACTTTTGGTGGTTCATGTTTTTACTTCTTCGGTTAGTATATTCAGAATATTAGAGAGACAAACATCAATGTAAGTTAAAGTTTCAAATCATCTCCCCACCATCATGTCCCCATAGAAGTCTCTCTTCACTACGTCGATGGCTGTTTCTGCACTCTTGAAATACCTTTATAACACCTGTATCTTCTATGAAAAATACAAACTACAAACACACCACAAAATACTGCAAATTATTATTACTTGAAAAAGTGTTTTTAAAGGTGTTCCTCCTCATGCAGGCCTGTGTATGTGGTTTTGTTTGTTTGTTTTTTCTAAAATGCCTTCTCTGCTTTATGCTACTAGCAAAAAGGCTAAACTGTCGTTGCTACACTGTTTTTAGTCCAGGTCTGCAGATGCTACAGTTCTTACTCATACAGGAAACGGCAAAGTCAAAGTCTCTTTAACCAATATTTGGACAGTTTTAGAAGTAACTTTAAAATAAATATGTTACAGAGTAAGATAATATTTTCTGAGATATGGGTTTCAAAGTGTAAAACACTCTTACGGAGTTTAGGGTATAGTGTGTCGTGTGTGTGTGAGTGTGCATGTGCTCATTCTCTGTTATGTTACCTTGAGGTTGAGCTTCTTCTACTCCATCCCTCCTTGTTCCAGGCTTTACGTCTCTCACGTTACGATTCATGCGATCATCCTTGTCCTTCATGGCCCTCATCACAGAAGCTTTATTGGCATAGCAATCCTTTCCCATCGTTCTAAACTTGTTCTCAGTTGAGGTACAGCTCTGCTGTAGGGTTTGTACACTGTGTCTGTCTAACTGTCCTGTCCTGCTCTGTGGGAATGTGACAATATGATGTTTGGTTGGTATATTTAGCCCATAAAAAATAACCCTTTGTCTAAGTGTGAGTTTCAGAACATCTTGGCCCCATCATATCAACATCCGTCGGTCTACATGATGTCATGCAAGGTGTGAAAAGACAATATATTTATGAGTTGACCTCCAAATTGTTTGTACTTGCTACATGGTTTGACACCATACTCATGAAAGGCCGTTTGAATAGTGTTCTGTTGGCATCAAACTTCTAATATACCTTCATTTTCTACACAATATTCTGTGTTTTTTAGTTCAGCTTCAGCAGCCTTACCGCTGGAATAAAATAGACGCACACAAAACCACAAACTCCCATACACACATACACCCACACACACACACGCATGCGCACATACACACGCCCCACCCAACACACACACACTCACACACACACACACCACACAGACTAACAAACACCTAACCTCTCACAGCAGTTGGTTCCTCTGGTTGTTGCACGTCTCTCTTGATATTGGTCCATCTCTGCTACAGTGTCTCTTTAAAGCTGCAGTGAGCTATTCTTGGGTGTGGCCGTCAAGACAAAAGATTGTGTCTGATTTCGTGACCAAAGAAGGTAAGATTAAGTTAGTTTAGGTTAGGACATTGCACTTTGTCTTTCCCCCTCCTGTCCTGTAGTTGGTGAATAGGATTGCCAGATGGTTTAAATACCAACAGCAGGGATACAACTTTCGCTAACCTCAGTTTCAAATCATCAAGCTAGAGACGTCTTTTTTTTACACACACCAGCTACGTTATCATAATCAGGATTCACATTCGCTCAAGCTACTATGTCAAGTTACGTAGCCATCTTGTTGATGTGTCCAAGGGGCCCACATGGGTTTCAAAGTGTGTATAGGGTGCAGGGTATTTTTGTGAGTAAAAATATTGTTTTAATATTTCTGTGTGTTCTTTAATTGGTAGTATTTGTATTATTTGCATATTTTACAATTTAATTTTCTTCCTATTTTCTAGTTGTATTTATGTATATTTTGTATTTAAACTGTTTTTAATAAATAGAAAGAAGAACAGGTATTTAGGGGAAATGTAGTCGTATTGAGAGTGGTTTCAGAGGATCGTTGGATGTGAAACGTCAGAGCTTCCTGTTCAGCCATTCTGTGAGTCGGGCTTCCTTCAACAGAACATCCAAGGGACTCACTTTAAAGCAGCAAGGACATATTTGATCTGAATTCAATTACTTCTTACCACCAAAGTATTGGTCCGAACACTGCCCCCTTGAATTATAATTTAACATAATTTAAAAAAGTGTGTCAATAATGATGGAACTCTGAGAAAGGAATTAAGTGAACATGGTGGTTGTTTGAATGGTGTATATTTTCATTCAAACCACCTGGTGGCGACTATAAGACATCTCAAGAACTCGACTGACTGGTCAGTGCATGTGATTTAATACAATTTTAGAGAAAGACTTTTTTAGTTTTTTTGGTCAAACGGACTGTGGTCTCTGTCACAGATCTCCAACTTAATTCATACATTTTTTGTTGTTTCTTTGTTTTGGAAGCCTGTAGATGAAAACTATAATCCACATAATTTGGGTTGGGGCGTAACAAATAGATGAAACAACATTAAAAACATTCATTGGTAAGTCACATTTAGACATGCAATAACAACTGAATAAAATGTATGTAAAAAAAGAATATACCAACTATAAAAAAAAAACAATGTTGATGCACTAGCAGTTAATATTAAAGAAAAAATTTGAAAAAACTGTAAATCAAGACAAACTAGATACAACTGAATGCTTGATGATAGAAAGCTCCTTAAAGAAGACGTTTAAAAAAAGCACGTAGTCAACCTGCCTTAGGCTTTCGAGTCTTTTAATAATGAAGTGATGGTGATCTTTGTTTATCAGGAATATACTTTATTCAAACTTGTTACATGTAATCATAAAAACATACTACTGTTAGTTCCTTTTGTTTAACTGGGGCTATATTTAACCAAAATAAGTGGAACCATTTCAAATGTAAGATCTCTAAAAGGTCCGGTTGCATTAGATAAAAGGATAATTCATATTTAAACACCGTGTTCTGTTAGAAATAATGGTAGAATTTGTTTTATAAAAAATTCAACGAATGACACACAAAATAACTTCTAACGCCTAATTCACACTTACAGTATATTATTATGAATACAGTATATTATATTATTATGAACATGTTTTATTCACATTACCTGGTTGCAACAATGAACTGTGAAAGTCTATCTACAGTGCTGGGTACAATTACAACTAACTATTCTCTGGTTTTACCTCATTATATTCCTATTTATATTTAAAACTATTTATTCCTTTTAGCAGACATTGTTTTTACATGTAACATAAGTGCAATAATTGTGCAACAATAGTAGTGCAACAACAGAAGGTAAAGTAAACCACAAATCCACCAGTTACGTTGGCGCACACTTTAAGAACAGTGCTAGCACTCCTTTTTTATTAAGAAAGCTTACAGCATCATATTGACCTACATGTTCTAAATATAACAGGCAATGACTATAGCTGTGTACACGTTGCCACCTGCAGAAAAGTACAGTATATGTGAACAATATGTAGATGGAAAGTTAAAAGTATATATTCTAAATATTTATTTTAACCATACATTCTTGATGTGTGATTGTACACACCCAGCCTAGTGCAGAATCACAAGGTATGTCATTCCAGTTGTTCAATGTTGCCCCCTCATATGCTTTTATTTCCACACAGTCGTCAGTAGGTCCAAGATAACGATTTGGCTTTGTAGTTTCCCAGTACCTGATCAAGCAAAAACAACCCGCAATCATTTGGTGAATTGGCTCAAACAGTTTGTCTCTGATTTTTCTTGTAGTCGTTAATAAAATAGTTTTCTGAGCAACATCTCAACGATAGAATGCTACAGTACATGTGTACAGTACTTCAGTGACGTAAAATAAAATGTATAAATCTCACTATTTCAATAATATTTTTTTGCATTGCATTAGAATAGGCAAACACTGTTATTCGAAACAACTTACAATGCATTTAAGAAATGAAGGAAAGTTAACCACAAATAAGGAATAAAAACTGCATCAGATCAATAAATCATGCAACAATTTTTGCCTCTATTTACAAAACATATTTGGTCAAGTAAATATTAAGTAAGCTTTACCCAGTAGTCAGATCTGAGCCGTCCACCCATTTAAAGTTTCTATCTGACCCAGGGTCAGAGAGACCGATCCAGAGTCTGCTGTGGAATCCTGTGAAAAATACCTTGAAAGAGAGGAGAAATAGATTGTTGACTGAAATATGAATACTTACATCTGCACAGTGTAGACTTTGACTTATCTACATGAACTTCAGATGAAGCTTCATAATATCTGATTGGTTGGCAGTGCATCGTAAGGCCTCGAGGCGATCACTTTATCACGTTTTGACATTTTGAGTCTTATTCAATACCAAGCAAGTGCACACAATGACGTTACTGAAACAAAAACCCAACTCCACTCAAAATTTGATAAATGCTCTTCTCAAACTCGTACTTTATAATAATAATAATTACATTCCTTCACATTGTAAATGTGATTTTTCTGTCCTGTTTGTACTGTGCTCAGAGAGAGAAGTAGATCAAGATGTTTCATTTGATGACATTCGGGAACCACTTGGAGGTACCAATGTGTAGGCATTATTAATTATAAGTATTAATTGTGTATAGGGTTAGGGTTTGGGTTGGGGTTTGCGTGGAATAAATTATAACAATGCTGCCCCAACCCCCTGCTGTTAACGATGACCAGGTCAGCTCCTCTGCTCAGACAGTCCTGTCTGCTCTCATTCCAGGTCTTTAACTTAGTAGCTATGTAGTAACAACTACAGCCAAAATACATCCAGCCTTCAGGACAACAGAACCCTGCTATAAGAGTCAATACATAACACATAGAAGTTTATTCCACTACAAAGCAAATAAACTACAAATAACAGCAGCCCAACCACTTTGATAGATTTATTTTTTGGGATTGATTTATTTTTAGAGTACCCTTTTTTTCTGAAGTGCATAATCTGAGTTTTTCTCTGGTTGATCATAAGCCTCCATTTACAATTTGATATGCAGTTGGTGAGATATAAGATGCAAGTAAAACCTTCATCCAGCCTTGCATATTTTTCAGAATTATCATATGATAAATGTTAGCACCAGTAAATGTAAATATAATCACCTCACTCACCTCTACTCTTAAAATTCAGATTTTGGACTTCCTTATTCAGCTCATCATTCCTGGTGGTTGCATTGTTATAACTGGTCTGTAACTGGTATTGCTCTTTAATCAGGTTGTTGTAACTGGTCTGTAAGTAATTTAGTCCCCTCTGCCATTTGTTTTTCTCTCCAGAGTGGTAAAACCACAGGCCCAGGATTCCAGCCAGTAGGAGAACACACAGCAGCCCCAGACACACTGCAGACACTGTTGCCAGATTCGTCTTTGAAGTCTCCGGGGCTGGAGGCAAACGTTTTCCAAACGGGCAGACTGCTAGGTTTTCATACACGTTCGTTTCATCACTGGTCTTTCTACCACAGCCTTCTATTTTTCCTGTCAAAGTCCTCAGATTAACATAGCCCTCAGAGTGGAGGCCCTTCATAGTTTCTCTGTCTCAGTCTCCTCCTCTGGTACCTACATGCTACAAGGCAGGTGACCTTGTGCTAACGCTAGCACCACCAACCTGGTTGAACCGGAGTCTGAGAGGCTGATTATAAATGTTGTCTTCATGCCTGAACGTACACTACTTCATGAATCAAAATAGCAAAGCTGTTCATATCTTGTAATTACACAGTCACCAGACTAATGTTGTTAGTGGCGTCACTGGGACTCTATTTGTGTTCAGGATTTACATACTGTACACGTTCAGTAAACTTACTGTTCTGCTGTCGGAATAGTGCATTTTATTTATATTTAAACACTTTCTCTATCTCCAACATGTTGTTCCACCAAGTAGGCCTTATAGTTTTCGCTATATTCATCCCTCCTGATTCACTGTGATCTGTCAAAGATACTTGACTCACAACTGAATATCTTATTCTAGTTTACTGCAATATTGTCATGTGACTAATACCATCATCTTATCTATAATCTGGTGAGACAGGACATATTTTATTACATTTGACATACTGATGTATTTCTTTATCCAAGGATCACAGACTGACACTATGTCTCTGTTACAGTAATTGCACTGTTCGAAGAAATATTGGCCATATATTAAATATAAATTAAAACAAAACGAAAAATAAACAAAAAATGAACATTTGTTGCAATATTTACAATACAATATCATATTTAAAAGATACGTTGAATTGTTTTCACATTGTATTGCCCCAGCACATACAGATTATGCAGTTTTTACAGTTGGTTTGAGTTGCACAAAGGCCTCTTAAACAAGCTTAGCAAACAGTGACCTATGATGCAATTTGGTTGTGAATATAGAAATATTGCATTCAGGTGTCATGTGTAGAAAACCCACAGGGAAAGTACCTCAGGAAACCCAACAGGAAACATCAGTGACAGAACACAGAACATTTCCCTTCTGATGTTATGATCTGATAAAGACAGCTGGGTTGAATGAAGCATCCACGTTGTGTCTAGAGAGAGGAAGCACACTCTAAACACCAGTTTCGGAGTCAATATTATGGTGTAGGGAAAGTGTACAAAACGATTTCAATGATCGTAATTTAACTAGTCGTAAATGTAAAGTTTTGAACCATGATCTAAAACTTTGAATAGAAACCAAATGGATACATTCGATAAAATGATGTTGTCTGCGATGTGCTATAGTAGTATTTCCTTTGTTTACAAAAAATTTTTTTGCTTTCATCATCGGCCTGTACATTTACGATTCTCATGATTCTCCATTTAAAACCCTCCCATGTTATTACATCAGTGATTAACGATCACAACACAATATCTCAATGTCATGACGAAACAACAACGAAAACCTCCAGTGCACCAATCCCTTTTATTAACACAGAAACAATTTACACAGGAATCCTCATACAGAATAAAGTAAAAACACAAGCCATGTAGTACATTTATTTAATACTACAGTTTACTACAGTTTACTACAGTACTACAGCTTAACTTCAACAACCTTACTCACTTTTAATCACATGGTTAAGCTTTTTAACCTCCTTCAGTTACGGTGTATGTGTTTATTCAAACCACTTGGTGGCGACTATGAGACATTTGAAGCCTAACTGCTATAGTAGGATTGACATTTTAACAGCCAATAATATCAACAGACACGGTTACAACAAAATGTTTAAAAGTGTTTACAATGCTGTTACAAATTTCAGTATTGACTGAATTTCGAAACTCCCTGATTTGAAAAACCGTGTGCACTTAAAAAAATGGTTTTGTGATCAATGACAAATCAGACACACGTTACACAAACATAAAATACAAACTCATAATTAAAAAAGCAATAATCTCTAAACGTGCAATGTAATGTGTGAAGATGTGACAAAAAGCCCTTTTAATGCAACGTAGTGGTAGTTTTGTTGCTCTTTATTGTAGGTTTCCATAGCAACTTTGCTTGAAAAAAAAAAACAACATAATTGTGAATGTACTCATATTTTTGAATTGTACGACATTCCAACCAGTCCCTTATACTTTATCAAACAGTTAAAACCAACAAAGAAGTGTTTACAATGACGTGACACATTACAGAATTGACATAATTTCAAAATTCTTTTTTTTTTTTTTTTTACAAATAGAAAATTAAGTTTGCACTTTGGTGAAGATATGAAATAAAAGGGTAAATGAGGAATGTGACATCAACCCTCTGTGATAAAAATCTTTGTTCCCAAAAATTGTTCACCTCTAAGACTTTAATTGTCCCCTAAATCTGATATCTGTATTACATGTTTATACTGCTCGTTGCTGTTTTGATTGAAAAAAGCACAAATCTGCTGAATTTGAGGTTCTGACAGTTTAGATATAGTTTAATTCAGGAAATGGCTTCTCAAAGTCATTATTTCAGTTACAATTTAAAACTGTCCTCACACACGTATCGCTTTGTTCTATCATGGCACATCGTTCAAGCTTCTCTGAACATCTTCCTGAGTATTATCAAATTCCACACATCGCTCATTGTTGTTCTCGTAATTATTGGGTTCACCACTCTTCCAGTACCTTAAGAGAGCACGGAGACTGTATCAGTCATTATAGAAACATCAAAATATGTTCACTGTTAAGAGAAACACATACATAATGTCACTGCTTGCAGATGGCTTTGATGGAATAACTTATCATTTTTAAATATCACCATTCTAGTGATTACCTCTTACAGTAAATACGTTTTGCCATTATGAAGCAAACTTTACCCAGTGGTCAGGCTGGAACCATCCACCCATTTGAAGTTTCTGTTTGAATTTGTTGAGAGGTCAGTGAGACCGATCCAGGGTCTGATGTTGAGTCCTTTCAGAAATTTCTTTAAAATGAAAAGCAACACCAATTAGTTGCTGGACTAAGTCAAATGATTTGAGATGTCTGTGTACCGACATTAACAGCCACTGGCTGTACGGACACAAAAATACGTTGCAATACAGGCACGCACACACACACACACACACACACACACACACACACACACACACACACACACACACACACACACACGCACGCTATGAGGCCCACCAGTTCATTTGGGTTGTTGATGATGACCAGGTCAGCTCCTCTGTTCTGACAGTCCTGTCTGCTGGCCTGCTGTGTTTTCTCCTCAGTAGAAATGTAGTAAAAGCTACCACCAAACTCTCTAAACCCTTCAAAAAAACATACCTACATTTGAACAGTCAATGTAAAATAATAATAATAATAATAATAATAATAATAATAATAATTCATTCTACTTAAGTTTCTAGGTTTCATAAGGACTTAAAGCACTTTTACAAATTGGTCGCTAATTAAGTATTCACAACAAACAAACAACAGACAGCTGTCACTCACAACTATCAGTCTGAGTGACACCATGGCAGAATGTTTTTGCCAGACTTGATCACCCAACATGAATGAACATGAATCTTATTCAACCACATACTCAAATAAGACAATAGTTTAATGAACGCAACTTTGATCCATTTTATCCTAGTAGTCATTGCTCAGGTAGAATGAGTATGTTACTTTAAAACAACCAAGAAAAATTTGTCTTGCTTTCACTTTTGACTATGTCCACTTAACTGACCTCTACTAAGAAGACTCAGCAGCTGAGCATTCTTGTTAGTCAAGGCCTTGTTTCTGGTCTGTAACTGGTCTCTCTCTGTAGTCAAGGCCTTGTTTCTGGTCTGTAACTGGTTTCTCTCTGTAGTCAAGGCCTTGTTACTGGTCTGTAACTGGTTTCTCTCTGTAGTCAAGGCCTTGTTACTGGTCTGTAGCTGGTCTCTCTCTTTAGTCAGGTTGTTGTTGCTGGACTGTAATTCGTGTTGTCTCGTCTCCCACTGGGCTCTCTCTTCAGAGTGGTAGAAACCACAGGCCTATGATCCCAGCCAGTAGGAGAACACACAGCAGCCCCAGACACACTGCAGCAGCTCTGGAGAAAAATCCTTAAACGTCCTGAAACGCACATTATTTCAGAGTTACGAGAACACACATCTATTTTTAAAGAAAAAGATGAAAGAAAGATGAAGCTGGTCTGGGTTAATGTGTGTCTTCTTGTGCGTGCATTCCCTGTTATTTCATCTAGAAGTTAACTAGGCTTGAAGTCTAGCACATTGACATAAACATGTTCATCATTGGTTCTTAGTTGAGGTAGGCCTACAGCTCTTCTTTAGGTCAGTCCACCTTGTCTGTCTTACTGTCTTTTCTGCTCTGTTTGAATGTGAATGTCAGATGTCTAGTTGAGAAATATAACCACTTTTGGTGGTTCGTCTTTTTACTTCTTTGGTTAGTGTATTCAGAATATTAGAGATAAACCTTAATGTGAGTTTAAGTTTAAGATCTTCAATATCATATCTACATAGACACCTCTCCACATTGAGTCATTGGTGGTTTCTGCAAACCTAACATCCAGTTTCTTTTACTTTGACTCCCTCAAACATCTTCCGAAAAAAAAATACAAACTACAAACA